>JACEFO010002178.1:600000-1092178 GCA_015342445.1 Digitaria exilis
CAAAGAACTGAACGGGGTTTATGCTGGTGGTACAAATAGTTATTTATATGGTCTAGCATCTGGTGGAACTGGTAGAAGCTATTACAGGAGCCAGAACATAGAAAATTGCCTCATGGATTACAGCATGGAGAATGCTGGCATTGCCCAAAGGAATACTGTTGCTGGTTCAGATGTAGAGGATGCAAGAATGTACGAAGGATACATCCAGGACAATCATACCCTATCAGTGGCAAATACCAATGATATTCGAGCACAGATAAGAATGTACGGCAGACACACAGGGAATGATCATCACAAGACAACCACGAATCCTCCTGCAATGGATATTCGAGCACAAATAAGAATGTATGGACGGCAGAGCACGCAGACAAATGGATACCCTGGATTTGCAGAGACACAATCTACTTTGCATGGTGTTTCTCCTTTGGGTTCAACGGGGATGCCCGCTATTGACAGATATACCCCACGCCTTCATGAAAAAAACTATACAGCAGGCCCATACAGTGTTCCAGACAGTAGAAGCAGTATGACACCAGATCCTATAAACTTCACATCTCGGCAGCAGCATCCATACCCATATCCAGGCTCTTTCAATGACTGGCATGGCTAGTAACTGAAACCTTGAAATCTTTTGTAGGGTTGGACTTTAACTTGCTTTTGTGGTTTAGGTATAATATGAAAATGAACGAGAACCCAACAAGTGCTAATTTAAAGGGTCACTATGTATATAAATGGTCAAAGCGTTCCATTTTATGCTTCGTAGTCTTATCTCTGGAGTGGCTGATTGTGCATGCTTTTCCGCATAATTTTATGGTGAGTGGCTGATTGTACATGCTAATGTTTGTGTTCCTGCTCCTGTTGGGCGCGGATCCTCCGACTCAAGAGAAGTCACCAACTTTGTGTCTTGATGAATAGTACCTATTATTTTAATCACTGTAGTAGTGGATTTTTTTACTGATGCCCTGTGCATGCATACTCTAGCAGCACATCTGGTTCATCCATCGGTCAAACAGATCGAAAGTCACGCTACTTGCCTCAAGCAAATCGGACAATCCAGAGCAGCTCCGGTCGGCCTTCTGGGCTAGCAGGGGGGAAACTGTTTTTTTCCAGAAGGGGTGGTATAGCACACAATGTACTAGTGCCAAGGCACTACCCATTCAACGGAGAAAAAGATAAAATGAATAATGCAAGACAGATTCTTCCACTTTGATTTAGATATCATTATATCAAATCTGATTATCTTATTGGAGCCACTGTGATTGTGTTGCAAGCGCGCGGTATATGTCAAATCTGATTATCTTGTGGTAATGCAAGCCACGGGATGACGTCCGATGAAAAAAAAAAAGATGATCTGAGACATGTTGCAATAGTAGTGTAACTATTGTTACCGCATATTTCATGGTGGATGTTGTCAAGGGCAAAGCTCCCCTTTGCCATTGGGGTCCGCGACCCGATGAAATCACCAAAATCAAATGTAAATATTGTTCAAACTATTTATACATGTATTAGACCCCAGTATTTAATGGAGCCGACCCTAGCAATTCAATTTCGTTTTCTGGCTTCGCCCCTGAATGTTCTATCGCATAGTGTTGATGTTGCTTTAGAAATTTTCCTTGTGAAATCAATCTACTTAACGTTTCGTATGTTGCATCCCTATATTTTTAATGTTGCAGACATTTTCAGATGTCTCCATCCGCCGTATGACATAACCGAACCTTACGACAAGTAACACTAGAAACTAGTAGCCACAAATGGTTATGCAATGACGGAAAATGCATTTAATGTGTTTATTTAGTCAGTTCACTGCCAAATTACAGCAAACCACGCGGAAAATCACTTACCTAGTTGGTATCAAGTGGAAGTTCACATTAAAAAGATCTGAACAAAAGAAGCTCGAAGAGCTCCATTTCATATCTGTAGTAATTTACAGGCAAAGGAAATGCAGTAAGCACCTTTGAAAAGCACCCCTTGCTGGGCTCAGCCCACAACAGAACTTTTGACATCAAATCTATACAGGTTCCAACTTCACCATAAAATGAAGGGCAGACACAAGAACGCACAAAAGCACACAATATGATGTCTGGGAACTTGCGTAAAACAAACCCACATTGCAGTTTTGCATCGTCTCCCAACATTTTTGTTCTTCATGATCTCACTGTCTGACCAGGTGTCAAGTACTGACTCGTGCCATAACCCTCTGCAAAACCTACAAGGCTACAACTTTCACAAACTCGTATTTTACACACTATCCATCCATCTTTAGTGAACTCATCCGTCTTATTCTTTGATCGAGCTCAGCCATGACAACTGTCTCCTGCTTTTTCCTCTCCTTTGTGATTGTATTTGTTGTCATCGAACCAATCTTGTCAAATGCAAACTGGAAAAGGCAAGGTAAATAATCATCAACTACTGTTTGGCATAAGAAATTATCAAGAACACTTCAGACAAGAAGTACAGAGGCATTGGTATGGCTATATTATTTGAGTAGAATAGCTTGGCGTAGATCGGATCTCGCCCTCAAGCTGGAGGCTCTAAGAATAACCAACTACTTCTTGCTTGATTACAATCAAACTGCTGGTCTCCTAACTACTATAGCGCTGACCCCAACTAATCCTGAAACTAACAAACTTCTAAACGATATCTGAAACAAACTCCTAAACAATCTACTGCCCACTAGCTTAGAAACTTTCTTCCTGCATTGGAACATCTTGCCACAGAAGGTGTCCATGACAGGCTATTCCATTGTGATTTCCCCAGCAAACTCTTTCTTTTCTTTTTCAATACTTTCAGCTACTATGACAAGACATCTGCATAGACTAGTAAGCAATGTCACTTCCTATACCAAATTTGCTGGTACTGTAATAGTGTAATACAAAGATAACGAATATACCCGCAAAAGGAAATGAACATAACTGGGAGGAAGGAAGATTTACCGTGAGGAGTTCATCAGGGTCATATAGATGATGAGTGGTTGTTTGCAAAATATCAATCACATCACCTATATGTTGGATGCGTAGTAGATCGTCTTCTCTCATCTGCAAATTTGGAGAACATAAGAAACACAAAGTACTGTAACAGAAAAAAAAGAATTCTTTAATTGTTTTTTTCCCACGGTATGGGAGGCTTCCTGAGCATATACCTTGAAAATTGCCAGAGCAACATGGAACAAAACCTTAGCTCCTTCATTGAATAAAACATCCCACACCCGAAGGGTTGTCTACTCACAGCAATAAGTGTGAGAAGAACTTCAAATAAGTTTGGGAAAATGATACAAGGACTGCGTAAACATTGACACTGATGTAGCTTTTGTCTAACCTCTGAAGGCAGGCTCTTTGAAAAGAGGCACAAGAACCATTCTGTAGCAACAAGTGAAACATCAAATCCCATTGCTTCAAGATGAGCAGCAATCCTAAAAACCAAAACAATATTGTCAGCAATCTGGCATGATGGTTTCTTCTCTGAATGCCATCAACATAAAGGGAAAGAAATACAAATACCTCGGGCATTTCTTAGCAAGGAGATCTTTGAATACCCTCTGCTCAACATGGCATCCAGAAAGAGTACCAGTATAGCAATCGCTGACAAGTACATTTTCAAGGAGTACAGCAAGCATCCAAAATGCATCTTCCTCTGTCTTCATCACGAGCAACAAGAGTGCAGCTACATAGTTTAGGCCCTGCAGTAGATGCAATAGTAATGGATGTGCTCATGGATATACAAAAACAACAAAGTCTTTTAGTCACAAGGAAGTACTTGGAATTGTTCTAACCTGGCAATATCCAACTTCTGAATCACGGAATGAGTACCCCACAAGTACTCTTCGAAGAGTTGCCTGGCCTTCCTCACTGTTCAACCAAGGATGGCAAGGGAAAGTCCGAGGAAGATCCTGTAAAATCCTCTTAACCATTAGTATTAGTTTATATAGAAATGGGGAAATGACATAATGCAACCACCCGCATTTGTAACTAGGATAAGTATATGCTAGTGCAGTTTCTTCAGATTCTTTTTCACGGAGTTAATTTATCAGCAGAGTAAAAGAAAAATGGTGACAATATATAAGATTCACCAACACAAATTACAATCTGGAAGAACAATTTTTGTTTCCATTAAACATTTGCTGAATATTGAGAATAATGTCACCTAATTGCTTACCTTTACTCATAGTAACATTGATTCTATAAGATGTAAGATAAGAAGGCATCAATATGCAGACAAAAGTCCATAACAGCTTCATAAAACTCACATGGTCGATTTGCCTTGTGGCTGGCGTCGTCTTTCCCTCAGTGGCTCGGATCAGCTCATCATAGTATGTCTCTGGCACCGTTGACCGCTTCTTGGCTGCTCCTGACACAGATAACCACACCTTTGGCCTCAGCACTGGTGGCACGCCCTTTCTGATCAACCTCCTCAGTGTAATAGTATTGGTGAGGACTGATAGCTTGAGCGATGTGACACTAATCATCCCCTCATTCGAAGATATCTTTGGTTGGAGGTACCAATTTGCACCCTTGTTCGCCTCCAGAGCCCACCACACCCTCCCTTGCTCCCTGATCTTTTCCCTTACCTCGTTCAGCACATTGACATCATCCACATTGCCCTCCACCGTGAACCCGTACATGTCCTCAAACTTGACAGCCATGAGATGTGCGTTGAACAGATTTGTCTTGCCTGAGTTGTACCTGATAGTGTGGGTGGTGGTGGGCATCGATGCCTCCTAACTTCCACATGTGTACACCCGATCATTTTTTGCAAACAAAATCGAAGTTAGCAGGTATATTGCAGATCCGAATACACCTTACATTAGGGTTTGGGGTGCTCCATTTCGCACATCAGGAAGGGAAGAGAAGGTTCGTGCATACCTAGTGGTGCTCGTCGATGGCAAAGGGCCCGGCCAAGGCGGGGCAGATGGCGCCGCTGCTCGCCCAGTCTTCGCCGGCAGGAGAGGGAGACCAAGAGAGGAGAGAGCCAGAGAGAAGGGGCGCTGCCCGTCTGCTCGGTGCTCGCTCAGTGTTCGCCGGCCAGGAGAGGGAGACCAAGAGAGGAGACAGACGGAGAGAAGGGAAGGGGAAAGAGACGGAGAGGAGGAAATGGCAAAAGATTTGATTGTATTTCAAGGTTCCTGCAATGGTGGCGGCCGGTTTCTTACACATTTGGTGGAAGGGGAGCTTAGCACACGCCTTTATCGATGACAGCTTCTTCTTGCGACCGTGTCATCTGCTCCTGATATTCAACTTTTTTTAAAAAAAATGGTACGTATGTTCTTTTAAGCTGAAAAGGCTAAAGATGTGATCACATTGAATAGGACAAATGAGCCCTTTTACATGTTGTACCCTACAATGACTCAATTTTAGTAGGACGTTGCCGTACCCACCAAATTACTTTTTTTCCCTAAGATGAACCAAGTATTTTGCAGATAAAATCTGTTTTATAACCACAAAATTATGCATGGAAATATAAAATCTTATTAATGTTGCATTATATACATACCTAATAGTTAAAAAGAATAACTATGATACAAACGATTTTATGTTTACGTAACGTGTCATTTGTGATGTGATTGTCATGGCCGACAGCCTGCTGGAGCCATTTGCAAATTATCTTTCATCCTGAACATAAGTGCAAATTGTACAAAAGAAGTTTGACTGAATAATAGAAATTAGGGAAGTTGATAGCTGGATGGTGATGGAGGCTTATCATGCAAGTGTGCATAAAGATCGGCCATATACATCATGGAAAGAAAATGTTAACATTTAATATTACTTCCCCTTTCTCTTAGCCACGTTCAAAACAGATTTGTGATTGGTGGGTTAAAGCGTCACAATAGTTTACAAGAGATTTAATTTTCAGGCAGGTTTCTTGGACCATGATTTATGTGCTATCAGTATATGTGTACAAACATATGATTTGGTAGAGAAAAAAATACTCATCCTTTCTCAATATAGAATAAGCGTATCTTCCGCAACATCCCTTGCCGCTTCTCGCTTGTAGCACGTCGTGTGCCATTGCTTGTTGTCCATAGTTGTCGAGTCGCCCCCACCTCCATAGTCATCTTTATGTGTTGTCATGCCTTTACCATACCATATGATGCACCATAAGCTTCACGTTTTTCTAAGTTGAAAATAAATAAAATAAATTGTATGAACAACTTTAAGCTAGGCTGAATTTTTTTGGACTTATTTTTTTTTTCTGACTACGCTCGATCCCATAACAATCGTGGGCAGGCCAAAACCCACTGGCTTAGACTGAGCCCATGGGTCATGTTGAGCCAAGCCTAAAATGCTCAGATCTACCACCTATGCAGCTTAATACAGCCAGGTGGCCTATCTTTGGTTATGGAGAGAACAAATCTTAGGCTATAAAAACCCCAGTCCAATATTAGGATAGTACTTTAAGAATGTACTACCTCCGTTCTTGAATGTACGACATTTAAGACAAGCAAATTAGTTCATTTTTTGAACTAACTAGGTAATCCTAAACAACATACAAAGTCCTGGGAGGCCTAGGAATCCTAAACCTCGAAGGAGTGGCAAGGGTGATAAATCTGTGATGGTCTTGATTCCAATGGAAAAAGGAGGAAAGGAAGGATATGGGCCGACCTAGAAATCCCCTGTGACAATGGTGACACAGATCTCTTCCATGCATCAACTATAGCGACTGTCGGCAATGGAAATAAAACAAATTTCTGGTATTCTAGCTGACTAGATGGACAATCCCCAAAAAAAATATAGCGCCAACACTCTTCCAAAAATCAAGATGGAAAAATTTTAGGGTCCAGAAGGCCCTAAGCCAACTACTGGATCGCTCAAATATCCCAATTAGTGCCGGGAGAAGAAATCAGTGAATACGTCAAGCTTTGGGAAAAAAAATCCAAGCCAAACAACGTGATCCACTATCAGATGATCAAATTAGATGGAGATGAACAACAAATGGAGAATATACAACAAAGAGTCTCTACTGTATGTAACATCCCAGATGTTTAAGACCTTAAAAATACACTAAAAACAGGGTTAAGGGGGCAGCTTTGGTTGTAGCACACTTAAAAAGATAAAAAAATGAGAAATTTGAATTTCAATAGGCCAATTCGACATCCTTCTGAGATCTAAAAATTCTAAACTAAACTTGAAAATCTCCAAACATAAAAGTTGTTTGCCATCACAAATAAAGCCTAGTTGTTGTTGGGAACTTTTCCAAATTTTACAGTTAAGCACCTCAAAAAGTCTAAAAATCATGCTGAACACCTTTTCAAATAGGGCTTGTTTGAACTCGAAAAACTCAGAATTTCAGGTTCGCCCCAAAGGGAAAGTTGTGTCCCACCTTTCAAACTCAAACTTTTGTGTTTGCACTTTTTGAAGTTCAGTTCAAATTTCCAGAGTTTAGCACGGTTTAACTGAGGTGCTCCACGGGCGTTCCGGCTGGCCGCTCGGCCAGCTCTGCCCGAGGCCGGCAGTGGCCGTCACGTGGCCGGCGAGCGGCGGCGACCGGGTCAGGTCGGCCAAAGCCGTAGCAGCCGTGCCTCTTGTCCCCACGAGCACGCCAGCGCCTCCGTTGGGTCGCGTCCCGCGCTACAGCGCCTGGGCGAGCCTCGCCACGCGGGCAGGCCATCATGGCGAGCGGAGCTCCGCCATAGGCCGCCAGCACGCGCGCGTCGGGATGCGCTTCCCCATGGCCGGATTCCTTCACACTACGCGCCAAGAAGCCTTGTGGAGGATCTCCCATCGCCCACGCCACGATCTTCCATCCCCAACCCGCGCTCGCGCCCTGCCCGAGCTGTCAGAGCCATCAATGGCGGCTCCGACGGCCCGAGCACACGTGCACACTCGTCCAAAGCCGCTCGGCCCACTCTAGCTCGCCCAACACTCCACCGAGCGACCTCAGACTCTCCCCCAGCCAGCGCTCAGCCTTTCCCTCCCTCCTCGCGCTCGCGCACTGCTTTTTCCACCTCCGGCCGCCGTGAGCCGAGCTTGAGCTCTCACGCCGCAAACCAAAATCCACCGCAATCCCCTCCATGGTTTCCCAATCCACCGCGCACGAAGCTCGCTCATTCACCTAGCTAGCCGCTCGAACCTTCCCTAGCTCGAATCAAGCCGCACACGCCGGGAAATCGAAGTTCTCCCCGCCGCTTGGCCATTTCCGCCGCGAACACCACCTCCACGTCAAGCTCCATACTCCGGTCACCCCCATCTCCGCCAAGCCCCACGACGAGCTCCGCCATCGTCCGGTGAAGCTCACACGCCTCTCCACGCCTCGCATCGACCACCGCAGCCGGCTACCGACGTCGCCGGAGCAAGCCGCTCCACCGCTCACCGTCGACGAGCCGCGCCGCTTCACCTCTAACCACGAGACCTACCCCAACCGACTCGCGGTGAGCCCCTCGTCGTTTTCCCCCACTTCCCCCGCGCTGGTTCGCCGTCTCCTCGCCGGAGTCCGGTCGCCGGCGAGCCAAGGACCCTTTTGTGTTCCCCTTTTTAGTTCTAGGGTCCCCTGCGCAAATTTCAGGGACTTGTCTGCTAAGTTTCAAAAGATCTAGAGACCCCGGCGTAAAAAGATTCTTTAACCCTAGATCTATTTTGCTGAGATCTTGTAAAATCCACTAAAAATCGTAGAAAAATCAAAAAAATGCAAAACACTACTCACTGGACTCGTGAGATTGCAAACTCCAATCTCATTTTTGCATGTATATACTTTTGAGGAATAGTTTTTGAACTAAAATTCAAATTGTGATTTTAGAGTTTTGTGCACCATTTCAAATCCTGAACTCTTCTGTAGCTGAGTATGGAATATGTTGCTTATATAGACTGTAGAAGTTGTGTGTCCAAAGGAGACCTAAAAATGTGGCCTGAAACTCGAGTTATGATTTATTTTGTGATTTCTGTTCTATTTCGGTTCTACATTTACTAAAAAATAATTCATGCAGCGAAAAATCACCATATTTCACCAGAGGTCTAGAAACATGTTGGCACATGTTAGAAAAATGCTAAAAATAATTTTAGGCTCTGTTTGGAGCATCAAATAAATAGATGTTGGTTTTTGTTTAGCAAATTTGTGAGGGCTGACCAAGTGTTATTTTTAGTAGCCACTTGTTCAGAGCCCTTGTTTTACTCATGTCTAGCTATGGTAGGGAAATCTTCTGTTTTGGAAGTAGTTTTGATTTTATATGAATTAATCTTGTTTCTTTGAGCAGCAACTTGAACTATTTTTAATAAATTCTGTATAGCTCAATTTTAGCTGAATTTTGGAGTAAGCCTAGCTCTTATGCTCCAGTAGCTATCATAAAGTTTGTGGATAAAAAGGAGGAACAGAAACAGAGAAACAAAAATGAGAAAGAAACGAGAGTGGAATGAGTTTAATAAAAAGAAGTAGGTCACTTTTGTTAATTATTAAATAAGCATGTGGAGTTTTAAAAGTTTCTGAACTAAGACACTTGATTAGAAATAATAGTTTGTATTATATGTGTACACAATCACCATCATAAAAACATAAAATTTCACACCACACCTACTCCCTTAATTTGTGAAGAAAAGAATAAACCACTTATGTCTAGGTGAATATGGCCTTCAAGAGCCTTAACCTTTAGACTAAAAACCAGCATCAACTCTTAAAAATTTATGCATCTCATGTAGAAGGCGCTCTCGCTGACGGAACCTACAACCTCGTCCCCGCCAACGAAGAGGAGGCTCCCGAAGGTGGTGCCGACGTGATCGTGCTTGACCCGGAGTCTGACCCCGGCGTAGCCCAAGAAGGCAAGCCCCGAAGCATAACCTAACTTTTAAAGTTTATGCAACTATGAATTATCTATGTTTGTGCATTTACGTTTCAAGGAGTTGTTTGAATACCCTAGTTGCATAATTCTATTACCTATGTCTTGCAATACTAGTATGATAAGGTCGATAGTGCAATGCTTTAGGACCGTTACAAGTCGAGTGATTTCCTGTCACTCGCGAGATATAGGAGTTGCTTGTCTTTACTTATGTTGGAATCATAAGGATGGACGGGCGGGATGGTATGTGTAGATCTCCCGTCCGGGTATGATAATTGGATTAAGGTCGGAACGTGTTATTCTGTGTGTCAAGTTTTTGAACATACCACGCACATGGCGACCTATGGGAATCGGTAAGCCCGGTACCAGATTGAAACAACTAGGACCGATAGCCATCTCTCCTTGGAAATATTTTGTTTCCCTTGCCGTACACAAGTGGATATATGCGTGATGCCGTGAGTGAAGCGGTAAACCTTTATCCTAAGGGAATGGACCCGGCGCCGAATTGTGGATTGATGGGAAAGGTTGGGAAGTGCTTGTACCTTTTATAGCAAGCATTACCCGTGTGTGTTGGGTTTCCTCTGGCCAGGTAGCAAAATTCGGTTCGAACTGTCCGCTTCTCGCGGTTAATGAGACTGCTTGACCGCTGTGCTGCATTGAGTAACAAGTGGAACTTTGGAGATGATGAACTTGTTGTATGTACTAAATTGTATTGCACCACTTGTATGTTTAGAAAGGATGCTAATCTAGAATGGTTAACACTATTAGAATCTTAATGTTAAAATCATGAAAGTAAGGATCCACTCTTAGTTGCTTTCTGGCGAACAAACCCACCTGCCAAAAGCCTCTCATGTCTAGAAGTCGGTGAAGTAGTTTTCACCCGACGGGTAAGCCTTGCTGAGTATTAGCATACTCAGCCTTGCTTGTGGCTTTTATTTCAGGTACTACCTCCGTTCCAGAATATAGCAACGTTTAGACTTTTTCAAAATCAAACATTCTTAACTTTGACCAACACTATTTCCAAAAAAATATAATTTATTTTGAGTAAAAAGGTACATGTTATAATAGTTCCTTTCGTGACCGATCTGTAAATATAATTCTTACTTTGCCTATCTGTATAATTTTTGTACTATTTATGGTCAAAGCTATTAATGTTTGACTTTGGAAAAAGTTAAACGTTGCTATATTCTGGAACGGAGGGAGTACTTCTTTGTAGGAGGCGGTGAATTCCGTCCCCTGGCCGGCCCAGGTTCCACCTGGCTGGCATGTCGAGTGGGTTCCGTCCTCTGCCGAGGATCGGGAGGAGTAGCACCATAGTCGGCTTCATTATGGTGTTACTATGTATCGTCGTTAGTTTATTTTTCGCTGCTCGAACTCTCGTACTTTCATTTAAAAATTCAGACTTGGTTTGTAATAACTTGATGAGACTATTTATGTAATTTGAACTTGTGGAATGTTGTAATTTCTGGACTCACCTTCGTGTGGGCGCGCGTGTTGTTTCGATCGTGAAAGTATGTGGTTAATCGGGTATAATCCGACGGCGCTCCAGCTTATTCCGGATTAAGTGCCTGACTACTTGATTAGTGATCTGTGGGTACTTAACTTGGAATAATTTCGGGGTGGTCCGCCACACTGTATACAATTTCAGGGACACCTGAAAAGACTAACATAGGGCCAATTTGGAAAGCCGAAACGGATTTTTTCGCAAAAAATAAAGGAAAGTCAAAACGGAGCCCAAATGCCAGTTCTTTGCATGGATCTTGTTACATAGAAAATATTGACCGCAGACAAATCAGCAAAATGGGGTTGACCAAACAACCCCCAACCAGCCTATGTTCCTTAGAGCCAGAAACCCCAACACACCTGTGCAAGGAGCCAAGGATTGTATATTCACTACTCAGGTTTGGGAATGGCTAAGCTGATGGTTCGGCTTGCAAGGTCTCCTTGGCTGGTGGAAGATATGTAGACTAAAGTGGATAAACACATAGAGCATCCTTTGATGGTTTGACAATTTATTACCGGTGGAACATGTGGAAGGAGTGCAACAGGAGAACTTTCAACCAAAAATCAAAGACAGTGGAAGAGGTGACATACTTAATAAAAGAAGACGCTCAAAGTACAACTTTGCAACAAAACTGATGGCCCAAACCTCAAACAAGACCCCCCCCCCCCATCTTTTTTCTGATTTCCTTATCTTTTCCTATGTCGAGGATTTATGGTTGCTTGACAAAAGTATTTTTCTTCTTCTTCTTTTCTTATGAGTTTGAGTCGTTTTTGTTTGTTTCCTTTTGAGTTTATAGTGGAGGCCGGGTGGCTCCACCAAGTTGCACTCCTTACCGTGTTGTTTTGCTCTTTCTTCTTCTAACAAAAATTCGACAAAACCCTTGCCATCCGTTAAAAAAAAGAATCAAAACATTCAAAAAATGCTTTAAGTTGGAGTTGTATCATTTTAGCCATATATGTTTGTAACACAAGAAAACATAAATATTTGTCCTGCAAACATTTATTCGTGCTGAAACGGTACTGGAACATTGGTCCGAAAAACATAAAGCACCACATGCTATAGTTGTAGCCGTGTTTGCACGGTGGCAGCTGATCTGTCCGTCTGTTACTCTTTTATTACATGCAGCCGTGGGTATGTTGCATCATTGGCTCCATTATTTCTCCAATGGAGGCCTAAATATTGTTACATATTGTTGTTCTACCAGAGAGATAGAAGCAGCTTACAGTATCAGCTAATGTACCGTCCGATTCGTTTTGATTGACGTTTCCGACAGGTTCTTAAAAATTAAGGACCGTATGCATAGACAGCAAGTACAACAGTCTAGACAATTGCTGTCTTTTTATCACACATAGACAGTTAAGTAGACAACTTATACAACAGTTTAGACAAATTGTTATTTTTTTCACTTTCTGCAAGAGCATTAATTCATCCCTTGACACGTAAACGGTGATCTATTATAATTTCATCTTTGTAGCCATTTTTGGGTGTTTACATAAAAGAAGACATGATATATTCAAACAATACATATCTAAAACTATTTAATATTATAAAGTGCATTTAAAACATGGGAAAATATTTGAGAAAATTAAACAGGAGGAAGGACTCTCAAAACTTTAATAAAATCACTAATACATCCATAAGATGCTACTATAAAGTTTAAGCCAAACAAGTTCTATATAAGATTTACCCGAACAAGTTATACAAGATTTCTCCCTCTTCTCTTTTTCCCAACTCTTTTCTTTATCTTTTTTTTTGTTTTCTCACAAGTCTAATAAAGGATCTCCATAAATTAATATATCTATTAAGGTCTATACCGTAAAATAACAACGATATTTCTCTTCCCCTGTTTCTCTCGCACCTTCCTTGTTTTTCTCCGATGCTTTTCTTCTCTCCGTCTCTCTCTCGCGTGCGGGGTGGAGGGCAGGCCCAGGCGTTCGACTCAGCTGGCGTGCAGGGCGCCGGTGGGCAGAAAGGACGGGAACGCGGGACCAGCGGCGCTCGGGGCCATGGGCAGCGGCAGCCTGAGCTGCCAGCGACAGCGGCCGGGGCCTTCCGGCGGCGGCCACGGCTGGGGAATCTTCGATTCCCGGCGAAGCAGGGACCAGAACAAGGCGACGATGCTTCTGGAGTGTGGAGGAGATGGCGGAGCTCTGGATGCAGGGAATTGGGCAGAAGTGGAGTGTGGGTGGGGAATCGGCCTGGCGGAGCTCGGGCGGACAATGGCAATGGTGGTCGCGACATTTTACAGCCCAGTTCACCGGCAGCCCTGCTACGCCGACCAGCCCTCCCGCTAGCGTCTGGGCACATCAGATCAGCGCCGTGGTCAGCCGAGCGTACAACTCGTGCCGCGGCTCGCCGTTTCATCTCGGACTACGTGCGGATGCCGTAGATCGGTAGATGAACAAGACGACGACAACTCTCTCTTTCCTAAATAAATGATAGCCATGTCGGATGTTTTTGCTTTGCCGAGCGTACAACTCGTGCCGCGGCTCGCCGTTTCATCTCGGACTACGTGCGGATGCCGTAGATCGGTAGATGAACAAGACGACGACAACTCTCTCTTTCCTAAATAAATGATAGCCATGTCGGATGTTTTTGCTTTGAAAAGCGCGAGTCGACGGCAGTTGTCTTGCCGTTGTACTTGCCCTTAGTGCCCCTGTGAAACAGAGGCATTGTTTGGTCTCCCGCCTGCCCAGGCTATACAACCCTAGGCTGAGTTCACCGCTGCGCCAGGGGCAAAAGCGACACGACACTTTTTTTCCTTCAACTGCGGCGACAAACATTATGGATTACTCAGTCTCTAATGACAAATTAATTAGGCTTAATAGATTCGTCTCACGATGTAGAGTTCATCTATATGATTAGTTTTTTTTACACATATTCAAACATTCGATGTGAGAAGTTGGCAAAATAAGTTGGCGAACTAAACAAGGCCAGTTTTTGAACGACCGGCGAAAACCAAAGCGATTCGGAGGGACTACCTGTCACCAAAATTTAGAACAACTTTCTTGATTACCAGAAACTAAATGATAGGTTAGGCTCTCCGCACTGCTATCCTTCTATTTCATCCCTCTAAAAGAAATATTCTGTCCTGGTTATCAAAATTCTTCCCTCTATACCAACTTCTTCTGCAGCCATCATTCCTCTATACCAACTACCGTATATTTTATTCAACCATCCAACCTATCATCTCCTCCCTCCTCACCTTTTTTCCTTTTCCTTTTTCTATCCCCATTCTTTTTCTTTATTTCTTCCTTTGTTTTTTTCTTCTCTTTTTTTCCTCCTCATCTTTTTTTTTCCTTTTCCTTTTTCCTTCTTTTTTTCCTTCCTTTTTTTCCCACCGCCGGCCCTCTCCTCTGTCTCTCTGCCAACTCCTATCCTCTCGATCTCTCTCGAGCCAGCTCGCTCCGTGGCTCCTCCGCTGTGCGTTTCTCCTCCTCGGCGGCCGGCTTCCAACTCCTGCCTCTTCCCCCTCACGTCACCACCACCTGTCCCCAGCGCGCGCCTCCCTCCTCCACCTCTCTCTTCTTGTGGCGGAGCGCAACATCGCCAGGCGGTGGTGGGCCCCTCTCTCTCACCGGCGAGCAGTGGTGGCGAGGAGCAGCCCAGTCTCCGCCTGCTCCTCGTCGTCTCCGCACGACGCGCAGCGAAGGCGGCACCTGGCGCGAGTGGATGGCTGGAATCGAGGAATCGAGCGGGAGCAGGCACGCGGTGAGCTCCACCGATGGGGGATGGACGGAACCAAGGAATCGTCGTCCTGTTAGGATGATCTCCTCAGCCCCAAAAGGCCCAAAGGCCATTGGGCCTTGATCTGCGCCCTGATCGGGGGCGCCCAACCCTAAATGGTTGATGGGTCCCTGTCGCCAGCGCTATAAAGAGAGAGGTGGGGGCCACGGCTCTACTCACGAGGTTGAACTGAGTACACACCCCACCGACACTCAAACCCTAGACCGATCGAGAGGGTACCGCTCCCACGGCGGGAAGTTCCACCACGACGTGCACCGCCGTCCCTGGCCAAAGCCGGTGGCGACCGGAGGGCCGACGAGATCTACTACGCAGGGCTTCCTCATCTACTCCGACCGTCGCTGCCCGTGCGCAGATCTTCCCCAACGAACCTGCCAAGGCATCAACTGAGCCATCCAACTCCTCTACTCGTGATGGTATAAATCTAAGCCCTATCCCTTCTCCATTCCTAGATCTAGGATCACACACATATACACATACACACTCACACCCACAGATCACACACACTCACAGATCAAGTATTTTCCCATCTAGATCTATACACTAGCATCACAGAGAACTAACAATTGGTATCAGTCGCCTACTAGATGTGTAGATCTAGTTCGGATCCAGAGAAAAGAGAATGGATTTCGAAAGAAATCGAGAAAAACAGAACAAAAACCGAAACCCTAGATCCAAATACTCTTGAACCGAAAAACCTTCCAGAACCACAGATCCATATCCCCACACCACAGATCCATCTCCACACACATAGATCCGGCTCACTCTAGCCGGCACAGAGACCTACCGTTGTGCGGTCTAATGCGCCTCACGCCGGGACGCCGGTTTCCGAGCGCGCAAGAAGATGCGCCACGCCACCGGGACGCCGGTGCGCTAGCGCGCACAAACACCACCACAGAGCCGCTCGACGGCGGCGCGTTCACCGTTAGGTGAGCGCGCACACCGGCGAGGGGTCCCGCGGCAGCGCCATGCCTTGGTGTCCGTCGGAGGAGGGAGGAGAACGAGTGGAGAGAGAAGAAGAAAGAAAGGAGCCCCGGCCATGGTTGCCATGGTTGCTCGCCGGCGGCGCACAGAGCTCGGTTGCGGCCGGGGGGGGGAGAAGGAAGAAATGATCTAGGGTTAGGGTTGAGGCCGGCCGTCGGGCAGTTTTAATCCCGCGAAAAGAGCACTGAGCCGTTCGATCGAACCAACGGTCCAGATCGACGCGGGGTCGACGCCGCGATGCGCTGGGCCGAAATGGCGGCCCAGGCCCAGGTTGCAGCCTGCGAAGCCGAGCCGCCATAGAGAACGAGCCGAGCCGATCCGTGCGAGCCGAGCTGAGCCGCGGAGCGCCGCAAGTGGGCCGAGTCGAGCGAGCAGTGCTCTGCTGGGCCGCACGCGCGCACGAATGTGCCGTATGGGCGGCCTATAACACAGAATTCGTTATCTTTTTTGTTTTAATCATTTCAGAAGCTATTTATTTGAATTTGAATATGAATTTGCACAGAATTTTGATCTCTCTTCATTTTGAACCAAAGAGATAAATGTTTAGAGAATAGATTATAGAATTTTGCTTCTGAAAAGAATAATATTACAGTTTCCGCTGCATAGATGATTATTGTTTGACTTGTGATTTAAATTTGAACCAAAGGGATAATTTATTTTCTCAAGTCATAGATTAAATTTCAGAACAATTGTGATATTATTATTTTCTGACCAAAGTTGAGAATAATGATATCATGATTTCATAGATATGTTTCTTTCATGCATTATTACTTTTTCTGCCCAAAGGTGATTAAGTTTTAATGTAAAAGGTCACTATATGTTTTATTTTCTGACCAATGTTGATGATAAAACATATAGTCATATTCAGATTTATTCTTACATATTGTTCTCACTTGTTCCTGATTGATTTCAGCTGGAGTTGCCATCAGAGATATCCCAACTCTGAGGGGAGATAATTACAATGAGTGGTACAAGAAGCTGAACCTCTTCTTCACCATGCAAGAACTGGACTGGATCCTCACACATCCGGTGCCTGTAGAGCCTCAGGCGCCAGTCAGAGGGGATGATATGACAGATACTGCTTGGCAACAAGCACATGATGTTTACAAAGCATCCAAAGAGAGTTATGGTCTTGTGAACATCAAATGGAAACCTGCTAACAAGAAATGTGTAGCAGTGGTGGAGAACACCGTAGAGCCTACCATTTTGGGGGCAATCACAGATTGTAACAATGTTGTTGAATACCTTGCAAAGATAAAGAATCAGTACACTGGTTCTTCCAAGATCTACGCTCATCAGTTGCTTGAGCAATTGGTTGGTGTACAGTACAGAGGAGGTGGACTCAGAGAGTTCATCCATCGCTTGGTTAACATCAACAACAAGTTAAAACCGATGAACTTACAGTTCAACGAGGGTCATATTGTATATTTGATCTTCAAATCCCTTTCTGCAGAGTTTGAGAACTTTGTGGTTGGCTACACTTTGAGTCCTGATACTTGGGACATAGAGAAGACAACTGCAATGTTGGCCCAAGAGGAGAGACTCAAGATTGCACATGGTGGCTCAATCAACTATGTGCATAACAAGAAGAAAAAGACTCACTTTGTAAAAGGTGAGTCCTCCAAGGCCAAGGCTCCCCAGCAGATCCAGCAGTTCCAGCAGCATCAGCCCAAACTTGGGCAATGCACTGTAGACAAAGATCAGTGTCTCTACTGCAAGAAGAAGGGACATTACAAGAAAGATTGTCCAGACTACTACAAGATGCTGTGTGAAAAGAATGGTGAGAATATTATTTCATTTGTAAATGAATCTCTGTATATAGATTATGCGAAATCTACTTGGTGGATTGACTCTGGAGCAACAATTCATGTTGCAAATTATTTACAGGGATTCATCCAAACGCGAACAACTCAAAGAAGAGAAAGAAAGATTAAAGTCGCGAATGGAGTGGAAGCCGAAGTGGAGGCGGTGGGAGACCTTCTCTTGGTGCTTGACACTGGTTTTGAGTTGCTTCTCAGAGATGTTTTCTATGTTCCTTCTGTTAAAAGGAATTTGATTAGTGTTTCAAAACTTGATATTGATGGATTTGAATGCCGTTTTGGAAACGGCAAGTGTGTAATAGACTACAACGATTCGATTGTTTCCATTGCTTTCAGAAAGAATGATTTATATTTACTATCACTACATGAATGTGTGAATACTGTTTGTGATGTGAATGCAAAAGAATCCATACCCACCAACAGAAAAAGAAAGAGAACTCAGAGTATGTCATCGAAATTGTGACACTGTCGTTTAGGCCACATTTCGAGGGGGAGAATAGAAAGGCTGGTTAAGAATGAAATTCTTCCACCTCTTGAGTTCTCAGACTTAGACAAATGCATTGAGTGCATAAAAGCGAAATATGTAAAGATAACCAGAAAACATGCGGAACACAGCGCATGCATCTTAGAAATAATTCACACAGATATCTGCGGTCCGTTCCCAGTTACGAGTATAGACGGTCATGATTCGTTCATAACTTTTACAGACGATTATTCCCGTTATGGTTATATTTACCCGATTAAAGAAAAATCAGAAGTGTTGGATAAATTTAAAATATTCAAGGCTGAAGTTGAGAATCAACACAATTTAAAGATTAAGATAGTACGATCCGACCGTGGAGGGGAATACTATGGTCGGCATACCCCATATGGACAAGTTCCAGGACCCTTTGCAAGGTTCCTACAGGAACAAGGAATTGTTGCCCAGTATTCAATGTCGGGCGACCCACAACAGAATGGAGTAGCTGAAAGAAGAAATCGTACCTTGATGGACATGGTACGAAGCATGATAGGCTATTCCAGACTGCCAGAGAGTCTATGGATGGAGGCCTTGAAAACCGCCATCTACATTCTCAACAGAGTTCCCAGTAAAGCGGTGCCTAAAATACCGTATGAACTGTGGACAGGCAGAACACCCTCATTGAATCACCTAAGGGTGTGGGGGAGTCCTGCTGAAGCAAAGATATTTAACCCAACCATTGGAAAACTAGATCCTAAGACAGTGAGTTGCCATTTTATTGGCTACACAGAGAAGTCAAAAGTATATTGTTTCTACTGTCCAGATAGATTCACAAGGTTTGTGGAAACAAGACATGCTGCCTTCCTAGAAGAAGAAATGATTCGGGGGAGCACGGTAGCTCGAAAGATTAATCTTGAGGAGAAGCGGGTGTGTGCACCCACTCCGATGATCCAGGAGCCATTTTTCTCACTACCTACTGTGGCTGCACCCTCAGTGTCAGTCCCTGAGTTGTTACCTCTTGTGGCAATACAGAATGAAAATATAGAACCTGTCCTTCAGGATCCTATAGAAAATATCGCCGCAGATCAGGGGGAGCAGCATCAGCCTCCAATAGAAAACGCACCAAATGATGAGGCCCCTAGAAGGTCTCAAAGAGTGAGAAGGACAGCTATCCCAGACGATTATGAAGTGTATGAAATAGAAAAGTTTTGGATGGAGGATGATCCCACCACATTCGAAGCTGCCATGAGAAGTGAGCAATCATCCAAGTGGCTTAAGGCCATGGAAGATGAAATGCAATCAATGAGTTCCAATGGAGTTTGAGACTTAGTAGAAATTCCTGAAGGAGCCAAAACAGTAGGCTGTAAATGGGTCTACAAGACTAAACGTGACTTCAAAGGCAATATAGAGAGATACAGGGCTCGACTCGTGGCTAAAGGATATACACAAAAGGAAGGTATAGACTACAATGAGACGTTTTCACCAGTCTCTTGTAAAGATTCTTTTAGAATTATAATGGCTCTAGTAGCTCATTATAATCTAGAACTACATCAAATGGATGTAAAGACGGCATTCCTAAACGGGGATCTAGAAGAAAAATATTTACATGGCACAACCTAAAGGTTTTGCTGTGAAAGGAAAAGAACACATGGGATGTCATCTTAAGAAATCCATCTATGGATTGAGGCAATCCTCAAGACAATGGTATTTGAAGTTTAACGAAACGATAAAGAAATTTGGGTTTAAAGATAATATTGAGGACAATTGCGTATTCGCAAAGTTTAAGAAAGGGAAATATATTTTCCTTGTACTGTATGTGGATGATATCCTACTGGCAAGTAGTGATATTAGTCTATTACTAGAAACAAAGAAATTCTTGTCCTCTAACTTTGACATGAAAGATCTCGGTGAGGCTTCCTTTGTTTTAGGAATTGAGATTCATCGAGACAGAAGAAATGGGGTTGTAGGATTGTCACAGAAGACATACCTAGAAAAGATTTTAGAGAGGTATAACATGCAGAAAAGTAATCCTACTCCTGCTCCGATAGTCAAGGGTGATAGATTTGGAAAATTTCAATGTCCCCAGAATGAATATGAAAGACAACAGATAAAAGCGGTACCTTATTCTTCGGCTCTTGGGAGCTTGTCTTATGCACAAACGTGCACTCGCCCTGACTTAGCCTTTGTCACAAACGTGCTTAGCAGATATCAAGAAGAACCAGGAATAGAACATTGGAAACTGGTAAAGAAAGCTTTCCGCTATGTGCAAGGCACGAAAGGTCTCATGCTGACTTACAGAAGATCTGATTCCCTAGAGATTAAAGGGTATACAGATGCAGATTATGCTGGAGATGAAGATGACAGAAAATCCACGACAGGTTACATCTTCATGCTTGCTGAAGGAGCTATTTCGTGGAGAAGCTCAAAGCAACCAGTTACAGCATCATCAACGATGTATGCTGAATTCATAGCATGTTATGAGGCCTCGACGCAGGTAGAATGGCTAAAGAAATTCGTACCCGATTTACGAATTGTGGATAGCATAGAAAGACCATTAAAGATGTACTGCGATAACCAGCCTGCAGTATTCTATGCCCACAACAACAAAAGAAGTACGGCTACCAAGCCGATACAAGTAAGATTTTATTCGATAAAAGATAGAATCCAGGATCACACCATAAGCCTCGAGCATATGAGATCAAAGAATATGCTTGCGGATCCGCTCGAAAGGCCTACCACCCAATGTGTTTAAGGAACACTTAGCCGGTATGGGTTTAAGGGAAAGCCTATGATTCCTGGATTAGAAGGCCCGATAAGATATAAGAATTCGTTTCTGACTAGAGGCGTGTATGGTGGCTATTGATTCTATCGATAATGAATCGTGACGATGAGATAAGCTCTGTACATAAATCTAAGATGAGATGAAAGAAATACTGGAAAAAAAAATAAGATAAAGAGTGAGATCAAGGGGGAGATTGTTAGGATGATCTCCTCAGCCCCAAAAGGCCCAAAGGCCATTGGGCCTTGATCTGCGCCCTGATCGGGGGCGCCCAACCCTAAATGGTTGGTGGACCCCTGTCGCCAGCGCTATAAAGAGAGAGGTGGGGGCCACGGCTCTACTCACGAGGTTGAACTGAGTACACACCCCACCGACACTCAAACCCTAGACCGATCGAGAGGGTAGCGCTCCGGCGGTGGGAAGTTCCACCACGACGTCCACCGCCGTCCCTGGCCAAAGCCGGTGGCGACCAGAGGGCCGACGAGATCTACTACACAGGGCTTCCTCATCTACTCCGACCGTCGCTGCCCGTGCGCAGATCTTCCCCAACGAACCTGCCATGGCATCAACTGAGCCATCCAGCTCCTCTACTCGTGATGGTATAAATCTAAGCCCTGTCCCTTCTCCATTCCTAGATCTAGGATCACACACATATACACATACACACTCACACCCACAGATCACACACACACACTCACAGATCAAGTATTTTCCCGTCTAGATCTATACACTAGCATCACAGAGAACTAACACGTCCTCCTCCTTCTCCTCCTCCTCCTCCTCCTGTCGAGTGGCGGCGGCTGCTCTCTATCTCCCCCCTCCCTCTCTCGATTCAGTTCGATTTGGCTTCGATTTGTTTGATTTGGCCTCAATTTCTTCGATTTGGCTCTCTGTCTCTCCTCTTGCTTGTGTCTCTCTGGTGGACGGCGGCTACTGGTGGTGGTTGCAGGTGGTGGTGGTGGTGGCGGCGGATATGGGCGATGGCGAGGTGAAGGGTGGCTGCGGCAGCTCCTTGGGCGCGAGCAGGGGGCGACGCGCGGGACCTGCGCCACCGTGGCTCATAGCGGCGGCAGGGGGGGCGCTACCCCCGTTGTCTGTAGCATGTCAGAGTCATCCCTCTACCATAGCGGGGTGGCAGAGGGATGCCGCTGCAGCTCGTTTTTCATTGTAGCCTTTTTTTTTTACGAAGTCAGTAGGGAAGGTCCCTATCTCTTCTTTTATATATATATATATATATGCAAAAAAAATGTACAGTACAAGGACTTTAAGTCCCAAAATAGAAAAGAGAGATTCTATAACAGATTACTCAGAAAAGCATTGATCTTATTCCTAAACACTGGATTAACCCGCAGGGTTACCAGTTTCATCTCCTTTTCAAAAACTCTTCTCCAAAATGAGAAAGATCGCTCCCCATTATCAAAATTAATATTATTTCGATGACACCACTGCGGCCAACCTTAGGGCATGTTTCGTTTACCCCTAGGTTATATAATCAAACTTACGGGTGGAAAAAGAACTTAAAATATTATGAAAATATTTGACTATATAACTTATTGGGCTAGGACCTAGGTTATATAAACTCGACTTAGTTGGGGTGTTCTATATGAACTCATATAGATTGATTATAGACTACAAAGTTAAACTAAGTTGGATTGGGCCCTTAATTAGATGGTAACGTATCAGGTGGAACCAACTTTTCATGAAAACTATAGAAATTTTATTCTGGACCACAACATGATCTTGATCTAAGGGGGCTCTCATAGGAGGTGAGGGGTGATTTGCAAAAACGCATCTAATCACTATTTGCAAATCACCCCTCCCACCTTGCAAAACACGCCTCCCACCTCCCCTAACTCTCCTTTGGATCGAGATTGTGTGGTCCAGATTGAAGTTCACATAGTTTCCATGGAAAATTGGTTTCCAATTAGTTTAATTTACTCAGCTTAAAGCCTTAAACACATACTAGCCTAAAGCAATGGGTGAAAATTTAGTCTGGTTTAGTGGTATAGGATGTAATTTGGAAAAAGTCTATATCACCCCCAACCTATGAAGAGTGGACTTCATAACCCCCCAACCTATGAAAAGATCTATATCACCCCCTGAACTTCTCAAAACCGATCAAATTAACCCCTAAAACAAATTTTAAAAATCATAGTAAATCACAAAAAATCATAAAATGAAAATTCCAATTGTGTTGGACTCCAAATGAGTAGATATACACATTGAACATATAATATGATATATTCTAATATATTTTTTACTACTATAGAGAAAAGCGTAGATCTAAAGCTATAGTAAAAAAAGACTAAAGCATACCATATTATATGTTTAGTGTGTATATCTACTCATTTGGAGTCCAACAAAACGGGATTTTCTATTTTATGATTTTTCTATGATTTACTATGATTTTTCAAAACTGCTTTAGGGGGTAATTTGATTGGTTTTGAGAAGTTCAGGGGTGATGCAGACCGTTTCATAGGTTGAGGATTATGTAGTCTAACCTCTATAGGTTGGGGGGTTATATAGATTTTCCGATGTAATTTGGACAGGAAACAACAGAATACTCCTTCAAATTTTGTATTTTTTTTTTCTGAAATTTGATGCTAGAGATGCAACTGCGGCTGGATCAAAGGACGTTGACCGTTAATGAAGTTTAGCAGGTATAAGGTGCCGCAAGGCTTATCAGTTAATTATGAAACAATATTTGTATACACGATCAAGTTAGTGCATGCCCATCTGCTCATTCCTTATAAATACTTGTTGAACAGCTGCATGTTACATTTGTGGTCCAATAATTTTATACAGTCCCATCATGCATGATATCTCTGTTCTTTGAAAGCATTTCTTTTAAGGAACAATATATAAAGGGATACCAATAATTACTTCAAATTAGTTTGAAGAAAACTCCCAATGTAAGCTCTTACATGTTTTTTTGCCCACCAGACCTCTATTATTAGGCTAGTATCATAGTATAATACAAAGCTTAAGATCAAATCAAACTATCTAGCTGGTAGAATTAGTAGGTGATTAGTGAAGAAGCTTCTTTGAAGCCGTCCAAACCAAGAAGCTTCTTTAATTTGAGAGCGGGCATGTGCACGTTAACATGGCAGCATCAGCTGCGGCACTGATTAGTCCGTGGCACGTTTATTTGAATGCAAAATAAGGAATCCGTTGTTGATACAAGTAAAGGCAGCATCATGCTTCAATTCATCATTGTGTGTCCTCAACGGAAAAAAGAAAAAATCTGCGCAGGAGTCCTGCAAAGTTCGGCCTGTGCAGCCCTGCTCTGGATTGATGACTTGTGGCAAGTGTTGCGATCCTACGCTCACCACGAGACAGGCTGTGGGCTGTGGCCCATGCCTCCGCGTGGCCCGCTCGGCTGCGAGCCATCGTACTCGGCTCAAAAGGCCAGGCGCTCCAGCTCCCATCGCGGGATCGCGCTGTTCATCATTCAGACACCTTTCAGTTGCTTCGTTTGAGATTGCGGAGTACCAGTAAGTATTGGAACGCGAAATTTGAGGGTTTGACGCAGAGAACATGATTTGGCTCTTGAAGGAATCATGCTCGACCTACCACTCTCACTGGGCAAGCAGCAATCACGGCATGGATCGGGCGTTTTGGGCAAGCTTGACGTGCACTCGTGCTTAACCTCCACCTATATATGAAACTGAACTAATCTCTATATACGAATCGTGGGCTCAAATCTCAGCAGTTGGATGGGCCGGGCCGACAGTCTAAATCGACTAATTATAGGGTATATAACCTCACATGTGAGACCCGTTGATGTGGCTCACACAAATGTGCCCCACCAAAGACCCACATGGCCCACAAGTGCGTCCAACCGTACGTGGGCCCCACTGAGCCCATTATAGTTTTTTCAAAAAAAAAATTCTATAACCCATTATAGTTTTTTTAAGAACAATTATATGACCATTGTTTAAAAGTTCTTCTAAGATATTGGGTTATAGTAGTTCTTATTTTCTTTCTTCAATATAGCATCATAATATTTTATTGAAATTATTTTTAAATTTATTTCTTTAACTGAACATAGTTTCGACTGATCTAATATAATTATTTATAATTAATTTTATATTTTTTGGTATAATATATATTAAATTCTCACGTAAGAAAATAATCACGTTGATTACCAATATTAAATTATTGTGGGCTGCTTAGACAACCAAAACACGCAAAGTGCTCAAAATAATCTATAATTTTATTATAAAACAAATTTTATGTTCAAAACACAATTTATACGCATAAATGTTTACAAGCGATCCGTCATACCTACGAATCAACATCAAAACATCTTCAAATTAAAAAGTGTTCAATACAAAAATTGCTTAGGATCGAAAACCAGAAGTTTTGCTATACAACAAAATTTCAAAGTGCAATTTAATAATATGTTCACATGATTTTTGTATGTGATCCATTGTCCATACGATTGGAACACCAGAATTGTAGGGGTGGGAATGTGACTTTGGATATTCCAATTATGCAATATCTGTATCCACAAAAATGTCAATACAGATATCCATATGTATTCGAATGTAATGAGGTACTAAGATGTATATATTCAAATCTATTTGCCATTGTTTTTCTCTATTCAATTCAATGTTGGTGTTCGACAATATATGGTGCTATCCCAATCATATCGTATGAAACTATCTACAAGTTATTTCTGTAAATAATGACAAAAGATATTAATGATGACAATACTTGTAACGGATGTAGATACCCATGGGCCACCACCATCGTGGGTGTGGGCCAACCTAGGGCCCATTGCTAGCAAGGATATGGGCTGACCCATGAGTAGTCCACTGGTGGCTCTATGCATAATAGGTGACCAGATGATGACTAGACCCATAAGATAAGCAACTAACAAGTGGTTCTCTAGTCCCTACCCAAGATATTAGAGGGAGGTTTGCTAGGTCTATTGGATTTGATTCCTTGTTGTGATTCCGGTAGATTAAATCCCACCAATTTATAACCCTATGTCATTGTTGGTGTTTCTTGGGCTATAGAATTAGATTCTGCAAGCACACAGAATAACCCGTTGTAGCATTTCGCCTTTGAGTATTACATGGTATTGTATTTATATCCTCAGGGAAGCACTATGGTTAAAGAATATTGAAGAAATAAATGAATTATCTTTATAGCAATATTCACCACTAACTTTAGAGGAGATAACAGGGTAGCAAGATAATGGCCAAATGAATGACTGGATAGAAGGCCTGGAATAGCCAACGACAGAGGAGACTCGATCTCTAAAGAATAAAGGAAAGAGATGGGAGAACAATGGGCGAAGAAGGAACCTATGACACTCAAAAAGACTAAGAAGCCACCCTAGCCTTAGCTTAGATTTCTACATAGATGTCGAGAACCAGAGCTTGCTACAACGGCTACAATGGGAGGACCCAAAGTGGGATGAGAGAGGGGTAATCTAGGATGAGCAACTACTGTTATGAAATCACATGAATATGGTGGACTACAAAGGACGGACAAGGTCGTCACCACCTGTCACCTACCACAATGGTACCATGGGGTGGAACACACTCTCTAGATAACACTAGGACCAACACCACGTCTACACCTAATGCTAGGATTTCCCCTTGAGGCCTTATCAAGGGAAATCCCCTTCAACCCAGGAAACTAACAAGAGTCCCAGGTCCAGGCGAGAAAACCCACAAGATATGCTCCAGATAGAGCTAACTAGACTCTGAAGCTAAACAAAAGGAGATAAGAGAAGTTATTCCACTTCACTTAATGATGAGGACATCACTCCTATGGATATACATGAGGTTTCTTCGCTGGACATTCAAGGTCCAATCACAAGAGCTCGCGCGCGACAATTTAATCTAGAGGTGAGTTCGCTCCTAAGTGTTCCTATTAATAGTTTTGAGAATGGTTCGCTACCTATTGTTTATAATATGATTAGGAACCAAGGAGAAGATAAAGAGACACATGGAGAAAGGCTTAGAGGCGTGGAGGACCCGCAAGGGTCGGCCAAGCTTCGTGGAGGCCCAATACAACTCAACTTCAAGTCCAACTCAGAGTCCAGGAACTGCCTTCGGTAAAACAGATGCTCAGGCCACATACGGAGTCCGATTTCGACGATCCACATATGGTTGGAAAGAGATTTCATAGAGCTTCCAATGGCGCTGGCTTGAGGCCCAAATTCCTCCTGAGTCATCGGAAATCGTCCGAACAAGGTGACGTCCAGAATCTGTTTCGGTGCTGCGTCACCGTCTTTTGGCCTTTGGGCCTTGTATCATCGTCGAGCCCATTAGGGGGCGCGTCCAGGGGTTGACCACAACCCTAGACTCTATTTTCAGCCGTCGTCGCTACCATTAGGTTTGAGTTTTGCTTTGGATCAATCTGTCTTTGAACAGTCGCCGTTCTTCGGTTTGTAAAACCCCAACTTGTGTGCTTAATCATTCATCCGTAGATTGTCACCAATATTGAGAGCTGCGTACTTTCAAGTTTTTGCTTGTGTTCTTCGTTTCGCTTGCAGGGATTAGCCTTCTTGGCGAGGTCAACCGGACCGTGACACGGTTGATAACCAGAGGAGTTGTGGTGCTAAGATTGCAGGGTTCGAGTTGCTGACTTGAAGCCGGATCGGTGTGTTTCACTCTACCCAAAACGAGAATTATCTTTGCCTGACGGAAGATCGACCACCTACGTCTCATCAATTGGTAATCAGAGCAAGGTTTACCGCCAGGTCCACCCTTATCCTTGTTTTCGCCTTCGTCCTAGAGTCCAAAAAAAACCTACAACAAATAATCCGCTGTCCTAGATCCCCTTTTCGCCTTTGCAATTTCGTTTCAGATTGCCTTGTTCAGTTTGTGTCCGTAGTCGAGTCTTGTTGCTAGTTTAGTTTGTGTTCTTGGTCGTAGTCCAACCGCACCATTGCTGTGTTGTGTTCTGCCGCTCGCCCATCCACCTTTACCCAGATCACAAGTCGATACCACCATTACTCGACTTGCCCCGCTAGCCGCCTTGTGTGAATTCATGCCACGCCAGCCCTAGATAGGTTGCGAACCATCGTGTGCCTTTTGCCTTGCATCGCAGCACCTCTTGGATCCATCTGGCGATTTTCTTTTGCCCTAGCCGCTGCTGATCTATCTGCCGAAGTCGCAGCCCCTCTTGTGCCTCTTTGAAACCATAACCTGAGGTACCTTCAGTAAAACGGGCACAACTTTTCGCTCGGTACTCCGTTTGAGTTGAAATTTTTACAGGAGCTTGGCAACAAAAAGTTGCACATATGATTCACTGGCTTTGCCGGCTTGGCCGTTCTCAAAAAAATAAAAAAAAGGGAAGATAATTAAAAAATTGACTTTCTGTCTTGCCCTGCTTTTCGGCAAACGCCTCTGAATTTGTGTAGCCCAATCTCTCATCAGATTGAGGTGATATTTGGTGGTGTTACTATTTTGGTGCTCCTGGTTATGAGAAAAATATCAAATAAATAAAATCAAAAAGAAAATCGAAAAGAACTATGATTCCTACTAGTTGTCGTATGAGCGTGTAATTACCAAACTGCCATTGTGCTTGTTCTTTGAGCTTCTTTCATTGTTCTTGATCCAACTTGTTGTGCTATATCTAGGACACGTCTTTGCCAGTAATTGTGACTTGTACTTTGGATACTTATTGAACTTGGCTAATCTACATTCGATATTTGCTAAGCCTTGCTACCATATTTGGCCACCCAAAGCTCCACATGCTTTCTTCAGATCAGTACAGCGAAGACCCTTGCAATCATGGTGCCGTCTCCACACAGGTATCATGAACCAGCCACCGGTTGTGCCGTTACACTACTTGTATTGGTAAGAACTTGGTAAGACGTGTGTGAAGGTGTGATTCCACCAGACAACATTAGATTATTATGGATAACCTTCACTGTTTGTTCCTGTTTTTTGGATACAATGGCAGGTAATGAAGGAGCTTCTCCAAAGGACTTCAACGAGTGTGTTAGCCAAGCACAGCTGCAGATGTTCATGGAGGTGATGCGGACCGAGATGAGAGACAGGATAAGAGACATGGTCGCCAGGTCCGTCACTGAGAGCATCAACGGACTTAGACTTCAAGACACCATCGTGGGTTTCCATGGACAGATTACCATGCTAACCAACCGCCTTGCGGCGTTGGAAGCTCGTCCACCTCCTCAACCAGTCGATCAAGATGTGGTAATCGTCCTGCCCCTGATCCTTACACTAAGGTAAAATTTACTCTACCTTCTTTTGATGGACAATATGACGCTGTAGCATATCTTGATTGGGAGATGACAGTAGAACAAAAATTTAATGTCCACCTTGTGCCTGAGCAACATAGAGTTAGACAAGCCAGTAGTGAATTTAAAGATTTTGCAATCATATGGTGGACTGGTTTAGTTGCTGCAGGTCTCGCACCTAATACTTGGGAACAACTTAAGGTTTCTATGCGTGATAGATTTGTTCCTCCTTCTTACCTTAGAGAGTTGCATTGTCAATTGATGCCTTTAGATCAGGGAGATAAATGTGTGCAGGATTACTATAGTGAGCTTCAGAAGGGTTTGATGCGTTGTGGGATAGTTGAGGGTGAGGAAGATGCCATTATTCGATTTTATTCAGGCCTGAGACGTGATATATAGGATATAGTTGATTACAAGGGCTTTCATACTGTCAACCAGTTGTTCCAGTTTGCTATGCTTGCAGAGAAGGAATTACAGGGTCGACAATTGCAGGAGCAGCAGGACAGGCGCAACGCCCCCCGGACATCCTTTCTGCCACGCACCACCACGTCGGCTCATTCTGGGCTGCCCAAGCCTTCGACTTTTTGGACACCTCCACCAGCGAGCAAGAAAGCGACGACGAGCTGTGTTTCGACTACACCAAACAAGTCTTCCTCACGTGCTGCAGATTCAGGTAAAAATGTTTATTCGCAGGCACCGGCTCAGAGTTCCTCATCCGTCGCCTCCACGGGACGCACCTCTGGCATTCAGTGCCATCGCTGCCATGGCATTGGACACGTGAAGAAGGATTGCCCAAGTCAGCGGGCATATTTGGCAACAGAGGATGGAGGTTACATCAGCACCTCTGACATAGAAGACGATGAAGAGGAGGAGGGTGCTGCCGAAGATGTCGACCATCATGTCATTCATGGTGGAGACAATTCTTCGGGTTTCTTGAACATCATTGTTCAGTGTGTGCTCAGCACGCAAGTTCAGCAGCCTGAGAGGTTGCAACGTCACAACTTGTTCCAGACTTTCTTCGTCATCAAGAACCGACGTGTACCTGTGATTATTGATGGAGAAAGCTGCAACAACTTGGTGAGTTCATATCTGGTCAAGAAGCTTGGCTTGACCACACAACCACATCCACATCCTTACTACATTCAATGGCTTAATGACTCTGGTATAGCAAAGGTAGCATTCACTTCTAGAGTTTCTTTTTCCATTGGTGCATATGCTGATTTTGTTGATTGTGATGTGGTACCTATGCAAGCTTGTTCACTTTTATTGGGTCGTCCTTGGGAACATGATAATGATGCTACACACCATGTTAGAAGTAATAATTACACATTCATGCATAAGGGAAAGAAAATTACTTTGGTTCCTTTGACCCCTGCTGAAATAGTACAAGCTGATAAAGAAAGAGCTGCTAGTTTGAGTAAGGATGAATCTGAAAATCAGCAAGTTGCTAATTCCATATACCCACCTAAAAAGGAGACACCCACACATAAATCTAAGGGCGAGGGAATTAAATTAGGGGGTAGAGTTATGCTTGTAACAAAACGTGACCTTGCTGAAATTTCTAAGGATGATGTTTGCTATGTTTGTTTATGCAAACAAACGTTGTTTTCAGTTGATGATATTGCTAGCTCTTTGCCTCCTGCGGTCACTAACATTTTGCAAGAGTACAAGGATGTTTTTCTAGCTGAGATACCCCTGGGACTGCCACCTTTTAGAGGGATAGAGCATCAGATTGATTTGATTCCAGGAGCCTCTTTGCCAAACTGTGCCGCTTACAGAACCAACCCCGAGGAAACTAAGGAGATTCAGCGACAAATCCAAGACCTTTTGGACCGCGGGTATGTACGTGAGAGCCTTAGTCCTTGTGTTGTGCCTGTGCTTTTGGTTCCTAAGAAAGATGGTACATGGCGTATGTGTGTTGATTGTAGAGCCATCAATAATATTACTATTCGATATCGTCATCCTATTCCTAGGTTAGACGACATGCTTGTGGCGGTATAATTTTCACAAAGATTGACTTGCATAGTGGTTACCACCAGGTTAAAATGAAACTTGGAGATGAATGGAAAACAACTTTTAAAACTAAATTCGGGTTGTATGAGTGGTTAGTGATGACTTTTGGTTTAATCAATGCACCTTGTACTTTCATGCGCTTGATGAATGAGGTTTTGAGGTCTTTTATTGGTCGGTTTGTGGTGGTTTACTTTGATGATATGTTGATTTACAGCAAGTCTATGGATGAACATATGGATCACTTACGTGCTGTTTTTGATGCGTTGAGAGTAGCACATTTGTATGCTAACCTTGAGAAGTGCATCTTTTGCACCAGTCGAGTCTCTTTTCTTGGCTATGTCGTTACTCCACAGGGAATTGAGGTGGATGAGACAAAGGTTGAAGCCATTCAGAGCTGGCCGCTGCCCCAAAATGTCACACAGGTGAGGAATTTTCTTGGTCTTGCAGGTTTCTACCGTCGCTTTGTCATGGATTTCAGCACCATTGCAGCGCCACTACATGCCTTGACAAAGAAAAATGTGGTGTTTCATTAGGGAACAACACAAGAGGAGTCCTTTGCTACTTTGAAGGACAAGCTTACACATGCGCCATTACTGCAACTTCCGAACCTTGGTAAGACTTTCGAACTTACTTGTGATGCTAGTAGTGTTGGCATTGGTGGTGTTTTGATGCAAGATTGTAAACCCGTTGCATACTTTAGCGAGAAATTGAATGGCCCTATTTTGAATTATTCTACATATGATAAAGAATTATATGCTCTAGTACGTTCTTTACAGACATGACATCATTATTTGTGGCCTAAAGAATTTGTTATACACTCTGATCATGAAGCACTTAAGTATCTTCGACCACAAAGTAATTTGAACCGTAGACATGCTAAATGGGTTGAGTTCATTGAGTCTTTTCCTTACATCATTCAACATAAGAAAGAGAAGGATAATGTGATTACCGATGCTTTGTCTAGACGATATTCTTTGTTGTCCCAACTTGATTGTCGGATTTTTGGGCTTGAAACAACTAAAGAACAATATGCGCTTGATCCTGATTTTAAAGATGTGATGATGAATTGCAAAGAAGGTCGTACATGGAATAAGTTTGTGATTAATGATGGGTACGTGTTTAGAGCTAACCGCCTATGCATTCCAGTTGGTTCCGTTCGTCATTTGTTGATGCAGGAAGCGCATGGAGGACGTCTGATGGGACACTTTGGCGCTAAGAAGACGGAGGATGTTTTGGCCACATACTTCTTTTGTCCAAAGATGAGGACCGACGTTGAGTGGTTCGTTGCTCACTACACGACATGTCAAAAGGCTAAGTCTCGTTTGAATTCACATGGTTCGTACATGCCTCTTCATGTTCCTTCTATTCCGTGGGCAGATATTTCTATGGATTTTGTTTTGGGATTGCCTAGGACTAAGAGGGGGAGGGATAGCATTTTTGTTGTGGTGGATCGCTTTTCTAAGATGGCTCATTTTATACCATCTCATAAAAGTGATGATGTTGTCCATATTGCTGACCTCTTTTTCAAAGAGATTGTACGTTTGCATAGTATGCCTTCTACTATTGTTTCAGATCGTGATGCAAAATTTTTGAGTCACTTTTGGCGTACGAGTTGGGTACGAAATTATTATTTTCTACCACTTGTCATCCACAAACCGATGGACAAACAGAGGTGGTGGACCGTACTCTGGGCGCCATGTTGAGGGCTGTTTTGAAGAAAAATTTGAAGATGTGGGAAGAATGTTTGCCTTATGTGGAGTTTGCATACAATCGCGCAACACATTCCACTACAAAGGTAAGTCCTTTTCAGGTAGTGTATGGTTTCAATCCCCATGCTCCTACTGATATTCTACCTTTGCCTACTAGTGAGAGAATTCATAGTGATGCTAAGGAACATGCTGAGTTTATATTGAAAATGCACGAAACTACTAAGCACAACATTGAAAAGATGACAGAAAAATATAGAGTTGCTGGTAGTAAAGGTAAAAGAGAGTTAAAACTTGAACCAGGTGATTTAGTGTGGTTGCATTTGAGAAAAGAGCGTTTTCCAGAATTGAGGAAATCAAAGTTGATGCCCCGAGCTGAGGGTCCATTTAAAATAATAGAAACGATTAATGATAATGCATATAAACTTGAGTTGCCTCTCGAGTTCGGGGTTAGTCCTACTTTTAACATTGCAGATTTGAGACCTTACTTGGGAGAAGAAGATGCGCTTGAGTCGAGGACGACTTTAGTTCAAGAGGGGGAGGATGATGAGGACATCACTCCTACGGATATACACGAGGTTTCTTCGCTGGACATTCAAGGTCCAATCACAAGAGCTCGCGCGCGACAATTTAATCTAGAGGTGAATTCGCTCCTAAGTGTTCCTATTAATAGTTTTGAGAATAGTTTGCTACCTATTGTTTATAATATGATTAGGAACAAAGGAGAAGATAAAGAGACACATGGAGAATGACTTAGAGGCGTGGAGGACCAGCAAGGGTCGGCCAAGCTTCGTGGAGGCCCAATACAACTCAACTTCGAGTCCAACTCGGAGTCCAGGAACTGCCTCGGTAAAACAGACGCCCAGGCCACATAAGGAGTCTGATTTCAATGATCCACATACGGTTGGAAAGAAGATTTCATAGAGCTCCCAATGGCGCTGGTTTGAGGCCCAAATTCCTCCTGAGTCGTCGGGAATCGTCAGAACAAGGTGGCGTACAGAATTTGTTTCGGTGCTGCGTCACCGTCTTTTGGCCTTTGGGCCTTGTATCGTCGTCGAGCCCATTAGGGGGCGCGTCCAGGGGTTGACCATGACCCTAAACTCTATTTTACAGTTGTCGCTGCTACCATTAGGGTTTGGGTTTTGCTTTAGATCAATCTGTCTTTAAACAGTCACCGTTCTTCGGTTTGTAGAACCCCAACTTGTGTGCTTAATCATTCATCCGCAGATTGTCACCAATATTAAGAGCTGCGTACTTTCAAGTTCTTGCTTTGTGTTCTTCGTTTTGCTTGCAGGGATTAGCCTTCTTGACGAGGTCAACCGGATCGTGACACGGTTGATAACCAGAGGAGTTGTGGTGCTAGGATTGTAGGGTCGAGTTGCTGACTTGAAGTCGGATCAGTGTGTTTCACTCCACCCAAAATGAGAATTATCTTTGCCTGACGGAACATCGGCCACCTATGTCTCATCACTTAATATCAAAGATCAAACATGATAAATGTAAAGCGGAAAAATAAAGCTTATTCAAGACTATATTGATAAGAATAAGTTCGGGAAAACAAAGTAAAGATACCTTTACTAGAACTCTGAAGCCTTCACAACCCTGAGTCAGGCTTGACTAAACCCTAACTCTCAACTACTAATCCTAAACTACAAAGTAGAAATGGGTGAGAACTCCTTGGTGTGTGTTGCATGGAGAGGTTTTTTTTTTGGAAACAGCCAGGGCCTTATTCATTCATCATGAGCATGGTTACAGTCAAATTCTATAATATCTCATAAGACCGGTGGTGGTATAAGCCACTCCACCACCTTATTTGAATAGGATGCTGAGGTTGCACACTCATGAGCTAACTGATTACAGGTTCTGCTAGAAAAAAGAAGGGAGAAGTCATCTAGGCTCTGGCTTAAGATCTCCATATGCTGAAGAAGAGGGCCAACCTCCGAGTTCTGAAACTGCTGGTTGTTCGACAGGTTAACAATAACCTGGTAGTCCGTCTTCGTTTGATGCCCCACTCCAGTGAAAACTGGACTCCATCACGGCATGTCGTCGCTTCGGTGGACAACGCACTGAGACAATGATCATACCAGCGCACACGTCCACCGCAAGTGCGCCCATCTTGATCTCTCAACACCACCCCAGTTGTACCTCACCTTTCTTCCTTTATGAAAGATGCATCAGCATTGCATTTGGTCCAGCCTGAGGGTGGTTTCTTCCAGTATTGTAGTGCCCACCTTTGCTCCTTATGTTTGGTCGGGAGCATCAATTGCCATAAATCAAAAGTTGTATCGATGGCCCAGTCCACAGCTTTATACATTGGTATATCCGGTTCATCATGCTTTCGTTTATTACTCGCCATCCAAAGCGACCACATACCATAAAGAAAGATCACAGCTAACTGCTCTGGACATCATCTTGGTTCAATAAGGTTCCTGGCCCATGTATTGGGATGCAATTTCGGAAACTTCACCCCGATTAGTGCATGATCTCGCTCCCAGAAGCAACGAGCCGTTGTGCAGTACATGGGACATGGCTGATCGATTCTACATCTGCGCCACATAGGTCACAATTCGGCACTGGCTCAATATGTCTCCGATGAAGGATTCCTTTGGCCGGCAAAAAACCATTTACCACTCGCCGCCAAAACACCCTGACCTTTGGGGGGACACAAATGCGCCAGAGGCGTTTCCATGTTTGATCACCTAAACCGGAAGCCTCAGCTCGACCTCCTAGGCCACGACACTCATTAGACAATTGCCTGTATCCTGACTTAACAAAATAAAATCCATGTATCTCTGGCTCCCAGGCCCAAACATCTTCTCATGCTCCTTTGATCGGTGTCCGAAGGCATGAGCATCAATCTCCACAAACACTTGTTTGATTAAGTCTGCATTCCAACCGCCACTTGGAGTTAGTAGATCAGAAACTAGGGACACCTGTGGAGTATCTGGTACAACCAGCGGCCTCCCCCTAAAATGATTCGGGATCCACCGGTCATGCCAAAGTCTTATTGAAGTGCCATCTCCAACTCGTTTCAATAGTCCTTTCTCCAACACATCCCTTCCTGCCAAGATAGCACGCCAAGTCTGGCTAGCATGCTTTTTCCTAGAAGCAGACAGGAAGCCAATGTCATGGAAATACCAGCCCTTTAGAACCTTTGCACACAAGGTTTCAGGCTTGTTGATCAGTCTCCAGCCCCTTACCCAACAGAGCTAAATTAAAATTATGCGGGTCATGGAAACCCATTCCTCCTTCCTCCTTTGGTCGTGTGAGGTGCTCCTAGCGCTGCCAATGCATGTGCCTATTATTTGCAGAGCCACCCCACCAATAGATTGATATCATCATCTTCATCTTCCGACAAGCATTCTTGGGAATTAGGAAACAACTCATAGGATAAGTTGGCACAGCCTGTGCCACCGACTTAATAAGTATTTCTCTTCTAGCACTGCTCGCTTGCTTCCCACTCCATATTCCTATCAGATTTCTCATTCTTGTCCGCATATACTCAAAGGCCTCCTTAGTTGAGCGTCCAATAGTTGTTGGGAGGCCTAGATATTTCTCAGCTAGTGCTTTATTCTCAATTTGCAAAATGAACTCAATTTGTCTTTGTTTTTGTCCTGACAATTGGCACTAAAGAAAATTGTGACTTATCTTTGTTCACTAACTGTCTAGATCCCTTGCTATAAGTATTCAGAATATCCTGAAGTCAGTTGGCTCCTCTTTGTGAAGCTTCAGTGAAGACAATGGAGTCATCCGCGAACAACAAATGCGAAATCTAGGGGGCATGAACACCAACATGTACTCCCCTCGATAAAAATACTGGTCCAACCGAATTCAGCATGCAAGATAAACCTTCCGAGCATAAAAGAAATAGATACGGGGAAATGAGATCACCTTGGGGTATGCCCCTTGTTGGAAAAAATGGGGTGGATAATTGACCATTTACCCGCACTGAAAAGGATACCGACGTGACACATCTAATCATTGTTGCTACAAAATTCTCCGAGAAGCCTAAACGTAGCATAATCCCTTGTAAATAGGGCCATTCAACGTGATCATAGGCCTTTGCCATATCCAACTTAACAACACAAGCTCCCACTTTTCCTTTCTTCCTTTTCAGGTAATGAATGCATTCATAAGCCTTCCCAAGGTGGTGGCCGGCATCATTGGTAAGCTACCCACTTGGGGTAACTACCACGTGAAAATGGTGGCGTGAAGTTGTAGCAGCAGGACGGTCGGCGCGGCCTAGGCCGGTCAGCCAGGGATCCTTGCCACTTGGCACCAACTTCCTCATGTGTGGTCTTGATCTCTCCTTCATGTTGGTTCAGGTCACGTTCAATTGAGGCTGTCCAAAACCACCATGCAAGTGGGCCCTTCAATCCAAGGCAAAGCCTTTCGGGTCCTTGGATCAAATTAACATCAAATGCACGTCTCACGTTGGCCTGGAGTGTGTTTCTAGTGCCTCAGATAAGTGGCATGTCAACTGGCTTCAGCGGGGTGGCCAGCCAGCCGGCCTAGGGATGGCTGGTCGGCCTGGCAGTGGCTGACCGACCTAGCTTTTCACTATTTTTTGCTAGATTTTTACAAGCAAAACTCCTCCAAAACTTATGGAATTCGTCAGTGATAAGGAATTTTGTGTATGGAACATGGTGTGATTTCTCCATTTATTCCCAAGATGTTGATGGTCCCAGCACGGTGACCTTTGTTGGCACTCCTTAGCCATTACAAATTACTCCACAAGCGCACAGAGACCGTTGTAGCTTTTCACCAGGGGAGTAAAACCTGGGTGTCAAATCTAAGGAACGATAGACCAGGGTTCCCCAAACCGTCGGGAACCGGTCCGGTTTGACCGGATCCCGACCAAACCGCCCAGGACCGGTTCCGGTTTGGGGCGGTTTGAACCGTTTGAAATTTAAAATTTTTAAATTTGAATTCAAAAAATAGAAAAATATCATAAAAATTCCTAAAAATACTTCAAGGTGCGTGTAAACTGTTGGTGTAAAAATTTTTCAAATATTTGCTCATTTGGTATTTTTTTTGGTAAATACAAATTAAATCAAAAAAGAAAAAGAAAAAATGGCTCGGCCCATTTAAGGCCCGTGAAGGCCCACACCGCCCTAACCCTAACCCCCCCTCCCCCAACGGCCAGTCGGCATTCTCTCCCCCCCCCCACGCAGCGCACTCCCTCCTCCAGGCGAAAAATCGCCTCCAGCGCCGCCACCGCCGCGCGAGCCCGGCTAACCGCTCCGGTTGCTCCAGTAACCGCTCGGTTTGGTCGGTTAGCCGGACGGGTGGCAGATCTACGGTCGCCGCACCGGTTACCGGTTCCCGACACCGGCTAGCCGACCGGGTGAGGCGGTAAGCCGCCCGGTTTGCTCGGTTAGCCGCCCGACCGCGTGTGAGGTATGGATTTGATGTGGGTTTCAATGATTTAGGCTATTGTGATCTAGGAAATTATGAAATGGATGTAGTGATGGAGATACTTAGGTATATTTTGATTACATCCAAGTGATTTTAGAATGTATGAAGTGGATCTAGTGATTTGTAGCCATGTATGTATATTTTGATGTAGGGTATTGTGATTTTGGAAATAAGGAAATGAATTTAGGATTTAAGTATTGTGATATAGCTATGTGTTGTCAAGTTGACATTGATATGTTTATGTTCGTTCCATGTTTGTAGATACGCAATGTCTGGCAGAGATAGAGATGTTGTATGGGAACACGGTGAAAATCTTTACCCCGGTTGGAGATGCAACTATTGTCATAAGTCCAAGGGAGGAGGTGGTGCCACTAGATTGAAACAACATTTGGCAGGGCGCGGGACGGAGGTCGTCCATTGTGAAAAGGTTTCAAAGGAGGTGCGTGAGTACTTTCAGCGTGAACTTGAAAGGGCTAAGAAGGTAACTGCTCAACGTGCTCAAGAGAAGTTGAGAAAGGAGAAGGCTGCAGCGGAAGGTAACTATCCTGGTGGAGATGAAGCGTATGATGAGGAGGCTGAGCTGCAGCATGCCCTGAACCAATCAAGAGCGGAAGAGGAGTTCCGTCGCGGGGTGCAACAGAGAGGAGGTGCATACAAGCATGGAGGCGGTAGTGGTACTAGGGGAGAGGGTGGTACGTTGCAGAGGATGCTTCGAAGGGCAACTTCATCGAGGCAGACTCCTAGGGTGACGGACTATAACTTAGGTTCGGCGCGTGGATCGACGCAGCCAAGGATTGACACAGGCTCATGGACGCAGAAGGGTAAGAATGCAAAGGAAGCTATTGGGAAAGCTTGGTCAAAGTTTTTCCATACTGCGGGAGTACCTGGAAGACAAGCTGACAGTCCATACTTTGTCAGCGCGGTCAGAGAGACACAGAAGTGGGGTATGTTTTCTTTGCAGCCGAAATAATAGCTACGCAACTACATGTTTGGATCTAATCTCATGAGTGCCATATGTTTTGCAGGTGAAGGTATCGCGTCACCCACTGGACGGGATATTGATGGCAAGTACCTGGATCAAAACGAGCGAGACTTGCGGGTTTAGTACGCAAAGTTTCAGGGAGAGTGGCCTATGTTCGGCGTCACGTTGATGTGTGATTCGTGGACTGGGCCGACGAAGATGAGTGTCATTAACTTTTTGATATATTGCAATGGGGTCATGTGGTTCCACAAGTCTATTAATGCGACTGGAAAATCTCAAGATTCTGCATATTTGCGGAAGGTAACCCCGTACCTAGTTCATTTCGATCCGAATATGATTTGGATGTTGCTAAAGAATATGTGTATTTACCAGGAGATTCTGAAGGTGGTGGACGAAATTGGACTAGAGCATGTCGTTCATGTGATCACGGACAACGGCTCCAACTACAAGAAAGCCTGCAAGGGGATTCAAGATACATATGAACACATTACTTGGACACCTTGTCTAGCACACACTGTCAATTTGATGTTAAAGGATATCGGTGAAAGGTACGAACATCAAGATTTGATCGATCAATGAAAGAAAATATTAGCGTGGTTACACAATCATGGTCAGTTGAATGCAATGATGAGGCAGGCGATTGGTGATGAGTTGGTGAAGTGGTGTGCAACTCGCTTTGGGACCAACTACATGTTCCTAGACAGCATGTATCGGAAACGTGATCGTTTTATGCAGTGGATGGCATCTCCTGCATTTTTGCAGAGCAAATGGGCCAATTCAAATATGGGTAGATTTACTCATACGAGATTTTCAAGTCTAGACTGGTGGGAGGGAATGAAATTTGTCATTGACTCAGTCACCCCAATATACAACTTACTTCGCTTTGCTGATCAGGACAAGCGGCCGAACATGTGCGAGGTATGTATGACCGTACAGAGTGTGAGAAATGAAATGCAATCTTTCTTTTGCCACAATGTTTCCACGTTCAAAGAGTATGAAGCGATTTACAACGGAAGGTTGCAGGACATCTTCTTTGACACCTGTGTGGTTCCAGGTAAGACGGCTTCTGCTCATTGTGAACAAAAGTTTATACTTTCATGTTCCATACATCTTATGCTCATTCGTGGTACTTTCTATTTTGCAGCTTGTGTCCTGAATCCGAGGTATGCCTATTCGTTTATTCCAACTCCAGAAATCTGGAGTACACTGAAGGATGCTTTTCAGCGCATGACGGATATCTCGAGCGCCATCCAGGCATTGCAAGAGGCTGAGCTGTTTCGACAACGACATGGTGACTTTGCCACACAATTGGCACAACAAATGGCGCTTGACCTAAAGACAACCGCATCTTCTTGGTGGATGATAAACGGCAACAGAACTCCCAAGCTGCAGAGCCTTGCTTTGCGGCTTGTTTCTCAATGTTGTTCGTCAAGTGGATGCGAGCGGAACTGAAGTACTTTTGTCTTGCTGCATACAAAGGTTCGCAATCGGTTGTCACACAAAAAACTGAACAAGCTTGTCTATGTCAACTACAACCTACGCCTGCGACTTGCGGATGTTGCCGATCCTCCACGGGATCAAGGTGATTTTGTTGAGCAGCTGGCCCATCTTTCATTCTATGATCCTAAAAATCCGGTGCGGGAATGGATGGAATATGGAAGGTCAAACAAAGCTCCTGTTCTAGACGAGGACGATGATGAAGGTGACACACCGCTCCCCTCTAATATTGTCGCTGATAAAATAAATCCGGCGGACCTCCGTACTTCTATAGGGGATGATTGCATCAGTGATTGGGCACGACGACATGTAGGTAACACTCATGTAGGGAAGTGGAAGTACCACATCGCGCCTAGCTAGGTTAACCCGAAGCGCCAACGAGGCCAGGCCACGGGAAAAGGCAAACAGAAAGAAGTAGAAGTCCTGAGCGATGAAGAAACTGATGATGGTGAGGGTGATAAAAGTCCAGAGTATCAGGAGTCTCAGGACAGCAGCTCTGCCGATGATGGTGATGATAGTAATGATGGTGATGATAGAGCAATGATGGTGGTGGCAGTGGTGGCGGCAGTGGCGGTGCTGCTGGCGGTGGCGGGGGCGGAGGCGTGTCACCTTCAAACCCACCTGGTGGTCTCCATTTTACAGGTACGAAGTGTACGTCCATATGAACATGTTTTTATTATTCTGACTTATGAGTATTAATTATACTATATGGTTGATTGCAGGGGAGACTGAGTTCACACATGCAACCCAGGACATTGACCATGGAGCACCGATATCGCAGAGGAGAACGGTTGGACCGACGGATTACGGCTCTCCACAGTTCTCTTCTAGCTCCTCCTACAGAGAATCCTCACAGTCTAGTTATCACTATCCTATACCGGAGTTGAGCATGCAGCCACCGATGAGATGGGTGTACGAATGGCAAGATCCTCATTGGTATAATATGTTACTTCAGGAATGGCAGACGACATCGGCCTGGACGGGCCAAACTTGGCAAGAGTTCAAAGCTGAGTTGCTTGTAAGGCAGGGTTTGAATGTGATGTCCACCGCGGAGTATGAAATGGCCTCGCAATGCTACCGTTGAACAATTATTTGTATGAGAGGACTACTAAACTAACTATTTGTATGAACAATTATTTGTATCAGAGGACTACTAAACTATTTGCATGGATATTTGTATGCACAATTATATGTATGGATATTTGTATGCATTTGTGGTCAATTTTTCCATTAATTTGCGGATAGGTCATGCCCATTTTTTTTCAAGCCAACCAGCCGGCTAACCGGTCCAACCGGTCGGCTAACCGGTCAAACCAGTCAAACCGGTCGGCTAACCGGTCCTAACCGACGACACGGGGAATTTGAATTCAAAATTTGAATTCATTCGGTTTCCACCAGTAACCGGTCTAACCGGTCCGGTTTACCGCTACCGCCGGGCGGCGGTTCGGCCGTCCGGTTCGAAATAAAAAACCCTACGATAGACACGACTAAGCCTAGAACTATTCAACAGGACCCACCAGGGGAGAAGAGGTACGAGGGTAGATGGCCTAACTTTATGTAGCCAACTCATTACCCAGATAACGTGCCACTCACTAACATGATCTACTTCGACGGCTGGAAGGGTAGGATCTCAGAAAGGGATGAGAGGGAGATCCAATGGCAGCCTGCAACTACTGTTATGAAACCACCCGAACGTGGTGGACTACGATGGACGGATAGAGCTGTCACCACCTGTCGTCTACCACAACGGTACCGTGGGTGGAACAAAACCCAAGATGATTATCCAGCACATGCACTATGCCTAAGCTATCAAATCATTGACTTCCACCTCACGTTAAGGCAAGAAGAAACCCCAAACGAGCTGGCTTGCTAACTCGTGCAGAAAGAGATCTCGCATATGAATGTAAGCTAATATTATTGGAAGTAAAGAGAAGAACTAGTCAGACACTGAAGATAGATTAGGTACTTACTCAAAGAAGCTTCATTCCTCTGAGGTGGATACATTGTTGGAGTCGAGACGACAAACCCGGCTTGGCTCCCTGTTGGAGTAGAACCGACAAACCCAGATCTTCTCCCAGCTCGGCTGTCACCCAAGCTCTCACCTCACACTCTCCCTATTCTACAACTAATTGGAGCAACTGTATATTGGAAACTTCTTTTCTCCCTTGGAATGGTGTGTTGAAGTGAAGGGGTATGGCACCTTTTATAGCAACGACGGGTCGGTTTTGGGGCAGAATCGACTTGGGAAACCACCTGTCAAAGTTGGGCTCGACCGTTGCAGTGGTGGGTCGGCCGTCCAAGGCCTAGGTCGGCCAGCCGGGATCTGCCGTTGATGTCCACCGCCTTTTTGCAGCAATGCTTCATATCACTCCCTCATGTCGGTTTAAGTGGCCGTTGCCTGCTTTGAGGTGGTGCGGACCGATAGGTGGGCCCTCTAATCTGTGGCAGATCCTTTCTGTGCCCTTGGATCCAACCGACACAAATTCCTCCGCTCAGATTCCTTGCATTGTGTTTCTTGTACGTGGATCGTGGACATGGCAAAATTGGCCGAAGTGGGTGGCCAGCTAGATGGGCATAGGGCCGGTCGGCCGGACTTTTGGCTCATGTTGGCAATCTCCACTGCACATCACATATTTTTTTGCTTGTTGACCTCCTAGAGAAAGGTTTGCTCAAGTGGCCTTAGTGCCTGGCCAACCGGACGGGTTTAGGGTCGGCCGGCTAGCCACTTTCTCCAAAATGGCCGAGTTTCCTCCATTTGCTTCCCATACTCAAATAATCAACAAAACTCATGGAAGTTGTGAAAATAAAATATTTTGTTGTCCTTTGGTCTTGAATGTTATATTTTTAGTAGAAATATTGGTGGAACTTTAGTGATAAAGTTGACAAATAATGTCCCCCCAACCTGAGCTTTACTCGCCCCGATCAAAGAGGGTGAACAAGAATAGGGTATCATGTTATAGAATATCCAAAGTATGCATAAGACTTATTTCTAACTTTCCCTCATACCTTGGATTACGGGTGGCTAACACATTCACTTTTACTCATTAAACCTTAGAACAAATCAATGGGTGTTGAGGGTGGAGGCGTGGATAAAAGTGGATCCTCATCTACCCATATCCAAGGAGAACGGGTAAAATTATGTTTCCCATACCATACCCAAAACAGTGGATATGGGTTTAAATATGGGTTTTGGTTACCCACCGCTAGGTCTAGATGTGGGCAAGATTTGGTTTATATACAAATGGAATGGCTTTAGGCAGTAACAAATTGACAGTATTACAATCAAGATAGGTAATGCAGTCATGAAGATCTTAGCACCAAATCACAAGGATTACACTAATTTTGTTGTCAGACATCAATGATCAGACAAGCAGTGTGAGGAACCTCCAAGTTAAACTCGTTTATTCAAGTCATCATCCATTGACCAACTCAAATAAACATGTTTAACTCCAATCGTCCTTGAGATGTGTCATAAACAATGCCTACGACGACACACCTCACTAGCACAATTTGAGAACATCTTCATCGTCAAGCATTGCATACATAGTCTTCACCATAAACCATACATAAAAGAGTTCTAAGTTTCTCTTACAACACATAAAGAGTTTGCAGCGGAAAGTTAAACATCGCTCTCATAGATATTACAACAAAATAATGAGTTCACTCTCATGCCACAAGTGACTCATTGAACAAAGATAAACAACGTGCAGCTACTCCATGCTCGCACCACCATCGGAGGGATAGAAATACCCAAAGACCGGCTCCGGCGGTGCCTCACCTGGAATCAACTTAACGGCAGCACCGTTAGTACATTTCGTACTAGTAGGACTTATCCCAAAAATATTCATTTGGTGGATGCAAGGGACTAGACAAGTTTTAATATCCAAGTATAAAAATTCAAGCGTATTTAACAGACTCCTCCATCTACCCCTCATCACAACCCATGTCAAATCATCCCATAGCAAGGTCCAGCTTATGATACATGGCTTGTCCATCCCATACTAAGCATGTGATTTGTACGATGAGTGCTCAAGTTCCAAAGCGATACGCATCGGTACTTAATCAATTCAAGCAAGCCTAACCATTTGTGTTCCACTCTCGACATGACCCTACATTACTTGCTCAAATCACGAGTCATATTCATGGTTCTTCATCTTTAAAACATTCTAGCTATCTGAGTATGATTAGGACAAAGCCCTATGTCTCGCAAGAGGTGATGCGCTTGTCATCTCTCGACTTCTATCGGCTAAGCATGGATAAGCAAATTAATTCATCAAGTCTAACAAACATATTCAGCTAAAAGATTGTTCTAATTCCAAAGTTCAGGTTCTACTCTACTAATTACATATGAATTACTATAGGAGGGCTCATTCACAAACAATTAAGCAATTAGACATTCTGAAAATTGATGGAAAAGGGGGTGCCTGCCTTGATGCTCAAAGGTTGCCTCCTCAACCACGGGGTCCGGCACGAACTCAACCTCGGCGTTCTCCAGCGTCTCGGTCACTACATGAATGCAATGATACAAAATAAATAAATATGCCATGATGACATGCGTATATGTGATGCATGAAAAGCATAAATTCTCTGGACACAACAGAGACTTGAAACTAGTTTTATCTGGGGTCAACAAAGAGTTCGACTCTCCTGGCTGGTTCACGTGAAGAAGCAGAGGAGTTTAGAACGTGAGCCAAATTATCTATCTTCTCACTTCAAAAATAAGAAAAGGTTACCTAGAGATCTCGAAAAATCATGAAACCTTTTTTAAAGGATGCTATAAATCAAAAGAGATCCATTTTGCTATTAACTAGCATAATAGCAATAGTAGTTTTAAAATGAAAATTCTTCCCAAAATAATATATTTAGGCATTTAGGTAAGCTGTTTGTCCTCAAAATGATTTTTAAAAACCCTAGAAAAATCATGATAAATCTTATTTTAAAAATTAGTAATTTATCATTTAATTTCCCTGCATAAGTTTTATGGTGAAAATTTTAGTTGCTTCACAAAGTACTTGCAAAAATTCATATTTTTAATTTAAAAATAATTCCAAGTAAGCCCAAATATACAATGCAATAATACTGTAGATGATGCTCATGTATGCTGTATGACATGCTTAGTAAATTTGGGTCGTCACAAATCTACCCCCTTGGGAGAATCTCGTTCTGAGATTCGAGCATGGTTAGAAAAGAGCTATAAGATGGATAGCATATTTTAGAAACTCACAGTTTACTGAAAATGTTTGGGTAAAGTTGTCGAAGTTGGTCCTCTAGTTCCCAAGTCGCCTCTCGCTCCGAATGGCGACTCCATTGCACTTTCACCATCTTGGTGGTCTTATTTCTAGTCTTCCCCTCTGACCGGTCGAGAATTCTAATGGGATGCTCTTTGTATGAGAGGTTTGGTTGAATCTCCAAATCTTGTATATTGGCGGCTTCAGTTGGAACTCTCAAGCATTTCTTCAATTGAGAGACATGAAACACATTGTGAATAGAAGATAAAGATGATGGAAGCTCCAATTGATATGCCACCGCGCCTCTCTTTGCCAAAATTTGGAATGGACCAACATAGCGAGGAGCTAACTTTCCCTTTTCCTGACATCTTCGGGTGCCTTTGAAACTGTCACTTTTAGATAAATAAGATCACCCACTTTGAATGACAATTCTCTTCTCTGGCGATCTGCATAATGTTTTTGGCGGGATTGTGCAGCCTTTAATCTTTCTTGAATGACTTTAACTTTTGCTTCGGCTTCCATGACACCATCTGGACAAAAATGGAAACGGTCTCCGGGTTCCGACCAATTGAGAGGAGTTCTGCAATTCCTCCCATATAGTCCCTCATAAGGTGACATGTCAATGCTTGCTTGATAACTATTGTTATAAGAAAATTCAGCAAATGACAAGCTAGTGTCCCAGCTCTTCTCATAAATGATTGCATAGGCTCTCAATATATCTTCAAGAATTTGATTTATCTGCTTAGTTTGTCCACCGTTTTGAGGATGATAAGTTGTGCTAAAGGTGAGTTCGGTGCCCATTGCTTTGTGAAGGCTTTCCCAAAAACGAGCAGTAAATTGAGGACCTCTATCTGACACAGTGGTCTTGGGAACTCCATGAAGACAAACAATTTTTGTGAGATAGAGCTCTGCATATTTTTCCACAGGGTATTTAGCCTTGACCGGAAGGAAGTGTGCTGATTTGGTTAGGCGGTCCACAATGACCCAAATTGAATCATAACCTTATAAGGTGCAGGGTAGACTTGTGATTAAGTCCATAGAAATGTCTTCCCACCTCCAAGATGGGATGGGGAGTGGTTGAAGAGTTCTAGCTGGCTTGAGATGCTCGGCCTCCACCCTTCAGCAAATGTCACACTCGCCCAGATAGCGAGCAATTTCTCTTTTCATGCGAGACCACCAAAATCTCTTTTTCAAATCTTGATACATTTTGCTGCTGCCCGGGTGGATGGAGAATTGGGACTCATGAGCTTCATCAAGAATTTTCTTTCTGAGCTCGAAATTCTTAGGCACCACTAGTCTTTTTCCAAACCATAGAATTCTGGGTCCGTTCGATAAACCGACGTCAATCTCACGGTATGGAGTCCTTCAAAGTGGTTTTCCTCCCACGGATAAGTGACGTGGCCGAACTGGCCGAGGTGGCCGGCCAGCCGGCCGGCCAGGCTAGGGCTGGCCGGCTGGGCCTGTGGCCCGTTTCGGTCTAGTTTTCTCTAGGTCTCCTGTTTCTCAAATAAAAGGGACAAAACTCGTGGAAGTTGTCAATATAAAATATTTTGTTCCTTTTAGCACTTCGGGAGGTTCATTTTAGATGAAATGTTGGTGAACTTTATTTATATAAATTGATAAATATTGCTCGGCAACAACATCTTCCTCCCAAAACAGGTCCTTGATCAGTTCTCTATCCCATAGCCCTGTTGTTGGGTTTATAAGCTCCACCCTTCTCCTTTTCCCCTTCTAATTCGACCTTCTCAACAAAAAGAGCTTTTCGATGTAGAGGCCTCACATGCCTCGCACTGATGAGAGCTCAATTCTTTTGTCTCCACAGGACTCGTTGCATCATCCTTGGTTTTATTGGCCTTGTTCTCAGCCTCACTCTTTCCCTCCCTACACCAAGAAGGTGCATCACTTCCTATCCTTCCTCGATTCCCTCAACTACCCAAGCCACTGAAATTCCCTCTGCTTCGAGAAAAGCTAGGCCACCAGGGATTGTTTGCATAATTATCCTTCTCCCCTCTGCCAAACCCCTCGCCCCCAAGCAACCTCTTTTCCGGGACATACCTCATCTTTTTACTGAAAAGGTCAACCTCTGCTTTTCCCAGCTTCTGCTCACATAGCTTATCAATGTGGCCAATCCTCCCACATATATAACAAAAATCAGGGAGGTATTCATAGACCAGTGGGCACCATGCCTCCCTCTCTTTCTCCCCTTCCCCAACCAGCAGAGTGACACCCCTTATGAGAGGTTCGCAAATGTCCAACTCAACTTTGATTCTAAGAAATTGGCCAACCGTCGTGTCATCCTCCTCAACTTCCCCATAAGCCCTGTTCATCAACCCTAGAGGCATTTTTGTTACCCATACCTAGATCGGAGTGTACACAAACTCCAGCTCATCCACTGGCTTCGATCCATCGAAGTCCACAGTCACCACTAGCTCCTTGGAAACCATCCATGGTCCCTCTCTAGGGCACGGTGTTTTCTAGAGACATGAAAAAAGGTTAACATAAAACGATTCTCACCAAGGTCCTTGCAGTTCATTCTTGATAGGGCACCATATCCTCCCCAGGGCAATCTCCACATCGACCACCTTGATCGGCCTATAAGAGAACACCTTTTCCCACTCCCTGTGGGAATCCTATCTTCCCCCGAACAACCACCCCCCCATCTTGATGCCCTTCCGCTTGGCCCTCGACAATTTCAGATCCCGCATGAGACCCTCGACATTCTCCATCCCGACCAGATCGCTGTGGTTAAGGAAGGAACCGGATGAGACGTGAATCACGTCGTCATCTACTCAGGCTAACAGATTTGGGCTCGGCTCCAATTGGAGAGATTTAACATGGGCACAAATGTGGGATCAGACGTGTACTCGGATATGATCCCCTTGCAAGGATCTGAAAACAGAACACGAGAGGAAGGGATCAAAGATGGTGAAAACCCTATACACTGTGGCACACACCCTCGAGTCGCCTAGGAGACCCTAGACACCGACCACGAGACTACCCTCGCCCAGAACTTGCCTCGACCGGAAAAACTAGATTAGGTGGTGGTATATACATACATATCCTTTACCAAATGCAGCATATATACTTCTAAAAAAAAAAGAGGATAACTGGACCTTAAATAAAAAAAGTGCATCAAGAAAGCCTGGCCCAACAGCCCACCTCCGGCCTTCCTGTCCCCAACGCATCCCCATACCTCGTTCACGTCATCTCCCGACGCATCCCCTCCGGCCCTCCCCTCGTCCGCGTCATCTCTTCCTCTGCTACTCCTGCTTCCTCCGTCGCCAACCCGGCACCTCTGGTAGTCTGGTTCCTCCCCCGCCGCCCTCTGCTTCCTTCTCCGCCGCCGGTCAGATATCCGTCACTGCCTCCTCCTCCTCTGCCACGGCCGTCCCTGCTTCTTCCTCTGCCGCGCCGCCTGCTTCCTACTCCGCCGCCGCCGCCCGTCCCTGGCCTCCGTCCCCGCCGAGAAAACCATGGCCGCCTAGGGGATCACCTACCCCCAAGGCGCGGAGGTACCCATCGCCCGATCGCCGCAACAATTTGAAGCAGCTCCGCGCATCCCCATCCCCATACGACCACACACGCCGCCACCGCTCGTAAACCCCAGCCACGGCGCGCATGGCGGTGGCGCTCCGCTGCTTCTTCCCTGGCTCCGCTATCGGTAGAGGATTCGTCAGGCCCTTCTCGAGCCGGGCCGTAGCAGCGCCGTCGCGAGAGGCGGAGCCGGCCGCCTCGCTGGGGCACCGTACCCGCGTCGACTTCCCCATCCTCCACCAGGTCACTCCGCCCTCCTATCTCCGTTTCATCTGGGGTTTTCTTGGGATATGTAGTAATTGCACATGTTTCTGAATTCTGAGCTTCTAATTGTTCACTACAAGTCGTTACTTTTTCTTCATGGGTATAAATTAACAGTTTGCGTTTCTAGCTATTTCTACTGGGAAACGTATGGCATGAGAACTCAAATCTGGACCGCATGATCTTCGTCTAAGGGAAGGTGTGAGGGGGGATTTACAAAAGTATAATTAAGGGGGTGGTGATTTTACAAATCCCTCCTCCCACCTCTCTCTACGCGTTCCCCTTGGATGAAGATCATGCGGCCTAGATTTGAGTTCTCATAGTTCTCACGGGAACTCAGTTCTCATAGAATACGTTGCCTTTCTTCTACTATATCTTATTTTTTCTGTTTATGTTTCCTTCTGTTGAATCAGTGACATAGGCCCATAGCTAATAAATTACAAATGTAGTACAACTAGTTATTAAGGACCATTTCTGAGATAAATTTAGGTTCTCATTGGATGAACATAAAAACCTCTTGTTTGTTGCTGTGCCTGCTTTGAATTGTGAAATTGAATTTCTCATGTTCGTTAACTCTTGACATCAAACTATGTTTTGACATAACTTGGTTCGGGTGTATGTTTGTACCACAGGGATCAAGAAATCACATCAAGATGAAGAAACAAAATAGTAACAATTACACATTGACATGGCAGCATAACATGACTTAACAATCTTGGTTAAAATTGATTGTTCATTTCTATCTTTACCTGGTGCAAGAGATTTCGGTGGGTAAGCATTACGCTTTTTGGTGTGCCACTTGTTCCACTAGTATATATAAGTGGGGCCACATCTTCAGGGCTAATCGTCTCCAACGCATCTTGCTGACCTGACAAATGAAAAATAACAGTTCCATTGACTAGAAGAGTTGTGAAAAAGCAACTATATATGGGTGCAAGAGTGGAGAGTCTTGAAGATGCATTTCCATGCTTTGCCAAATTGTACCGTAGTACAAATCTAATAAATCTAATCATTGAAGAAAAAAGAAATTACGAAGGACATAATCGATCTGTCGCATGATACATCGGTATCATGCCATCACAGAAAGGAAGAACTTTCTAAGAACTAAAAGTAGTTTGAGATTTTTCACTTGTTGATATAATCTTGAAACAGAAAAAAAGAAGTGCTAGTGTTCTGGAATCAACAGATTCCAAACAAATGCTGATTAGTAAGAATCAGTTTGGAGTTGTACTGGGGCAGAAACAAGTTTAATGTAAAACTCTTGATATACTAAACTATCTGACGGCTGGCCAAGTGTTTAAATCAGAGATTTGGACCCTAAATATCACAGACATGAACGGGCTAGGCGTGGGCATATAATCCAACCACTCAGGCTCAAATCCTCTTCAACTCAAATTGGGTGCCCATTTCTTATTTACAATGCCACCTAATTTCTTCTAGGTTGTTTTTTTTAAAAAAAAATGCATGCACATCTAATAGCTGTTGGTGGGACAGGGTTGGTCACTTGGAGATACTTAAGTTATGGGGTTTGGTGTCATAATTTATGAATTTATTGTGCTTTACTAAATAGTGAAATTACAGAAGAACGTGTCCGGGAAAAAAATTAAGACAACAGTTCTCAAAGAAACTGCATTGTCAGATCTCAGATGATTGTTAATTATGATCCGTACAAAAGATACCTTGCTGATCAGAAAGAAACAGTGAATTACGGCTTTCTCGACCAAGCTTTTTGATATCCTTGTAGCCATAAAGTGGTATATCCTTCACAATCTGGCTATCTATGCGTGATTTGTCACCCCAAAGTTGCACAATGAATCTTGTATTAATCCTTCTTATGAAAGATTCTGCAAGCCGGTTAAAGAATTGTGGACTGTCCACAACAAGTGCAATGTTGGTCTGTGGATTTTCACAGTTTGGTCATATTTCTAAGTTCGATTACGTTTACCTTAACCTGATACATGTTGTTCTTTGAAGCACAAGTGAGGCCCATTTTTGAATTGCTCGTTCCATTTGACTGTTATTTCTGTCAATGTGTCTGAGGAATTGCACCAATGTTTTTTATGTTGCACTGTTGGGTCCTGTCATTTTATATTGCAAATCAGCATTATAATCTGTCATACTAACTTCTGTTAGTTAGTAGATACTGATTAAAATTTCAGAAACTTGATTGTGCCAACTTAGGGTGTGTTTGGTTTGGGAGGATGTGGTGGGATGGTATGATTCCATCCCATTTTTAACATTGTTTGGTTTGGGAGCAGGTGGGATGGCCACGTTCCTCCTTAGGGAATATTCTGCAAGATTTGGGATAGGCTCGCTCCAAAAAAAAAAAAAAGACCGGACGAGTTCATCCCAAGCCGACGGTGTCTCTTTCCATCTTCTTCCTCCGCGCGCCCCTCTCTCGCCAATGCCACCGGCCTTTCTTCTCCAGGCCTCTGCGCAGCTCCAGCTAGAGTTTGCTAGCCCTCCTGTCCAGACTTCTGGCCTCCGCTCGCCCGTGCTTCTCGGAGGTGCAGCCCATAGCTTCACCCTTGGCCTCTTCATGCGAGGAAGCAGTCAATCGAGGCAAGCGAATGCTCATTCTATCTCCGTTCGCTAGCACATCAAACATCAATTAGTTTCTCCTCCAATCAGGAACGAGCAACACCTCTTTTCATCTCAGGTACACACCACATCAGTGCTGGAGTGGCCGCAAAAAAACATGAAAACAAGAACTACTGTGGAGCGGATGCTACGGGGTGCAGGCAGCAGAAGGCTGGGGGTCACGGGCGGCGACGGGCCGCGAGGCATGGCCAGCGAGATACAGGATCTGTGGGACATCCAGAAGGGAAGGGATGATGCTATCTGAATGGCAGGTGGGCCCCATAGACATGGTCTAACGGAAATCGTTATCCTAGCCATGCTCGTTCCTTCAACCAAACACAAACATTGAACCTTTCTGTCCCTCTAACCAAACACTAGTATGGGACCATCCCATCCCTAAAACTAGGGATGGAGCCGTTCCATCTTACATCGCTCTCCAACCAAACGCACCCTTAGTTTCCTTTTTGTGAATCATCGGTATCATAGAAGGTTTTCAAAACAAAAGTCCAGCAGAATTTTAAAGAGGCTCATCTCTGGTGCCTTTGCTGGTGCTATAGGGCCATTTTTAGTTTGCGAAGCACACGTAAGATCCATGTTTAATAGCTTCTTTTCCTTTGAGTTATTCTTGTCAATGCCTCTGAGGAATTGCAACAGTGATTTTCTCTTGCATTCTTTGATCCTGTGTTTTATGTTGCAAATTGTAGCCTTACAGTCTGTTTATTACTAGCTTCTGTTAGGTTCCAGACCACGGCCTCATCTATTACCATTGGAACTTGCAGGAAATTGATGGTGCCAAATTGGTATACTTCGACAATGGTGCAACATCACAGAAACCTAATAGTGTACTGAAAACATTAGATGAGTACTACCGATCGTACAACTCAAATGTTCATCGTGGTATTCATGCACTCAGGTAATAAATACATCTGTTTATCATTTCTTGATTATATGTATCAAAACTATGAAGTCCATGTTAATACTGTCTTACTTAGAGTGTGCATTGACTATTACCAAGTTTGTTTAAACCAGTTTGTTTGCTTTGTAGGACTTGTTCTGCTGTTTTTGTTTCATTCTGCTAACCTTTTCCTCGTGTATTCTTCATGTACCAAATGTAGATTCTATTGATAATAATTATGTAATATTTGATGATCTTGGCTTTTCAGTAATACGCGAAAAATAACCCACTCTTGCACTGTCAATAGGAGGATATATGTTAAATATGTTGGTTCATACTTCGTAGTATCATTTGGTTAATGACTTAATGTTTTTGTGTTCATCTTGTGTTTAAAGTTTTGGGTGTTTTTCACTACCGTTGTATTTACACAATTCTGACATCCTTGCTTCAATGGCATCAGTGCGAAAGCTACTGATGCATATGAAGATGCAAGAAGAAAAGTTGCAAATTTTGTCAATGCAGCAGATAGCAGAGAGATAGTTTTCACACGTAATGCTACAGAAGCTATCAATTTGGTAGCCTATTCATGGGGCCTATCTAACATAAAACAAGGAGATGAGGTATTGCACTATTTCCTGCTACATTATGTTTATAGTTTATTGTAGCTGCTGCTTATGTTCCTAACTTTCTGTACGATTATGCGACCGAAAATAGTTCTTCTGTCACAGTTTTGGCTTTTCAGCAGCAACTTTTTTAAAAAAATATTGTTTCGTCGTTGGCATTCTTTTGTAGTTCTTTTTTTTAGTAAAGCATCAGTCTAATTAATGCCAGGGGATAATGCTAATTTTTAATCCAATTTTTGTCAGGCATATCTGATTTGTATTCTTCGAAAATCTGCAGTCTTTGTACTTGATAAGAAACTTTCTCCTATTTTGTTTATCAGATTCTTCTTACAGTTGCGGAACATCATAGTGCTATTCTTCCATGGCAATTTGTTTCCCAGAAGACTGGTGCCACTTTAAAGTATGTTGGGTTGACTAAAGAAGAGGTTCCGGATATTGAGCAGTTAAAAGGGCTTCTGTCAAACAAGACAAAGATGGTTGTCGTCCATCATGTCTCAAATGTACTTGGTAAGTTGATGTTTTATTTGAAAGGGACTCAAAGACCTAGTCGATTATACTGGCAGTTATAACCTTCGCAAAATTTATCAATAGATTGTAGTAATCACAGAATTGTTATTCGGATTGCTGCATTAGTTAGACCTTTATATGATAGTTTATATTTTTTAATTGCCAATCAAGATGAAATAACATTGTGAAGATGATTATGTTATAAGCTAAGCTTCTGGCAAATGTTCTGTGATTGTAGCGTACTACTTAAGTTTAATTTCATGCTATTCCTATCAAACTATCTTCATGGCACATTTACTGAGGTGTATTATCTCACTCTTCGTGACTTACAGGTTCAATGCTTCCTATTGAGGATATTGTAACATGGTCAAAAAGAGTTGGAGCTAAGGTTCTTGTAGATGCTTGTCAAAGTGTTCCCCATATGCCAGTTGATGTTCAGAAACTTGGTGCAGATTTTCTTGTAGCATCCTCGCACAAGGTTTTTATTACTATCTGAAACTAATTAAATTTCTGGTCATGTTGGAATAGCGCACTAATTGGGTTTCACAAATTATGGGCTAAACTTCGCAGATGTGTGGACCTACAGGCATTGGATTTCTGCACGGCACATTTGAGATGTTGTCATCTATGGAGCCTTTCTTAGGTAAGATACTGCAAGGTCTAAGAAGTTTGTTTAGTCTCTGCCATATAACATTTATTGCAGCAAGAAACAGCTGTGCTAATATACTCATTTTTCAATTTGCACCTCATATGACTGCAGGTGGTGGTGAAATGATTGTAGATGTGTTCAATGATAAGTCCACGTATGCTGAACCTCCGTCTAGGTGAGGAATTGCTTGATATTTTTAGATCTTCCGTTTGCTACTATCATAGTTCTGGAGAAAATCAGTACAGGCTATAGAATATCCGATAAAAGTGATTAGTGATTTACGAGCGCCCCTGTGTGCGGCTTAGTTTATATAAGTAAATCAGGTAAATCAAGTTGGGAATGGGTATAATATATAGAACACATTTTGAACACAATTATAAATACATGTACACCATGTATAGAAGGATGAATATATTATTGGCACAGAGTATGTAGTCATAGTATTACAATACAGTCCTATAGACAGGCATAATGTATAGTAATACGAAGTCTGGTTATAATCGAAACTACAGGCCGGGGTGGCGTTGCACGGCATCAGCCTTGTTGTGAGCCGTAGGGAATACAAAAACTGATAGGAAATCAAGAAGAGTGCATCTCTTAAGGAAAAGGTGACTTATAGTAGAGATAGCATTGCTCTAGGTAACTGGTAAAAAAGGATAACCGTGTGAGTATGGTGGAGGAATTTTATGCTACATATTTGCATAAAAAATGCTAGGAAATGAATAGGAGTCCCGTGATAACGTAACATATAGATATAGGTTCATGTATAATGAGTAAATTGGTATTGCACATAACTGGTCCCAAGTCTAGGTAAAGGAGGAGGGCTGGGTTAGGTTTGGCGGACCAGTGGAAAATATCAGCCACTCTAATGGATATGAAACCCATAAGAAACTCGTTGGGGGCGTAACCCTCTTAGCGACGCACTAGCCTACCCCAACTTGCTTGGGACTAAAGGCTATGTTGTTGTTGTTGTACATAACAATATTTCGGTTGAACTATGGGTGTGTTTGGTTCATGACCAAATATTGCCTAGCCACAACTGCGGTAACCACACAAACTTAGGCCAGTGTTTGGTTGGTAGCCAGATCTTCGGCACGCCACACCCTGCCTAGTCATTGCTAGTTCATTTTTTGTGCCTAAGCTCGCCTAAGGTGTAGTGCCCAAATTGTTCGTCTAACTTTAAGCACACCGTAAGTGTGGCTAGGCAACCTTTGGTCATGAACCAAACATGCCCTATATCCTAGAATGTTGTGCCTTTATGAAGAAGAAATCTGAAACTTCAATTGAACAATCAAAATTAACAAGATTTAATCACTGTGCATAAACACCCTGTATTTTGCGTCGTAAGTAGACGAAGGAAGAATGGAATTTAAAGGTACAATTTTGCTCCTCTCGTTTGCATTTCTTTTTGGTAAAGCATATTCACGATGCGTTATAGTGGAAAAATATATATTGGCATCTCCTCATGTGTAGTGATATTGAAAACAACAAATGTAATGCCACTTGGATTTCTAACAGGAAGGGAAACATAGTCAAGTGACATTGGTACTTCAAAGATTCCAGAAACATCTAACTATTGAATCAAAATGACCTAAGGGAGAGTCGTCCAATATTGCAATACAGCTAAACAATGATTTTGAGGGCATAAGCATCATGTTTCATAAGGTGCTAAGGCGATTTGTGGCGCTCTACGACCCTCACAACGCTAAGGCGTATTAGGCGCTAGGCGAGGCGACGCCATAGACATTGTAAACATGGCATGACAATAAAACTTAGTATGGGCATGAATTCGGTTCACGCTAGTGGTGCACTTAGGATGGGAGCACGCGGGGGTGGATGTTGATGGCTGGCGGCGTGGGTGCTAGCTAAGACGGCTCGTGACGTGGCGGCACTGTCACCCAAGGTTAAGGGTGGAAAAAAGGCTCGGGCTCGTGAGCTCGGCTCGGGCTCAGCTCGGGCTCGCCTAGCTCGGCTCGGCTCGATTCCCAAACGAGCCGAGCCCGAGCCAGCATTTTGGCTCGTTTGTGAAACGAGCTGAGCCCGAGCCGGCTCGTGAGCAGCTCGCGAGCTAAAACAAGCTCGACGGTGAATTGCAAAGTAACTAGTGCATATCTTTTATTATATTAATATTTTCTTGTGGATGATGTAAAGGTTGGACATATTTACTTGGATGCATGGAGACTCTTGACATGAATGAGATTTGAGTCGTGGGCTATTTAAACTTGCTTTATATTATTATTTATTATTTCGCGAAACAAATATTTATATTTATTTTACTATTGTAAGACTATATTATTATAAAAACATATTTTAAAACTTTAACATAGGTTGAACATGCTCTAGAACCTATTTTTGAATGACATGCAATGCAGATCATGTTTTTTTTGTCAAGCTCGCAAGCCGGCTCGAGCTGGCTCGAGCTCGTAAACGAGCCGAGCCGAGCCTCAAGTTTGGCTCGTTTATTTTCCCAAGCCGAGCTGAGCCGAGCCTCCACTGCAGCAAGCTTTCACGAGCCGAGCCGAGCCAGGCTCGGCTCGGCTCGTTTCCACCCCTACCCAAGGTTGCCAGAACCCCTCGGACACCATCTTGCCAAGGGCTGCTGTGACCTCGGCCATTGCTGGACTTAGGTCCTCGCCGCCACGAACCCGAATCTTGGGCCTCGCACCAGAAATAAGCTAGAAGGGGGGCCGAGGACGGCCATGGCGGGGGGCGAGCTGATGTTGTGGCTCTACGGTTGCCGACGAGCGAGATGTCGTCACGCAGAGGACATGAACGTCAACTGACCTGAGATATTTTGGTCGGACCAATTGGTAGCTACACGTGGATACAAGAGGAATCGAGGGGCTTCCGACGCCCGTACGGAAGAAGCGATGCACCAGTCCTGGACCGACGGATGGGTATCGGACGAGCTGAAGAATTTTCACTGGCGTGGCCATGTGGGGGATCCCCGACGTCGGCTCCTTGAATAAGGGTAGGCACGCACAATGATGGCCATGGCATAATCTACTTGGAATGGGCTTTAAAATGGACATGGTCAACTCACAAACACTAAATATCAAATATGTTGGAAGTTTCTGAACTGTTTGTTCTACTTTCTTCACCAACTAATGTTCTTCTGTTACCGAACTTGAATATTTTTGCATGCCACACCTTGAAATTTTACAGGACTGTAACATTTAATTACTTAACAAACATGTTGAACATTTTGATATGGCACGCCGTGAACCGCAACATTTAATTATGTCGAAAACATGTCATTATTGTATTGTTCTTGTATATCTTCCCTTGTTTTCTTATACATTTGTTGTTACATCTCTTACTGTGTGGTCTGATCTGAAAAGATTTGAGGCTGGCACTCCGGCAATTGGAGAAGCTATAGGATTGGGGGCAGCAATTGACTACTTATTATGCATTGGCATGGATCAGATCCATGAATATGAGGTGAATACTAGAAATGTATATTTGTGTCATATCCTTTTCTGAAACATTGGTTTTACAGAAGCTTATCAGAAAGAGTTAGGAAGCCATTCTTGTGCAAGCATGCTCACTTCTGCTATCTTTTGTTGTCCAGAAAGAGTTGGCAACATATCTCTATGAAAGCCTTCAATCTGTTCCAAATGTCCGGATATATGGTCCAGCACCTTCCCAAACAGATCACCGTGCTCCTTTATGCTCTTTCAATGTTGATAACATTCACCCTAGAGATATTGCAGAACTTATTGATCTCCAGGTATGCTGAAGAACCAAACATTTGTTTTTTTCCGTATACATGTTTTTATTTGTTTTAATCATCAGTTATTCAGATCGTGTATATAGAACTTTTATGACAACTCCATAACTCTGTGTCCCCCATCATCTTGTAGTGCTGATCTCATTTCGAACTCTCTTCTTGCTCTACTTCATTACCTATATATATATATATCACAAGAAGAAGCTATAACTAGCAGCATCCAGCAGTAGCTTCAATGAGATGCACTTTTCCCCCTGTTTGTTCTGTCTCTATCTCTCTGACTGTATTATCTAGTTAAGTTATAGATGTCTGGTTAACATATATATGCTTATTTTGCTTACTTCCAATGAATGAATTTTCATCGGCACTTTAATTTAGTATCGTTTCTGACCCTTTTTTCAGCATGGAGTAGCAATTCGACCAGGGCATCATTGTGCGCAGATTTTGCATAGGACCCTTGGTATTGATGCAAGTGCTCGTGCAAGTCTTCACTTTTACAATACAAAAGAGGAGGTGGATGTTTTCATCCATGCACTTAAAGATACAATTGACTTCCTTACATGCCAACACTAGTGCAGTTAAAATAGTAAGTCGTCCCTTTTTGCCAAGTGTCCTTATTTTCTTGTTTGAGCTGTCGTGTGATATTATTGGAACAAAGAAGGCATCCAAAGGCTATGCCTATGTAAACTGTCAACTCCCATTTTTACCGCTCTTGTAAAATGAAATAGAGTGCAGAGTACCTTTCTAGAAGTGAAGTTTTGGGCCAGCATTGTGCAGTAAAATATGTTCTATTTGTTTGTTCAACATGAACCTGTCTCAACTATTTATATCTAAGGAATAATCTCCCTGATGGTGTTGGTATGTAGCTAATTATTGATGCAGTACTGTGATTCATCCTTGAGGACGAGGATCATAAGAGGAGGCATTGTCAGGATTTTAACCATTCATCCTGTTAGAAGCTCAATTTTCACTCTCATTGAGCTGAGAGGATGACAAGGAACTTGGGAATTTTCTGGGTTATTTCATTCACCAACTACAAACCATACCAACCAAAGGGTTGGGGATACATATTTATAGGAGGCTGCTGAGGCTGCTAGCCAGCCAAGCATATGCTAGATGCTAGTCTAAGATGCTAAAGCACTAGATGCTGTCCTCTAGTCTAACTGCTGTCCTTGAGCAGCAACACAGCCACCACCACATGCTGCAGCTGGTCCATGCAAGGACCATGTGCTGCTGCAGCCCCACAAAGACTACTAGTACAAGACTTATCCATCATTTCTCCCCCTAAGTCTTGTGCGTCGTCTGGTGAGAACGCTGAACCATCCCAATCTTGGAGCAGAGCTCCAGGAACCTGATCCTCCCAAGAGGCTTGGTGAGCAGGTCCGCAAGCTGATCCTTGGTGTTGATGTAGCTTGCCTTGATGCTCCCGTCCTCCAAGCAGCCTCGGATGAAGTGGTACCTCACCCGGATGTGCTTGCTCCGTTCGTGGAAAACGGGGTTCTTCGCCAAAGCTAGAGCAGACTTGCTGTCCACTCTAAGGTCCACTGCTTCAGTGTCCCTGCCGAGGAGATCACCGAGCAGTCGAGCGAGCCAGAGCGCCTGAGTCGAAGCGGTGGAAGCCGCTATGTACTCAGCCTCGCAACTGGACAGAGCCACCACCTGCTGCTTGACCGACTGCCAGCTCACGAGGCACTCGCCGAGGAAGAAGAGGATCCCGCTTGTGCTCTTGCTGGTGTCGATGTCGCCGGCGTGGTCGCTGTCGCTGTACCCGACGAAGTGTGCCGTCCCAGGGCACCTCGGGTAGTGGAGACCGTGGTCGAGGGTCCCCGCCACATAGCGGATGATCCTCTTCACAGCCTGCTGGTGCTCCGTCGTCGGTCGCTGCATGAACCGACTAACGTAGCTGACGGAGAACGCCAAGTCCGGCCGTGTGTGGGCGAGATAGCGAAGGCTCCCCACAAGACGCCGGTACTGAGTAGCGTCCACCTCCTCCGTCGTGCTGTCACGGCTCAGCTTCAGCCTCTCCTCCATTGGTGTGAGGGCTGGGTTGCAGTCGGTGAGCCCAGCTAGCTCAATGACACGCTTGGCGTAGGCGATCTGTCGCAACGTGATCCCAGAGTCGTCCTGGTGCATCTCGATCCCCAGGTAGAAGGAGAGAGGCCCCAGATCGCTCATCTGGAAGGTGACCATCTCTTCCTTGAACGCCGCCACCTCCGCATCCTTGGTGCCGGTGATCACCAAGTCGTCGACGTAGACACCCACCAGCAGGGCATTTCCTCCATTGCCCCGCCGGTAGATGGCCGCCTCGTGCGGGCTTTGCTCGAAGCCCATCCCCTTGAGCGTGGAATCCAGCTTGGCGTTCCACGCCCTCGGGGCCTGCCGCAAGCCGTAGAGGGCCTTGCGCAGACGTAGCACCTTGCCCTCCTTGCCAGGGGTTGCAAACCCCGGCGGCTGGTGCACGTAGACCTCCTCCTTCAAGTCGCCGTTAAGAAACGCCGACTTAACGTCCATGTGATGGACGCACCAGCCCTCCTGGGCAGCTAGTGCAAGGAGAAGCCGCACGGACTCCATCCGTGCAACGGGGGCAAAGGCGTCGTCGAAGTCAACCCCCTCCTGCTGCACAAAACCTTGTGCCACAAGACAAGCCTTGTGCTTGACGATGGCGCCGGCTTCGTCCCGCTTCAACTTGAACACCCACTTAAGGGTGATCGTGCGGTGACCACGAGGAAGGTCAGCAAGCTCCGAAGTGCGGTTCTTCTCAACCGCGTCCATCTCCGCCCGCATCGCAGCACGCCATGCCGCCTGTCCCTCGGCCTCCGCGAAAGACCGAGGCTCGCCGTCGTCGCACGCGAGGTGCAACTGTGCCTCCAGGTCATGAGGCACCAGTCCCGGCACCGGCTGGTCGCCGAGAAGGTCCTCCATCGTACGATACCGCAACGGCTCGCCGTCGTGGTACGCGTCCACCCGCTCCTCGTCGTGAGTGAGCGGAGTAGCAAACTCCACCGGGCTGTGCTCAGTATGAGCAGGTGTCGGAGTAGACGTGCCAGGAGGAGTGGCTGTCGGTGCTGGAGAGCGTGGCGTCGCCGGCTGCGGTGGTGCCGGCGAGGGGCTCGTCGCAGCCAGAGCCGTGGCTGGAGAGCGTGGTGCTACCGGTGTGGCAGGCACCGGAGTCGATGGAGGCTCGGGGGCTGGGGTAGGCACGCTCGGCGAAGAAGAGCTGCCTGCTCCCCCAGCTCCCTCGAAGTGGATGTACTCGACGGTGAAGTCGTTGTACGTCGGAGCTGAGCCTCCGTCCGCCGTCTTGTCCCACGCCCATCCTCGCCCTTCGTCGAACACAACGTCGCGCGCCGTGCGCACACGCTGTGTCTCCGGGTCGAGGATGCGATAGGCCTTCGAGCCCTCCGCGTAGCCGATGAACACTCCCGGAGTGCTCCTGTCGTCGAGCTTGCCGACGTGGCCGAGCTCCTTGGCAAACGCGAGGCAGCCGAAGACCCGTAGGTGGGAGACCGCCGGCTTGCGCCCATGCCAAGCCTCATACGGTGTCATACTGTCGAGAGCCTTGATGGGCGAACGGTTGAGGATGTAGACGGCTGTCACCACCGCCTCTCCCCAGTACACTGCCGGCACCCACCTCTGCTTGAGGAGGGCCCGAGCCATCCCCACAACCGTCTGGTTGCGTCGCTCGACGACGCCGTTCTGCTGCGGGCTGTACGGTGCGGAGAAGTGGCGCTGGATGCCCTCATCCGCGCAGTACGCCGCGAACTCGGCGGACGTGAACTCACCGCCGTTGTCGGTGCGCAGCACGCGCAACTTGCGGCCGCTCTCCGCCTCCGCAACAGCCTGAGCACGCCTGATGGCGTCTGCAGCTTCTCCCTTGCTGCCAAGGATCATCACCCACATATAGCGGGAGAGATCGTCGACGAGCAGCAGGAAGTAGCGTCGTCCTCCTGGTGTGGTCGGTGTCACCGGACCACACAAGTCCCCGTGGACGAGCTCGAGCCACTCCTTGGCTCGAAAGCTCGCCTGCTGGGGGAAAGGGTGTCGCTTCTGCTTCGTTAGCACACAGATGTCGCAGAGCTGCTCCACATGGTCAAGGCACGGGAGGCCTCGGACCATCTCCTTGGCGCTGAGCCGCTTCAGGGCCTCAAAGTGGAGGTGCCCGAAGCGCTCGTGCCACTGCCATGCCTCGTCGTCCCTACGAGCTGCAAGACACAGAGGCTGGGCCACCTCGACGTGGAGGATGTAGAGGCGGTTCTTCCCTCGAACCACCCGGGCGAGAAGCTTGCGACGGTGGTCCCAGATCCGGAGGACCCCGCCATCGATCACCACGCGTGAGCCGCTCTCATCGAGCTGCCCAAGGCTGATGATGGAGTTCCGTAGCGCCGGAATGTAGTAGACTCTGGTGAGCATCCGGTGCTCTCCGGACTTGGCGGTGAAGATCACGGAGCCCACACCCTTGATCTCCACAGCAGAGGAGTCCCCGAACCTGACAGAGCCACACGTCGGTGTCCAGGTCGGAGAAGAACTCTCGCCGCCCGGTCATGTGGTGTGTGGCGCCGGAGTCGAGGTACCAGCCGTCGATCTTGCGTCGTCGGAGCCGTCACCGAGAAGGACTCACGCGGCTCGTCGAGGTGAAGTAGAGCAGTGGCAGGCGGTGCCTCCGGGTGCAGCTCCATAACCCCGTGGAGCAGGAACAGAGCCGGCTCGTCGTCCGGCTGGGCCTTCGCGACGTGGGCTTGGCCCCCACGCCGCCACTGCGGGCAGTCCTTGGCCCAGTGGCCAGCCTTGCCACAGGTGTGGCAACCGTCGTCTCGTGCCTCCTTGGGCTCGGCGGTGGTGCCACCCTGAGTGCCTCCGCGGGCACCGCCATTAGCTCGCCCTCGTGCCCCCGCCTGGGCACCTCCGCGCCCCTTTCGGGGCTTGCCGCGCTTGCGGCCACTGGTCGAGGAGGAAGGCTCTCCCTTCTTCACGTCACTTCGTCGGGCCTCCCACTGGTCCGGGGTGAGGTGAAGCTTCCCGTTGATGGTGATGCCTCCCGAGAGAGACTATGGATCGTCGCTGTCGACGACCTTGAGGCGACCAATCGCCTCCTCAATCGTCATGGTGGAGAGGTCCAGCAGAGACTCGATCGAGCGAGCGGTCTGCCTGTACTTCTCCGGGACGCACCGAAAGAGCTTCTCGACAGCTCTCTCCTCGTCGTAGGTGTCGTCACCGAACGTCACCATCTTCTGCAGCAGAGTGTTAAGGCGTAGAGCGAAGTCGTCGACATCTTCACCTGGCTTAAAAGCCAAGTTCTCCCACTCCTTGCGAAGTGCCTGCAACGTGGACTTGCGAGCCCGGTCGCTGCCGATGCGAGCCGCCGCGATGGCGTCCCAGGCCTCCTTGGCAGTCGCCTTCTGGGAAAGCGAGAACTGCATCGCGGGAGGAACTGCGGCGATGAGCGCATCCAGCGCCCGACGATCTTCATCGTAGTCGACGTCGTCGTACTGGACGACATCCCACATGTGCTGCACCTGGAGCCTCACCCTCATCACCGCAGCCCACTCGACGTAGTTGGTCTTGGTGAGAGTCGGCCAACCGCCGCTGGGACCGGCATCCCTGACCACCGTCTGGATGCCGTGGTAGCCAGGGGCACCGTCGCGCACTTGCCGGTCGGGGGCGCCACCGCTGCCGCCGGGCGCGCGCTGCTGCAGACCGCCGCCGGGCGCGTGCTGCTGCTCGCCACCGCCGGGCGCGCGCTGCTGCAGGCCACCGCCGGACGCGTGCTGCTGCTCGTCGCCGCCGTGGGGGTGGGCCTCTACCCACCGCGCAGTCCGCTCCTGCGCCCTCTCCCTCGCCAGCACCTCAAGATCCCCGTCGCCAGTGATGTCGCCGGCGATGGAACCGCTGAGGCTGCCGCGCAGGGTCTCAACCTCTGCCTCTGCCGCACGTGCTGCATCTGCCGCCTCCTCTGCTTCCACCTCCGCCCGGGCTGCCGCCAGCTCCGCTGCTGCCAGTCTGGCTGCCCTCGCTGCTGCTGCAGCGGCTCACGCCGTCGCTTGCCTGCGCTCTTCTGCCGTGGCGAGCTCGGTGTCCCCCCGACGCCGTGCACTTGATGTGGCCGAGCGTCGAGACTGAGCGTCGGCCATGGCGAGCCACCAAGGGGCTGTTGCTGCGTGGGGAGGACGCAGCCTCAGACGAGCTGCTGCTGGTCTGCTCGGGTGAGGAAGAAGAGGCCGGGGATGTTGCAGCTGCAGTTGCTGCGTGTGCTGCAGCTACTGCTGGTGGTGCTGCAGCTGCTGCTGGAAGTGGCTGGGCTGCTTGGGGAGGGGAGGAGCAAGAGATATCTAGCCTACAAGAAAGTACGGCCCTGATACCAGTTGTTAGAAGCTCAATTTTCACTCTCATTGAGCTGAGAGGATGACAAGGAACTTGGGAATTTTCTAGGTTATTTCATTCACCAACTACAAGCCATACCAACCAAAGGGTTGGGGATACATATTTATAGGAGGTTGCTGAGGCTGCTAGCCAGCCAAGCATATGCTAGATGCTAGTCTAAGATGCTAAGATGCTAAAGCACTAGATGCTGTCCTCTAGTCTAACTGCTGTCCTTGAGCAGCAGCACAGCCACCACCACATGCTGCAGCTGGTCCATGCAAGGACCATGTGCTGCTGCAGCCCCACAAAGACTACTAGTACAAGACTTATCCATCACATCCTGCAATCTATTTCATTAAGAGAGCATCATGTTCAGCTTCCATGTTAACCGTTCAAGTCATATACAGCCACTGGCTATCATTTTTAGTTAATCGCTTTGTCGGATGATCAACACTAGCTGTAATTACCCTTTCGTTAAGTTAATGACGAAGCCAGCTATTTAGGCTTCTGTCTCGTATTGTAAAGGGTATCGAACGACTATTATCTCAATTGGTAACCCTAGTAGATTAGCACTAGCTGTAGATCTGTCGCCACAACTGGCCGCACTTGTGTCGGTCCTGTCATCCTTGAATTATCCAAGCTGTTCCTCCCGTTCTTGCTTTCCATCGATTTGCCTTTGTTCTATTCGTGTTTCTATCGTTTGTTATTGATGACAAGTGGTGGCACCGAGTCCCAGGTGGGTTCATGAAGCAGTAGGGAGGGCGCAGCGGGTGGATTTCAGTGCCCCAAGCGGCGGTGCAATGGGAGTGAGGAGGTTGAGCACGAGAGCAAGAAGGGTGAGGAGAGCAACGCCATGGGGATTCGCCAGCAGCCGCGCCGCTGGGTGAGACCACGCCCTCCTGCGTCCGCAGGCGCTCCGCCGGTCGAGCCTGCTAACCCCTGAGCATTCGCACCCTCGTTGGGCCACCCTCCTGCCGCTGCGCTCCTCCGGGCCGCGACCCCTGATGCTTGCCGCTGCCACCGTCACTAGTGTATTGGCCTCAAGACGCAATACCCTGCATACTACCTCTTTCTGATGAACTGTATAATTCAGTTTTTGTTTTCAAACACATTAGTGATGGCGCAAAAAGACATTCATGCCCTCATTTGTTGACCTCATGCAACTAATTAGGGTGTGTTTAGATTGTAGGAAAAAGCACTGTAGCATAAGAAAAACACTGTAGCATTCGTTGGGAAACGGGTTCTGTGAGGGGGGAATAGTGAAAAGTTGGAATGAATAGTGGAAAGCTGGAATGAATAGTGAATAGTTGGGAATCTGAACATGGCCTTAGTCTTTCTTAAATGGTGGTCAGAAATTAATTTTAGTAGGCACATCAGATCTAACCATTTGATTAGGCACCTAATTGTGGTCCTAGTCATCAGGTTGCACTCTTTTATATTTTTTTTTTCAAACACCAAAATTGCATTTTTATTTTAGGGCACAGAGGGAGTATCCTTGTCAACCCACGGCATTGATCTTTATATACATCATGGTGTGGTTCATTTTTGCTAATGTACATCAGTACATAGTTTTGATTTGTTTGCAGATGCCTAATAATCCTTTAATTTCTCTCACATTTGACTTTTGCACCCATGGGCAATGTGCCCCGGTTTAGAGATTAATTGACCATCAGGGTTTACACACGCTTACCGAATTGTTTATTTTGTCTGTAGTTCAAACAACTAGTGGTTAAATAAATTAGTATGCAAAAGATCCCTGTTTCTGTCTTTCCAAGAAGATGAAACAATGTACGGATCTACAATGTGAGCATCAGAAGTATATTAGTATATAAGTAAATCATGGTTCCATGTATTCCACCGAAACCCCTCCAGAAACCAACGAGCCAATGAAAGCTTATATTAGGAGATCGAGAAACACTCATCAACCTTGCTAGCCTTCGCGTCCACGCACTGAGAGCTGTCCAAAGGCCAAAGCATACACCATGGTCTCGCCGTCGCCGAGATCACGGCCGCTGCCGATTCTCCTACTCATTCTTGCAGGTGCAGCAGTCATTGTTGCCGGCCAAGGTGAGCAGCAGCCGATCACGCATCCGGGCTGCCCCGACAAGTGCGGCGACATCAGCATCCCCTTCCCCTTCGGCCTGATGCCCGGCTGCTTCCGCGACGGCTTCGAGGTCACCTGCGACCACTCCTTCGATCCCCCTCGCGCCTTCCTCGCCGACCCCGACACGAACCGCATCACGGTCACCGAGCACGTCGCGTCCGCCGTCCCCGACGACCCCTACCTGGCGTTCGACTCCAACACTTCGTACCTACCGATCGAGCTCATGGACGTGTCCGTCGACAGGAGCGAGGCACGGGTGTACGGCCCCATCACATCCGGCTGCAGCACGAACAGCACCCACTACATGATGGAGGATCAGGCCATGTCGCTCGGACGCATCTCCACGGAGACGGATGGACCGTTCGCCGTGTCGGAGGCGCTCAACGTCGTCATCGGCGTTGGCTGGCAGGCCGGCGTCAGCGACGGCTCGAGCTACTCCTCGACGGTCGCGTGCCGCTCGGAGCTCCCCGGCGGCCACCTCGAGAACGCGAGGAACGGCTCGTGCGCGGGGCGTGGATGCTGCGAGGCCGCCCTGCGCCAGGAGGAGTACCAGTACGGGCCCATCACCGAGGTCGCGCCGGGGCTCATGCTCGACGACAACACCCTGTGGAGGACCAGCCCGTGCTCCTACGCCATGGTGGTCGAGAAGTCGTGGTACAACTTCTCGACGCCGGACTTGTACGGCGACAGGACGCTGCCGGGGAGGTTCCCTAGGGGCGTCCCCGTCGTGCTCGACTTCGCCATCGTCGAGGGCGCCGCGTGCCCGGCGAAAGGCCAGCGTCCGCCGCCGGACTATGCGTGCGTCAGCAACAACAGCTACTGTGTCAACGCAACCGTCGGCCAGTCGGGCTATGCGCTCAGCTATGTGTGCAACTGCTCGGAGCACTACCAGGGCAACCCTTACATCGTCAATGGATGCCAAGGTACGTCTGTCGAATTGTTTCAGATTCCTCAATTCAATCATTTCTATACGCCATCCTTTTTCAGACAAACTAATTCACGTTTCGTATCTTGCATTGGTCCGTTCTAAATCTTTAACTACTACTTTGAATTTGAAGACATCGACGAGTGCAAGTTTCCCGATTTGTATTACTGCGCGAGCAATGGCATTTGCAAGAACAGACTGGGAGGCTATGATTGCCCATGCAAGCCTGGAACCAAAGGCGATGGGAAATTAGGGCACTGTGCAGAAAAATTCCCCTTAGTAGCCAAGGCTATTGTGGGTAAGTAATTGCTTCTGCCTATTGATTGGTGTTGTTATTGCAATTTGCAAAATTTGATCTCCCCCCCCCCCCCCAAAAAAAAAGATCTTTTCATTCTGTAATATATTGCAGTCTTCTTCTTCTTTAGATGTTTAATAGTGTGGAAATGAGAGTTCATAAACTTTATATGCTAAAACTTCAAGTGTTTGCAGTTTCTTGTTAGTGTTAGATTCATCTTCTGTTAAAATACTCCAATTCCACTGTCTAGCTCTTTATACCACCATGTAGACATATTAGCCTAATAATGTTGAATTAACTCTATATTATGCTTTGGATACTATGGGTTTTTAAATTAAAAAAACTTACTTGATAGCATGTTAAAAAAAATAAAGTCAAATGAGGAGACAGGAGAACTAAAAAACTTATGTTAAAAAAATTAAAGTCAAATGAGGAGACAGGAGAACATGGGGTGTTTGTAAGCATATGGAAGGCCGTACTCACACACTTTCCGTCATCCTTGACAAACTGGGGCTACCCTATCGTTATATATGAATTCTCCATTCCATTTCAGGGTCAACCCAAAGGACTTCACTAGCATGGAAACAAAACCTATTGTACCCTACGACGTTGGTAGATCATGATCTAAAATTTATTGGAAAATAGTTGGGGTTAAAGAAAGTGTCATATTTCCAATCCATTGTGACTGCATGTTTTTTCTATACCTATTTTGTCTTTAGTAAAAAGCTATGACTTATGTGCAAGCATTACCAAAAATATTATATATGACAAATCCAAAGGCACTTTCCTTTTGCTGAAGGATGTTATTTCTTTTTTATGTTACCTTTTGCTTCTGATCATTTATTGATAACTATGGAGTAAGTTTATTTCTTGTCTGTGTAGGTACAACTGGCTGTATTTTTGTCATTGTAGTTCTGTCATTTATATTTCTTCTACGCAAAGAGAAAAAGAAGACGAGAAAGTTCTATGAAAGAAATGGTGGGCCAACGCTAGAGAAAGCAAAACTTATTAAACTTTTTAAAAAGGAAGAGCTCATGCCAATTATTACCAAAAAAAGTAACTTTATAGGAAAAGGTGGTTTCGGTGAAGTTTACAAGGGAAATCTTGGCAATGAAATAGTTGCAGTAAAGAAGACCAATAGTGGAAGTCTGCTAGAGAATGAACAATTTGCAAACGAAGTCATCATCCAATCTCAAGTCATTCACAGGAATATTGTTAGGCTCATAGGTTGTTGCCTGGAAGTTGATAGTCCATTGCTAGTATATGAGTTTCTCTCCAATGGTAGCCTCCATGACATCCTTCACAGCAACGGGAAGAAGCCTCTGAACTTGGATATACGTTTAAGTATTGCTGCAGAATCAGCAGAGGGTCTAGCTTACATGCATTCAAAAACAAACACTAAAATCCTACATGGCGACGTTAAACCGGCAAATATACTTTTGGATGATAAGTTTGTCGCCAAGATCTCAGACTTTGGCATATCGAGGTTGATTGTGAGAGACAAACAACACACCAGAAAAGTAATTGGTGACATGAGTTATGTGGATCCTGTGTATCTACAAACGGGCCTCTTAACTGAAAAGAGTGATGTCTACAGCTTCGGAGTGGTGCTCTTGGAACTTATTAGTAGGAAGAAGGCATCTGACGATAATAGCTTAGTGACCGCTTTCCTTGAAGCTCATAGAAGAGGGGAGAGAGCAACTGAGTTGTTCGACGATGAAATTGCAGTAGCAGAAGAGTTGGAGATTCTTCAAAATCTAGCACGGATTGCAGTTGAATGTCTCAACCTTGACGTGGATCAGAGACCAGCCATGACAGACATAGCACACCGACTTCTCATAATGAACAAATCCCGAAATTCATAAGTTATTTGATGTTTAGTTATCATATATACATGTATGCCGTCGAATGACAAGTGTTTCTGCAGCAGAAGTTTTTTATTTACTAGTTTAATTAAAATATTTTCAGTGAATGTATACAAGATGTGCATATGATTTTCCATGAATCTGTATCACTGACTCATGTTTTTTAGCTGCTAAATGTGCATGTGTTGCACAGACTGGTCTTCCATTGCAACATGGGCAAACGGGCAAGGGCGAAGTACAACGAAGAAAAGCTGTAGCTTGTCTACAGCTTCAAAGTTGTGTATTTATTAGCGACTGTGACATGGTGTGTAGGAGTAGAGAATATCTCAATATAGACCACTGGCACGCCGAAATCATGGACCCATTATATGTCTGGATGTGTGTCCTATTCCGGCGCCGGAGAAGTTGATAAAGCGGTGGCAGCGCTGGGTGGGAAAATGAGCTGGTCGTCGGTTTTGCGCTTGGCGCAGACTTGAGGTCTTCGATTACAAGGAAGCTTGTTTGGCAGAGAGCAGAAATGAGATAAACCTTTGGAAATTGCAAGCTCATATTTGGGCCCAGAGATGCATGGCTTCTACTGAATGTATGAGAAAGTAATACTTCTCTAATGTTCCGGAGTCATGGTCATATATATTGCAACAAAATGCCGTAACTACATCACCCAAATGTAACAGCTAGTATTCACTAGAGGAAAAACCGACTTTAGTACTGGGCCATAAGCCCCTGTTAGTATCTGGTACTAAATAGGCAGTCATTTATCACCGATTGCAATAACTAATACTAACCTAGAACCGGCGCTAAATGGTTTTGAGTAAAAAAAATAGAACCCGCCGGGAGACCCGCACGCATGTATGTCGTATCCAGTCACAAGTCCCGTCATTTATTCACGTGTAATTGTGCGTGCACTGAGTTTCAAACACATGACCTCCGGCCTCCAAACTGTATAGATAAATAAGGGCATGTAATAGGTTTTGTGAACCATGAAAAATAGACAAAAAAAAGCTAAAATGTTGAATGTTGCAGTCTTAGTTTCGGGAAATTTCCATTGTTCATGTGTTTCTTTTGTTCGTGTGAGTTATATTCTAGTGAAAATATAATAATTGGTATCAAAACCAGCGATCAAAATGTAGATGATGACGGCATGATGTCGTGAGCAAGTGAGAGGTTTCTTTTGTTCGTGTGAGTTATATTCTAGTGAAAAGATAATAACTGGTATCAAAGCCAGCGATCAAGATGTAGATGATGATGGCATGATGTCGTGAGCAAGGTTAGAAGTGAGAGGTTATGAAAGCTATGGTTGGATTGAGATACGCGGAGGTCTTGCCTTGCAAGTAAGTCCTTTAAAAATAGGAACTTACTAAATTTCCTAAATCTCCTCGGACTCGCTGCCGAAATTGGATGCTCACTCCCTATGTTTTGGTAAAGCTTCCATACCATAAAACATAATGAAATAAAATTGGCCTAAGGGCAATCTCCATGCCAAAATCCACCACCATAGCAAATCAAATGTTTTGCCATACACTCGGATAATACTTCTTCAACTATCTCCCATTAAGAGCTCGAGGCAACAACTCACCCTACAATGTTTCTACCATACAAGAATTTCCAAAAAAAAAACTCTTACCACTTTTACGGTCCTTCCCAACTTGGAGAGCACAAACTTGTTACACTTTGGGAGGGGGGGGGCATGACGGTCTGATATCCTAATGGATAAAGAACCCTAATGGGCCACCCTATGGGTCGGCCCAGGAGCAAAGCGTGTCGGCCAAGACAAAATCTATTGAAGGGCGTCGAGTGTCAAAGAAGATATATGGTATTAGAAAAGTTAGAGATATACTTGTAAAAAACTCAAACTCCTATACAATTTACTTTGTAATCCTACCCCTCGGGATATATTTGGGGAGGCAGGGGCTCCTTTATAATTTAATTCAATATAAGATATAACATACAAGATGGAAAGTATTATGCAATTAGCGGCCCAAACCTATCTAAAACTCATCTCTTGTCACCTTCGGCTCAAGGATCTCGACCACTTAGTTCCCCTCTCTCGGGGTATCCCCTCGAGATCCAGTCAACTTAAATCGCTAACAAGCAATGTCCAAATCACCTAAGCAAACAACATTTACTTTCTCCTTCTTGTTATATGATGTAGCAAACCAGATTTTGTCTTTTTCAATTTCTCTTAAAGCGTCGAATCGCTTATCGTTCACCTCATTAATATTATCCATCAGCAAGTCATGATAAGCAATAACATCAAGATCATTTTGTTTATCTAATCAATATGCTCCAAGATTCACCTCAACAGGCAAAGTAACATCTTGACCATGTAGTAACACCATGTCTAAAGATTCTATGAGCCCATAAATCTTGCCAACTTTTAGGATTTTCTTCTTAATGAGCTTAATCAAAATCTTATTACTAGATTTGGCTTGAGCACAATATAGAGACGAATTGAATAACTTAATATCATAAGATGCAACAAACTCGCGTACCTCTTTAGATATAGAAGAAGTCCCTTGTGCCATAGTTACATTTTTGTGGAATGCCAAATCTATGTATAATATGCTCTTTAATAAACTCAAATACCTCCTAATGTGTCATATTCTTGTGAAGAACTGCTTTGATCCTTTTAAATGCCCATTGTCAGACTTTTCTGTTACACCTTTCTCCTATTTGGTTTTCGTGTTGATGACACACATAATTTGGAGGTTTCAAGCTTCTACTGAGATGTATGCAGGATGTAAATGAAAAGGGATGAAATGCAAATGAAAATTCTATGAAAAGAATCCCCGGAATCATAAGATGAATTGGTGTGAAGCTCAACAGAGGATTTAAATCTTATTTGATGTCATTGAATATAGGAAACACCGTACTATCAAGGAAGATGTGATCTATAAGAAAAATATACCAAAGTGCCTTGAAAAGATGAGAGAAACTAACTTTGAGAAAGCACAACAACACATATGCTACCCAGACGATTCGGTTCACAACCAGAAGATCCGGGTTGAGACAAAGAAATCCCAGAAGATTTATCGAAAATATTGGGCCACGTGTCCAGCTGACCTTGGGTCACTCTGCTGACCAGAAGATCCGGTTGAAAGCCAGAAGATCCGGTTTGAGATAGAGAAATCCCAAAAGATTCGTCGGCAATTTCCGATCCTTGAGTTTTTACCCTGGAAACATTGTGCTGAACTTCTGGCTCAGAGCCGAAAGATCCGGTTTTGTCGAGACAACCACTAACGGCTAGTTTTGAGGGGTCCATATAAATAGCTCAATACCCCTTCACTCTCTCTCTCTCTCTCGCGCGCGCGCACATATGACTTTCAAACTCTCTCTTCAGCATTCCTTTGAGCTTCCCTCCTCCTTCGAGCCCATAAACCCGTAAGATAACCTTGGGGATAGGTTGGAAAGGTGGGATTTGAGAAAAGAGAGTTGACTTTGGTGAGAGAAGGCACTCATCCATGTCAATAGCACTTGAGGCATCTTTGGCTCAGATTTCACATTTGTTACTCTTGGAGCTTTGCTCCTAGACGGTTAGGCGTCGCCAAGTGCAGCACCTAGATTGTGGGAGCTCCTTTAAAGTTTGTATTACAGATTCCTTGTGTGAAACTATTGAGTAAGTGACTAAATCTTGATCTTTGTGGTCGATTGAGTGAGGAAGGGAGTTGAAAGAGACTCCACCGTTTGTGGGTAGCCTCAGCGACGTAGCTCCCTCGGGAGTGAACTCCAGGAACAAATCCTTGTCTCCATGTGCTTTATTGTTTTCATGCTCTCTCATTTACTCATATATGCTAATATTTGCTTGTGACAAATCGATCTATTTATTTACAAGTTTCCATTGTGCTAAATTATAGTTATAAGCTTATATACATCCATTGTCGTCTTTCTATTCAAATGGAATTGTGAAAACTAGAGCTTTGATTTTAAACCTCGGGCTGGCAGTTCATTTTTACCGGAACATCCGAGATAGAGCCGGAGATCCGGTGATCGGAAGATCTGGCACTGAGTCGGAAGTTCCGATTTAATCAGAATTTTTTTAGAAATTTTTTTCAGGTTTATTATGTACGCCTATTCACCTCCTCTCTAGGCATCTACAAGATCCTCTCACAAACCAGCCAATCCGGTTTGGAGAAATTGAAAGTTTCGGTTCCTCCATAACACAACACTCAGCTTCGCAAATCATTGCCTTACTTTCATAAAAAATTCTTTTCTTAATATCTTAACCCATATGCTTGCTACACCAGAGCATTAGTCCCTGGATTCTCATCTCGTGTTACATTGAGAATATTGATTTCGTCAAATAAGATATTATATCCAAACATTTATCAAGATAAACATTTTAAAGTCCCATCTAAACATTGACATATCTTTTATACTTACTTGTTGTACTATTAACAGAGAAACACAATATGCTTCAACTTTGTTTACTCCCATAGCAAAATCTCCAACCCAAAGAACAAAGCTCCATATTCTGTTTGGTTATTATTACATTAATTTTCCAATTGGTTAAAAGGTTCAAATATATAGTATCATTTTGGGGACATAAATATAACATTAACACCTCAACCACTTTTGCCAATCAATTCATCATAATGCAATTCCAGGGAGTAATAAGATTGGCGTCTAGCTCAAATTTATCATCAACTTGATGCACTATAATAAAATCTCGTATATTTTGGCCTTTCATAGATTTTAAAGGTCCATAAGCCAAATCATATTCCACAAGAGCATAAGCTCATTCACCAATTCTACCACTTAAAATAGGTATATGCAACATATATTTGATTTTGTTGGTCTGACATGCTATTATGCAAGTATTTGATAATAAGTAATGCCCCAACTTAGTACAAGCATAATATAATGATAAACATAATTTATCAATAAAAATTTACTTTGTCTCAGCATCCAATATTCTTCTACTCACATAGGCAATAATATGCTTATTGCCTTCGGTCTCTTGAGTCAAAACATCACCCATAACTACTCACATAGGCAATAATATGCTTATTGCCTTCGGTCTCTTGAGTCAAAACATCACCCATAACAATATGTTCAGTAACCACATATAATTTGAAAGGAACCCCTCTCGTGCTTTAATAGCCAGCGGTGAAGACAAACACCCTTTGATCCTATTAACAACCTATTGTTGTTTTGCCCCCAAAAAAATTTAGCCTCACCTTTCAACCGAAAGAATAGGAGTAATAGCACTTACTTTTTTTCAGACAAATTAAAAATAAATCTTATCAAATAATTCATTTTGCTCAATCTCTACAACTTCCTCTACATACAAGAGCCTTCATTTTTCAATAGTCAATCTTTTTAGGATCTCTATACCTTTTTCATGAAAACTGAAAGACCGCGTTAACGCGCGACCAGTCGTGCTAGAGGTGATCGCGCGACCCCTTCTCCAGAGGAAATGGCGTGCATGCAGTGTGATTCCAGGAAAAGCAGAGCAAACCTTTTTGTCGTATTAGCAATTTGTATAGGGATAACGCTTTGTGCCAATTTATTTGATCGGTGATAACTTTCTCACTAAGCGTCCGTTTTCAAATCCGTTTGCAGCATTAGATACTTCACAATTTTATCTACGAAACAGGACCCATTTTCCATACATTTTGAATAATTTTATATCTATCGGCAATTTATGTATAGTAGTATGAGCAACTTATGTAGATACTCCGTATCAACTTATATAAATATCATATGTCAACTACTGTATCAATTTGTTTTATAGACCGTATCTATCAACTTATATATAAGTATTATAGGTAACTTATGCAGAGACAATATTTCGGCATGAATGTGTAGACATATGCAGCAACTTATAGTTATATATTGTGTATGTCTATTCATCTAGTAGAAATTTTATGGAGAGATAAATGTACTAACATCTGTTAGGGATTGTGTAATACCTTATGTGCAAACCACATAACAACTTGTATAGTATGTCTAGTATCAAGTAGACACAGTCTCAACTTATTTTAGATAGTTTAGTTCAGATAGTGTTGACAACATGAGTATATACAGGGGCGAAGCCAGCCGGAACTGCCGCCGGGGTCATTAGCTTGGTTTGCCGGGGTCATTAGTGTAGAACTACAGTGCGTAACAGTAATTAGCACTGCAATTTCAGAAAATCATAGGGGTCGGCTGACCCCGACAACTAGCTGCAGCTTCGCCCCTGAGTATATATGTTAACTACTATATCATAAGTTACCTTATGGCTACATAGGAACTCATAATCTCATGTCTACTTACATAGTAGGACATTTACATGGAAATAAATATACCAACTTATGTAAAGAATTATGTAAAAAGTTGTGTTTGTTCGGTATGACGATTGAAATGCTATACCTAGCGGCAATTTATGCAGAGTCAATGTGACAACTTATTGCGACATCATGTAGGTAGACAACATGAGGGTCAAAACTATTTTTGTAGCAATTTATATTCACAAGTTATTAAGAGATTTACACATAAGTTGCTACATGCTTAATATATAAGTAGCTACTATAGTTCAATGTAAGTTGCTAGCACATAAAACATCATTTCGAAACATATGCATCATGGGTCTTATTTTGTAGATCTAATCGTAAGAAATATAGTGGCGTGAACAGAATTGAAAACATGTAATCCACGAGGAAGTAATCGTATTTTTTAGAATTAAAACAAAGAGAAATACATGTGAGCCACGACAGCCCACCTCTCATCCTCTGGGCTGCAACAGGCCGTGCGGGGTCGCGCGCTGAGCACGACAGCGACCGGTCGTTCAATAGATTTTCCCAAAAAGACACCAAAAGTACACTTATAGCAGAATAAACATTATTTTATTTGTATTCAGTATCCCTGTTCGTTCACCATTTGAATCAACATAGATAGCCCATATTCAGCCATAGGATGAGCCTAAAATGATCGAGGAACCTTTCTTTTTTTTTTGTTCTCGGGAGTGCCTTGCTGCTCTAGTGCAGCCGCACAAGAGTTTTTCTTTTTTCTTTTTCCTTTTTTTGAGAAAAGCCCCACAAGAGCTCGATAAGCAAACCGAGGGCGACGATTGCGGCCGCTCCAAAGTCCCAACTCCCAACAGCTCCCGTGCTGGACCCTCGCACCTCGCGTGAGGCTGCATCCCGGTCCCACCTGTCAGGTAGCGACTACGACGCAATTAAGAGGATCACACCTCTTCCGTGTCAGATCTCGCTTCTTACCACGCCATTAATTTCGTGTACCAAACCCCGGCCTTACCCGCGCCCCCGCACCCGCCGTCTCGCCGGAAAATAACGCCCGCCGCCGTACCACGGCAATTCGCGGACATGGAGGGCGTAGGCGCGCGGCTGGGGCGCACCTCCGCGCGCTACGGGCCCGCGTCGACGTTCACGGGTCCGGTTAGGAAGTGGCGCAAGGAGTGGATCCCCGTCGCCGCCGCCGCCGCCTCCAACGCCACCGCCGGCGCCAACGGCGGCGCAGCGTCCTCCACGAGTGCGGGATCCGGCAGCGGATCCCGTGGGAATAACCTTCTCCTGTTTAAGTGGACCCCGGTGAACGGGGCCAACGGGGGAGGAGGAGGAGGCGACGGGGAGCAGCAGGCGGCGACGGTGGAGACGGCCACCAGACGCCGGCGTTACGTGCCGGTGAGGTTTCTCGATAAGAATTGTTGGCTATCTTCTGTTGATTTTAGTGGCGCTGCGTGGGTGCGAATTTGTAATATAATTGGATCTTTAGCTTATTTTGGTCGGTCTGTTGGGTCAAGAATTGCAAATTTTCGACCTTCTGTGAGTTGAGAGTCGAATCTGTAGTTGATGTCTGAATCATATGAACTATGCACTGCAGTCAGTAATTTTTATTGGAATGGATTTGAATTTCTTATCCCCAAATATAATATAGGAGGGTTATAAAAAGTTTTATTGTTTATTCAGTCTGGGAAATTCTTATATGTTTCCATTCCCTATAGTAATTAGAATGGTGTTTAGAGTTTTACCGTGGTAGCAAACTACTCTTGGACAGTTGAACTATAGTTAGCTTTGAAGCGTTGTTTGATTAACTATGTATAGTAGTTGTTCATGTTCTGAGAAAAAGAGTTACCCGCTTTTCTTTTTTCTCCCTCAAATTCGTGTTGAGCTGCCAGTGAGCTTATAATGCCCCAAGGAGGAAATAAACTAAACAAGATATAAAACTGTAATCAGAAGATGATATAAAACAACAAGACAGGAAAGAAACACCTCAATAAACGTGTGCTGAATTAAGAGACACAAACGACAAGGTGAATAAGACCCCAGTAACGGATGCGCTAGCCTCTATCCGCAAATGCTTCCTTAGGTATTTGCAACTGTCATGATCCACAGGTGCACCTCATCAGTGGCCCCACGTGTGACTATCTCCACGCTTGGAGTTACTGTGCTTTTAGTTACCCTAGCTCAAGATAGAAACCCCCTGGTCCGCAACAGTTTAGGTTAGTTCAACGAGTACACGCCTACATGGATAGTTATGAAATTTTGGGTACCTTACGAAATGTGAACATTGACTGCTTTACGTGGTTCCCTAGTTGACTACCTCTTGTGTTTGTTGTATCTATACATGTTTGGTGTTGCTCTGCTTTTTTCAGTGGTTGTTTCGGCAGATACTTTTGATGGCTTTCGTATTCAATGTGTATAAATTGCTGAGATGTTATCTGCTTTCCACTCCTAGTATGGAGTATGGTGTGTTATTCAAATCTTTGTGATTTTTCACTTCTCTTTTGGAACATACGACTATTTCACTGTTTGCTCATATGTCTTGTCAATGAAATTTTACTAAATCTCTTCATTCCAGGTTTCTGTAGTTGAAGAGCAAAGGCAAGAATCTACCAAATCTGATGATGAAAATAAAGCTAATGATGGAGATCCATCTTCAAATGAAACTGAGGCCTCAAATGGAAAGACAGATATTAATGATACACCTATGGATGAATCACAGGTAATAAGATTCTTCGAGTGCTTTACTAATCTGTTATTTGCTTTACTCTATCCGTTTCTCATTAGTGCCAATTCACAATCTGTTATTTGGATTACCTTGCTGAAGTGCCCATGCTATTTGAAGTTTCCCATCTGACATCTCATTTTTTAAAGTATGAATATTAACCCAGTTATCGGTGTCATTTATGGTGTTCCCATGAGTTTAATTCACTGAACTTTCCAGTTTCCTTTCCAATACTCTGTCTGAAGCGTTTATGAATATGTCCTCTGTATCAGAAATGTGATTGAGCAAATCCAGCAAATCTTGTATTAGTCAATCTCAAACATGCACTAAAAAAAAGGGTGTACCCAGTGCCATAGGCTCCCACACTGTGTGGAGTCTGGGGAAGGGATATCTGCGCACAACCTTACCCGCACAAAGTGCAGAGGCTGGGGCTCGAACCCTGGACCTTCCGGTTACAGACGGTAAGACACTACCCGCTGCACCAGGGCCGCCCTTCTCAAACATGCACTTCAAACAAATTAATCATTGCCACTGCCTGCTAGCTGCCTTAGGAACTCTGATTGTCAATATTTCAGTGGAGACATATTGGGATAAATGGGATCCTCATGAGCCTCCTCTGCAACTTGTTCTTTACTTACACCAAATGTCCTTAGCGAATCAAGTGGAACCATTGATATAGTTATTGAGAAAAATACAAGTGAACTGTATCGTAAATCAGTAGTCATTTCACATGATTGGGTATATCCTGGTCATCATTCTGAAGAAGTGCCACCTCCTGTCCTGCAGGTCCTAAATTCATAATTTGTACTATCCCATTGATTATTCCTGCATTAATTACAGCTATGCTCTTCTGACTACTTGATTGGTACATGTAAGGTTTGAATGAAGTTTTGATCTGATGGCAAGATCTGTTTCTTATGTTTGTTATAAGTCAGTAAACAGAGGTGGGTAAAAACTGGTGCTGAGGCACATGCATGAACTTGGGGCAAGCCATTCCATCCCAAGAGCGTTTGTCCAAGAATCATGAACCCCAGTCTCAGATCAACGTGGTCATTATTAGGCTTAAGATATAATAATATAGCCTTTTGCCTGAGTGATGACCAATTTGCTCATTAACACTGACTAAAAATGAGAGTCCATTAAAACCCCAGACCTGGAATTTCTTTTGTATGGCAGCAGGTATCTGATTTTACATGTACAAATCTTTTTATTCATTGTGAGTCCATTGAAACCCTAGACCCGGAAATTTCTTTTGTATGGCAGGAAGTACCTGATTTTACTTGTACAAATATTTTTATTAATTGATCATCTGACAGCTGAGAGGTTTAGAGAACTCTGGGGAATTTCATATTTTCTTGGTCTCACATTGTAATAATTTATAATATCTTTACCTTCACATGTGAAGTGGTAGCTAACTTCTCACTGCATGAGACATGCAACATCTAGAGCGAAGTTTTTACAAGGGATTTATGATTTTAGGTGCATATGCATTTTTTTTCCCAAACCAGGCATGCTAAATGAGTTATTTTTGAAATTTATGTAAATATATCTCCCATATCAGAACCAATTTTTTATATTATTGGTGAATAAACTGTCTTGTTGTTTATATCATTTGTAAAACTGTCTTATTATTTGGAATTGCAGAATTCTATCTTTTATTTCATTTAGTCACTTCACATGATGATATGAATACCATTCACACAACGATGTGTCATCTTTAGAACTATTTAGAACATTTTGATAACAAACAAGTCTACCAAGAACATAATGAAACTGTCTTATTTCAGGCATCAGATGAGGATGCTCGCGATTCTGGCAAAAATGGTGGTGGAACAGACCTAAATTTGAATTTAGGTTTGAAAGACCCGGACGGTGATAATGAAGTTGATACAGCAGACCATCGTGAAGTGGGCAAGAACCCGCAGACAGAGAATAATAGATTCAAGAGGAAGTCTGTAACCCCTGACCTTGAGATGAGAATGTAACCCGGCTGTTCCATTTCTTTCTTTATTTCTTTACTATTTGCCTTTGAGGCGTGTAACTTAGATACATTGTCATTGTAGAGACAATTCAGCAAAATCAATTACAGGACCTACCATAGTGTTAAAAGTGTTTGAACCCGTTGGCAAACATCAGTTTGAGTATCTAGATATGGTAATTGGAAAAGACAAGGTTGATATTAAGGAACTTTCGGTTAGCTGACCATTTTTGCAAAATCAGAATTATAATATAACCATTTTATCTTATTTGACGAAAGCAAGAATAAGCAATATGCGGTATTTGCATTGTGCTTTTCTGCGCCTCCCATATACTACTAAAAAACATATGAGGGTAACAAATGTTTGTACGTCGTCCATCCGCATGTGGTTCCACGACGCCTCCCACATCGCCCTCCCCAGTACAAAACCTCCAACACCCAGGGACGTCTTCTTTCCCCAGTACAAAACCTCCAACACCCAGGGGACGTCTTCCTTCCCAGTACAAAACCTGCATCAACACCCAGGAACTGTCGCCCAACGCCGCCTCAATTCGTCTGCCTCTACAGAATGTTTTTCAATTTTAGGTTTAAATAAGTAATAGGCTGGAGGAATCAAGCACTCTGGTACTGAGAATATAGTTTCCTGTAACACAATTTAGTACAAAAAATGAATGGAGCAAGTTATAATACAATTTGATTGTTTGGATTATGTACTCGAGACGTGATTGCTAAAACATCTTATAATTTTTTCCGAGATATAGGTTCATGTCACATTTACTAACACAATTGTGACGACTGATGATATAGGAGACAATCTTCTGTATTAGGGTGCCATCATGTTTAATTGACCTATTATGTTCAATCCATAGAAATAGTAATATTTATGCAGCTAAACAACGATGGAGTCTAGAGAGTTTGTCCTTTTATAGACCTGACAAGCACCACCAATCAAGGTAATACTACAGTGGATGCTCTAATCTTATAATTTAAACATATGGCATGCCTTTGCCATCAAAATAACTTGAAATTGTTCCAATGTAGGCACTCAGTAACATGGTCATAAAGAGGTATGTTCACTAAAGGTTCAGTAACCAGTGCAAGGCCACCGTCGGTGTTCCATTCAGAAAGATTGATGGCTGGTTCGATTTGATCATATCCATACCATAATTTTCATTTTGCTACAACGGTTGAAGTCTGAAAACATCAGGTAGCAGTTTTGAATAAAAGTAATGAGGTGTTTAGACTTCAAATCAAACGACGACTTTCGTTAACAGTTCTAAAGAAATTGTATTCTAGACCAGAGGTGCAGAACTATGACTAGCAAGTTATGTTTGTACTTATGTGATTTCATCACTGTAGCAGCCTCTGTTGCTTGTCTAATAAAAACAAATCAACAACCCCTTAATTTTAGTGTTTCTTATATTTTCCAATTTTGTTAGTTAGCTAGCAACAATGAAATAAATGTAAATAATTGATGTGAATTAGATTTTCCGAATGCAGCCACTTTTCTTTTATTACTGTGTTATATAGGCACAACCTTTCATTCTCTCTACATCCTGAAATATGTACTAGTGTGATATGGTGTTTGTATGATGCTTCTTTTTTATTGTTATTATTTGTTCATGCTTCTTTGTCATGGTTTCACCTACACAATCTTGCTGTGATGGCTGTATAATTTTACTTGATGTATCCAACTTCTGAAATAACAGCCCTACATCTGAAGCCTTGTCAAAAGGCACTATTCACACTAGATATTAGGAACCCTAGAGGATTGATCTCTTCAACTTTATGATATGATACCAAAAATTTGCCTGCTTTAATTAGTAATCTAATTTTTCTATGCAAAGTGAAGTTGCATTTTTTCACTCACTATCTCAGTTTGATCTCTTGAAAATGGACATGTTGGGTGGCCTACCTCCACAGGCCCCTTACATGTTGGACAGAAACCATTCCTTTGGCCTTGCCGCCGTTTCCCTCTTCATGCTTGCTCTGGCAGATTGGCTGCTCTATTGTCTATTCTAATTGAATTTTAATACCATATTTTTTTTATGACTGGATTATAAAGGGAAGTTATATGGTAGCAGGGGACAGGGATGTTTCCACTAGCCCAAACACAATGATTGGATTACAAAGCTTGATTTCTCTGGTTTAGAGAAAAGTATGTGTGTACAATAAATTATGGTTGAGCTAATATGCCCATTACCTTCTTAATAATGGTCATTCATATGTCAGCTTAATTTAATTATTTTGAATATTCTTGTAAGTTATAGCTCATCAGGATTATTCACTCAGATTTCATGGAGAAGGTTGTCTGCAAACTTTGGATAATCAAAAGCATAAAAAGTTTATATTTTCAAAAGTATATATATTAGTTCGGAACTTTGGGTAAGCCATGATTTTCCCATCTTGGGGTATGTTGCCAATCTGGGAGACAACCATGAACCATGCTGTAACCAGTATTGTAATTTCTTTATTTTAGTTAATGTCTAGGTCTGAACTCATCTTCTTTTATGCCTTCTTCATGTTGATGTGGATTAGTTGTCAGATACTTTTTTTAGAAGTCTCAAGAACGAAAAGATACCTTTTAATTTGTGAGATACACACATAGAGTAAATAGGCAAACAATAAAGAATTAGCACATAAATATCTCACTGAATAAGTATCTCTAACCAAATTGTCAAATGCTAAGCCATCAATATGAGGGCCAGTAATGGATTACAAAGTCGGAGTGTTTATAAGTGCATATTAGTCATCGTATATCATGACTAAAATTAGTCGCAAGTAATCGAACAAATCGTAATCTAGTTGAGCTAATTGAGTTAGCATGGACAAATCACAACCTAGTCACGCTAATTGAGTTCGTAGGTATCAAGAAACCAATAAAGGTGATTAGTTATGACTAACCATGATTAGTCGATCTGATAACATTGATCAGTAACCTACCTACAGCGCCACCCAACCTTCAATGTTGAAATGGATCTTAAAACTCATCCATGATATGTCAGCACAATAAGGCACAACAAAATTTTCTGTTCATTTATTGGTATCTTTGGGAATGAAATAGGAACACAGCGCAAAGCACCCCAAGCTTAGGACAATAGCGAAAGCTTACAAAACTTCACTGTAGCATAACTTTACTGTAAAAAAATTAGAGGGATCACCAATAGAATGGAAGTGTAAAGGAATAGTGAAGTTGAACCAATCTAATCGAGGCCTTAAGTCAGTACTCCTGTTGATGCAGGATGAACCTGTCCTTGGCGACAATTTCAGTAATGTACAAGGGGCTACAATCAGGATTTATTACAGACCAGGATTGAAAACGACAAATTTCTGGGCTAAACTCAAATAGGCCCGTAGAACATGCTCACCACTACAAAAATGGCGATTTGTGTTACAAATCTCCTTGTGAAAGCATAAACCTATCATATGATGTATTCTTATCCAACCAACAAAGGGAAGTCGGATGCTTGCAGTAGGCATCCTTAGTTTATTCTGACTTGGTAAGTTTCTCCTCTGGTTCTTCTTCAACTGGACCACCCTCAGTGACACCTACTTCAGCAGGCCGGAGAACACGGTCATGTAACATGTAGCCAACCTAAAAATAATTATGTAATCGTTAGAGAGATGGCCAATGTTTGGATACTGGAAAAAATTATGTACATCAAGCAAACTGAAGGTCTGTCACCAAAACGTCTCTTGAACAGCTAAAATTTCATCTGCTCCTTATTAAGGGTAAAACTGAAACACTGATGATCTCTACAATGGCCCATCCATGCACGTGGCAGCATGGATCCACCTGATCCTAAAGATATGCAGACAATCCAACATGTGTACGGCAGCCTCAAATTATGAAGTCAGTTTGACTTTACATGGGCCCAACAATCACAAACTTGCACCAGCTATGCATCGATCAGATGCACAAGTCATCCGCATTGTCATTCTCATTCCTAAAACTGTCAATAAAAACTAACTTATGGCTCTGCAAACTAAAATGCTTAATCTTACTAAGTTCTAATGTATTTATTTTTAAAGATAAAAACAATGAGAAGCCATTCTTACTATTTCTCCACTTCATCTTATATACACAAACGTACAAGAATATCCTATCACCCTACATGTTCCAAACAAAAAGGCTATGTTCCTCAATACAACTATTCGCAGAGGATGATTACTGACAAATATACAACTGTATAAATACACACAGGTTCTCAAGTAATAGCGGTACTATATTCCAATAGTAACATGTTCCCAATTTCAACTTATTTTTTATTCAACCCAATGCCCATGCTACTGCTGGTTTCATCCAAACATATTGTAAAGTCATATGACCACAAATATATAGGTCTATCAGAGCCCAAAGGTCTTTGGTCGTGTTGGGTGCCTGGCTTATTTGGAAACACCAAAATGCTTGTTTTTTTAGGGGAACAGTCCGAACTTGAACACCTTGCTGCGGGCATTCCAGGATGAGCATCATTTGTGGTGCCTCGCAGGTGCTCGGAGTCTTCAATCTTTGAGTGCTGGTCTGGTTTCTCTTATCCCTAGCTCGGCTCTTTTAGAACCAATTTCCATCTTTCCACTGACAGCTGCAAAGAGCTCCCCTTCACTAGGGCCAACATCCCAGAGGCTATGCTATTTGTTCAGCTCTCTCGCACAGGGCGGATAAAGCTTTTTCAAAAAGAATAGAAAAATAAAAAAGAAAACTAGCTATGGGCATTAGGTATAATAGAAAGGAAGCTTGGAATGTTCAATCAAAGAAATGAAAACAAATACTTAGGCAGAAGCGCCGATTCGAACCTTTCTTTATTAGGAGGCTCGGGAAAACAGGGCTTTCTGATAACTAATCACTGGAAGCACCCGATTCTCTCTACTCTGCACTTGGCCGGGATACCGAACTTAGGTGGGAACTTTTGCTATAGGCTAGAGTCTAGTGTGGTCTAGAGTCTTGGTTCTCGTTTCCAAGTTAGTTAGTTTTAAGAGCTCATTATTTGTTTTCTCAGCCCCTAAGCTTGGCTCGGAGTGAGGTGTGCTAATTGCAAAAGGCTGGCCTTTCTCTCTATTACAAAGATATGCAGCTCTCCTACGTGTTCGAAAAAAAAGAGCCCACAGGTCTCCGAAAGCAATAGCTGTATTTTATACTTTTACAGCTTTAAAAAACTTACTTTCCAAACTCTACACGTGAGCTATTATAGTCAGGGGAAATGTGCTAAGTATACACAGATACATTTAAATTGTATTTTTTGAGAAGTGAAAAAAATCTTCAACACATATACAATTAAAACTTGAATTTATCAAAACTGCAAGGTCAACCACTGAGTCTCATCACGCTATGGTTATCAGATAAGAAACCAAAAAAAAATACTAATAAGAAATGCATACCTTCACAACAGCAGCAACAGTCCCTGAAGGTTTTGAAGGATCAGGGATTTGGAAAAGTGCATAATGCCTATTTGGATCAAATTTCTCGTTCAGAGGATCAAACTTTTCAACTCCAAACTTCTTGAAAACCTGCACACATTTATTATGAGCTTCAGATCTATGGGACTGTCAAATTACACATATGGATGGTAACTGCCAAAGAAAGAGATTCATAAAGCAAAAGATGTTATTACATACATGTCAAATTGCAAGAAATGCTTGCCAAAAAATGTACTAATATCCTAAGCAAAAGAGAGCTATTTGAGAAGTCGTATGATTGATGCACAGAAAATTAGACAAAGAAAATACCTCCCCAAGTTGCTTCTCAGTCATCTCAACACCCTCTAGCAGGGTTTTTAATAGCGGTACAGCTTCATCAGAATTATTAGATGTATCTATCTTTGAGAAACTTTCCTTGACAACAGATGACGCTCGAGACAAGTTGTCCGCAACATCTAACAAACTCTTGGAGAAATTCTGTACATAAGAACCATCAAGTAAGAGCAAATCTCCAACAGAAACCTACATGTTAAGCAAGTAGATGAAGCACACACCTGTATGGCATACTTCTTGGTGTTCTCCGATTCACGCTTTGTTCTAGCAAGGACATTCTCCATCTCAGCATAGCTGCGTAGCACCTTATCCTTCATGTCTTTAACTTCTTGATCTTTTGACTTCAGTGATTCGTCTTTCTCGAGAAGTAGCTTCACGAGGTCCTCCTTTGATAGGTCAAGATCTTCCGAATCTGAATCAGAAAATGCAGTTCGTTTAGTAGCTCTCCTCCTGTTAGATTGTGATACAGAATCATGTGAACCTGCTTCCTGGGTCTTCTCGGTTCTTGGCGTGTTGTTGGCTTCACTCGAAGGTTGAGCACTCGCTCCAGCACTTTTATTAACTCCATCATCCGTGTGTTTGTTTGGCTCCTTATCATCTTGTTGAGGGACAGAGGTTGAAAACCCAAACCTTTGAAATGCTGATGTGGAATATCGTGCTGGCTGATTCAAAGAAGGAATGATCTGCTGGTAAACAACTCAGTTAGGGCAATATATAACAATAGAAAACAAGAAAAATAAAATAAGCAAGGCTGGTAATTTTATATGCTGAATATCCAGGCAGCCCAGACTGCTATCCATATCTATATGATCATATAGATGAAAACATTCCATTAAGCGTACATAAACCCTGAAATCCTCCTCAATCTCAGAATCCTTGGTCGAAGTGAATTGCTCTAAACCCTAATATCACGGAAAGACAATAAACTCCACCGCTTATTAAGGCAATCCGCAAATCCCCGGGTTTCACCAAAAGACCTGCCAGAAATCAACCCCCACTACTCGAAAATCCCCACACATCCAGCGCCCTACAGGAGCATACTTGGACAATCGACTCCTTCTGCTCACGAGCCGCTTATTATGGAGACAAGAAACCAAACCTTGATCGAAGCGCAGGGCTCCGCCGCCGCCGCCAGCGCGGACACTCCGAGGAGCGAAGACCCCTCCGGCCGCCGCCTTGCCAGCCCCGCCGTCGCGGCGGAGGCGACGCCCTTCCTGGAGATTCGCGCGAGGAGGCGCGCGGCCGCCGCCATCTTATTCGGCCGGAATCGAGGGGGTCGCAAAGAGAGGAGCAGCTAGTTTTGCGGCGAGAACTCTGGGGAGAGGAAACAGCGGCGGACGAAGAAGGGTCTGGAAGGGTTTTGGGGGCAGCGGGGATATTTGTGAGAAAGACTGTTATGCCATGGGCGTGGGCCTCTACGCCGCTGCGAATTGGAGGGTGTTTGTGTCTTTTTATGACCCTCTGGTTTATGGACGTGTCGTGCAAGATCAGGGCCGTATTTAGTTTCACCCAAAAGTACTTTTTTTCACTATTCATCCTATTCATCCTCCTCACAAAACACGCTTCCCAACACACTATTCATCTAGAAAAAGTACTTTTTCCTTCCAACTAAACACCCCCCAGAGTATAAAAGGGTCATGTTTCCGCCGTCGTGTCACGAACGAAGTTGCTCAGTCCCAAAACAGATGGCCTTTTCTTTATATCACGTTTAACCATCTATATCTTATTTAAAATTTTTAGATAAGTACTAGAACAAACATATTATGATGAAAGTGTAGTTAATAATAAAATAAGTTATAAATAAATAAATAAATAATATTTACGTAATTTTTTTTAAATAAAACGAATAGTTAGACATGATGTCTAAAAATCCATAACGTCATTTCTTTTTTAGACGGACCTTTAGACGGAGACCATTCGTTTTGTCAGAGTTCCATCTTACTTACAAACGAAGTAATGTCTATAGTTGTTTCTTACCTATATGCCTAAATTAACGAAGTTCTCGTTTTCTTTCTTTTTTAACTCTTTCATTCGTCTTCACGGATGTAGTTTACTTAACTTTACCGATAGTTTAAAATTGTTTGTTGAGATTTCTTTATCTGAGTTTCATTAATGTGTATGAAACTTCTATGAAACCCACTTTGAGAACATTTTAAGATCTTGAGAGCATTGTGAGACGAGGTTAAACCGATAATATATTGACCGTATGAATAGCACGTCCACATAATTTATTTGGTTACACATCCTTTTCCTATATAAATAAGAAAAATTATCATTCTAGTGAATAGCTAACCAAAGTATTGCATTCAGTACTGACCCTACAGCAAAGAGAAGCAAAAATTGGCCACTAATTGACCATCTCACCTACAGTGAAAAACTATACAAACAGCTAACAAAAAAGGCAGCCCATGTGCCTATTGCGAGCTTTCACCCCAATTCTGTTAGAACCGGCAGTAAATACAGGAACATCGTCCAACATTCCTTCTCAGCAGATAGGTAAATCCTAAAATTACCAGTGGCACTGCGGCACAAAATGGATCATCTCAGAGGGCCAGTCTGGCTCATGGAGAAACAGCCTCTCAAGCTTGTTAATCTCTGACCAGTTAAAATGGCGATGTACATAACAACAGACATGGTGCTTCATCCTTCTAATGCAGGGGTTCTATTATTATTATACTGCAGAAATTGCGAGGCATGTAGACCAATTGGAACTTGGAGGGGATTCCAACGGTCAAAGATGATCCGACCACCTCGCCCAATCCTGCCTTGGCACTGGAATGGCGGTACAGTGCCTCCATTGTCAATAGGTGGAGCTGGTGGTGGTCTGATGCCAGCAATCTCCAATTTAGCAGGATCAAGCGGTCTTGTGAAAAGCATTACTGGCTCCTCAGGATCCTGCAATCCATAATTCTAGTCATCTTTTAATCACCAAGACAACAAACATTGTGAATTCAACTGGGAGGTTTTTTTAATATGCTGAAGAAACAATAGAAGACATTTTCAAGATGAAATTGATATAAAAAGAAAAAAAAAGTAGAGTACCCTTTTGAATAGCCAGGCAGTCTGCTGTAGCCTTCTCTTCAACTCATGTTCATGATTTAAACGTACTGATGAGATGACAGATAGCTTTTTATCAGGGAACCGGGGTTGAAAAGCAATTGGTTCAAAATATGGTTGCTCAGTACTATCATCTGAATCTGAATAATCGTCTTCACTTGATCCAAACTGAGTAGAAACTTGCTGAAGGCCTGAGAGTGCAATCCCGTCATCAAGAAGTTGTGCTTCATGCTGAAGAAATTAAATCATTGTAATTATGGGATATAAGACAATGATAGTGTGATCCCAAGCTAGTATCGGAGCAAGGAATAAATATATATTACAGGGCTTCCCAAAAAAAAGTTATGTTTTCCAGTATTCTCAGTATGTACTCATTACGTCTTGTGATTTCCAAATGTTTTTTTTTTGTAGTTGTAGTTAGAGAAAGGTAGAATACAGAAAGCCTAACCTTAATCGGCTACGGAAAAAAAAGTAAAATAATAGATTTAGAAACTGTAGTTAGAAAACTACAGAGTTAAACAGAAAAGAAATGTGAGCAATGCATTTGTTGTATTCTACCTTGTATTTCATTTGTTTACGTCGAAGGTGTACCTCACACTGCATGGCCTCGCGTTTCTTCTCTTCCCTCTAAAGGAAATAAATCGTTTTAGAGGTTATTATATGAGAGACTTACTATAATTTCGTGCATGAACATACCTTAATCAAAGCCTCCACTAGTACCTTAGCTTGCTCTAGGTTTCGCCTGACCTGTTTGAATTTCAGAGCATACAAATGCAAGTAATCATTACCTGCCAATTATTGTACATGTAAAATGCGATATGGAAGATTATAACATTATGATACATGCACCACACAAGTCAATGCATGGAACACAAACGATGCCATAACTAAAACCCAAAATGTGAAATCCAAACCATTTTGAATAAAACAAGCATTATTTATGTTTTCCTGAAATTAAATCTGAATATGCACATGAAGTCTACGATAAGAAAAAGACAACATGATACCAAATCCTTGGCTAGAAAGCTGAAGCACCAGCCTAGCATGCACTTTAAAAACAAAACAACCTACTATAAAAAAAACCAAAATAGTCACACAAACTTAATTATTGTTGTTGCACGTACCAAACGGAGCTTTTCAAATGATTGGGCATTATTTTCTCGGCGTTGCATCTAAAAAGATGTAATCAATAATCAGAACATAAGTATATGTAAGAAATATATCACACTAAGCAGATATATCAAAGAAGCACTTCTGCTTTCAACATCTCAAACCACCAGAGTTCGATGATCATATCTGGTTTCCAAACACTCACCCTTCTCGTGTGAAAACGATGAGCCTTCTCTCTTGGTCTGAAGACATTGTATGGATTTGTATCACTTGATGGTGGAGGCGGCTTTACCAAAACAACTAAGAGTTACTCAAAAGGTTATCTAACCAAGAAAACAAAAACATGGATAAATACGCTGGCTGCTCTTTTCTACTTTATCACAATTTATATAAAAAGAAAATAATACAATAACACTAAGAACACCACCATTAGTAAGAACAGATTAAGTTTCCTCTTGACTTGATCATAATTAAATAAAATCCTAGCACCAAAACATGAATTATTGTATAGAGAAGCAGCAGAAACATAGCGAAGAATCAAATGTTCCCTTACTGTAGAACCCAGCTTTTAATTACTTAAAAGTGGGTACAATACAATGCAACGGATGGTAGAAAGAGATAGAGTTGACAACCTCTCATAGAAAGAAAGAAATTATCAGTGTAATCGCAGGAATAGCTGACATTACATTAATTTATGATTATATTTCAGTTGTGGTTCTAGAAAAGGGCTTCCAATAAGTTAATATTTGAAAATATAGTAAGAACAAAGCATGAGAAGCGCTTTTACTGAGCTACTCCAATGCCAAACATGTATAAAATCATGCATATCAGAATATAGGATGGTTGGCATAAGACTAGTTATAAAACAAATCCAAAGCAACACAACAAAAGAGTGCACATAAAAATATGTAGACATGGTGCCGAAAAAAGCTGTGCTAACCTGCAAATGCCTCAAAATAGGCTTTTGCCACCGCTCTCTCTGATAAAAAAAAAAGTTAAAGCAAGTACTATAAATAACACTAACATAAAAAAAAATAGTTGTCAACGAAAGAAAAGGGATAATCTCCATAGAGTTTGCATACACAAGACAGATCTACCGAAAGATAGGACTACAGAATAGAGAAAGCTGCAAACCATGACAGAATAAGACATTGGATGCAGCACACATGATGTATGAAACGCCAAATCCACATAGTCTATTGTAAAGATGAGATGTACCTTCGCCTTCCAATAGCTATATGTAGCCTGGAACACAGCATATCGGACAGATAAGCATTGCAAAGCCTGCATTAAAAATACCTTATAAGATAAGCTAGTACTGGAATAACTTTTAATTAGTTACTCCCTCTGTCCCAAAAAGGATGCAATTGTGGGAATCGTGCCAGTCAAGGAATCTAATGTTTGACCAACTTTCTACTAAATTGTAATTTAATTATGAAAATATATTATATAACTAATCTAGTGATATTTATTTTATATTTTCAATGTTGAAATATTTTTATATAAATTTAGTCAAAGTTCAAGCTGCTTGACTCCTCGAGAAGTGAGAATTGCATTCTTTTTGGAACGGAGGGAGTACAAGACAGTAGAATTGAGTACTTTTCAAAGCATAAACATTTAATCCCTGCCAATCCATACATATTGGGAGGTATTGATAGGACTAGTTCTTCAATTAGTTCAAGAACACTACTAATTAACTGAACAATCAAGGCCACCAAATAAAAATAAAATCAGCAACAACAAAACATAGCCTTTAGTCCCAAGCAAGTTGGGGTAGGCTAGAGATGAAACCCAAGAAACAAAGGTCACGGTGGTCACGGTACAGACACGTTGATAGCTAGTCTCCAAGAGCTTCTATCAAAAGCTACTATGGAAATATTCCACTCCTTAAGGTCTCTTTTTACCAAGGTTCGACAAGGCGCTAGGCGCTCTCTAGGCGGAGGGTCAACGCCGCGCGTCTAGGCCTTGCCTAGGCGTTTTGTACAGTATGGTATACGTATAGGTATATCTTTAATAAAATGAAAACAGAGGACATTGTTGAGCCTAGAGTTGAATGGAAAAGCCTGTTAAAGCAGCCCAAGTCTGAACCCACAATCCCACATCGCCCCGAGGGTTCCCAGTCCCACCTTATCCCTTCGTGAGCACGTGTTGTCCCTGCCTCCGCCGCCACCACCGCTCGCCCAGTCCATACCGTGTGAGTCGTCCCGCTGCCTCCGTCGTCGCCCTGCAGTTCGAGTTCGACATCAGCCGTCGCCGCCGCCCGCTGTCACCTCCCCTGTGCTACCTCCTCCGCCTCCCCGTGTGCTGCCTCCTCTGCCTTCCCCTGTGATGTCGCCTCCGCCTTCGCGCTCTGTATCCTCTTGCTTCGCCACCTACGTCCTTCTACCCTACATCCCCGTGCGGCCGTGTCCTCGAGGGGGAAGCCGCCTACCCCCCTAGGCGAGGCGGTACCCTGCCACCTAGCGCATAAGCGCGACTAGGCGAGCGCGGAAGAGCGCCTTTTGGAACCGTGCTTTTTACCGTCTTGTCCCAAGTCAGTCTAGGTCTACATCTAGGGACGGATCTACTGGTGGGGTGGGTGGGGCTCAAGCCCCTTACTGCCAGAAAACCTTTGGAGGTAACGTCGTAGTGGCAGGCACCGGCGGCGCTACTCGAGTGTGCGGCGGGCGATAGGGTCAGCAGTCATGCGCTCAAGCACGGTGCAGCCGTGCAGGGCCAGCAGCAGTTGCCGCGGTGGCATAGCGGAGTTAGGCAGCACACAACCACCTCGCGTACCAATATACCACGTGGTGTTTGACATATTGCTTCATCGGTGAGGAGAGCAGTTCTACATAATTATAAATCAATTCCTTTGCCCAATTGCCCCAGACAATCGATTCATGAACTGCAAAGGTCTTTGATTTAATGCTATTTGATTGCAAAGTCTTGCAATTTTCATTTCAACATATGGTATAAGAGGTGGAACATGTCATATATAGCTATTCGTTGCATATATATATACTTGATGGATTGTGTTAATACAGTAGAAACCACGTATTTCTATAGTCTATGTGGATGTTTGAGCCCCCGCCCCCCTCTTAAACTTTTATCCTAGATCCGTCACTCTACCTCTACCCTTCTTTATATTATCAACCCGCTTTAGAACCCCACTACACATAGGCGCCTCAGAAGGCCTCTGTTGGACATGTCCAAACCAGTTTACATGGACACGGATGCGGGTATCGGAGTCCCACTCGGGTGTGGGTGTCCGATTTGGCAAATCCTAAAAAATAGGTTTCATGGATTCTTCTATTTTTTATTTTATATTTGTTTACAGATAAAAATGCAAATATTGAAGTTTACATCCAGCAAATTAGTAGTATATAATAAGATGAAAAGAAATGAAAAAAGAAGAAAGGAAAAGGAGAAATGACAAAGGAGGCCTTGCCCACCAAGTCCTAACAGCCCATAACCTACTCATAAACTACTCATCCCGGCTGTCAGCAACACACCCTCCCGTTAGCTCACCCTCTTCCCGTAACCTACAAGCCGCTCCTCGTTCTCCCAGCCACCGCTACTCCCAGCTGCCGCTTATGCAACAGCGCCACCACCCTGGTCCCTGCCGCGGCCACCCTCAGCTGGAGTGCTCCTCCTCCTCCCTGCCGTACAGATCGACTGCCGGACGCTGCGGAGGCAGCGCTGCCCAGGCGCTAGGGCCCTCCCTACTCAGTTTCCCTAGCTCCTCTTTCTCTTTGCTCCCTTCCTCTCTTCTTTTCTTTACCAGAAGACACGACTGATGGGTGTCCGATACGAGTCGTATCGTGTCCGACGCGTATCGACACGCTCATATGCGTCAACATGCCAAAAATTTTTTGGACGCACATGTCCATTTAACACTAGCCCAAACCATCTCAACCGATGTTGGGTCAATTTCTCCTCAATTGGTGACACACCGACCTTCTCTCAAATATCTTCATTTCGGACTCTATCCCTTCTTGTGTACCCGCTCCTTCTTGTGTACCCGCAAGACCACTGCAACATCCACATCTCTGCTACGCTAAGTTGCCGGACATGTTGCCTTTTAGTAGGCCAACAATCAACCTCGCATAACATTGCGGGCCGAATCACCGTCCTATAGAACTTACCTTTTAGGTGTTGGGGAACCCTCTTATCACAAAGGGCACTAAAAGCTTGCCACCATTTCAACAAGCCAGCTGAGATTCTATGTTTAACATCTTCATCAATGTCGCCATCCTTTTGCAACATCGATCCTAAATACTGAAAAGTATCCTTCTAGGGCACCACTTACCCATCGAGGCTAACGTCTCCATCCTCGTGCCTAGTCGCACTAAAATCACACATCATGTACTCACTCTTGGTCCTGCTAAGTCTGAACCCCTTTGACTCTAACGTGCATCTCCATAGCTCTAGCTTCCCATTAACCCCTATCCTACTCTCGTCAACTAGTACCCCATCATCAGCGAAGAGCATACACCAAGGGACATGCGTGTCCAAAAAAAATGGGCATGTCGATTCGCGTTGGACACGATGCAATCATATCGGACACCCCGCAGCCATGCCTGGTAAAAGAAAGAAGAGAGGGAGGGAGGAGAGAAAGAGGAGGGAAACTGATCAAGTGGGCACCTAGGAATTGTCTCCGACAATGATGCGCCCAGGAAGTGTTGCCTCTGCGTCGTCCAACAATCATTCTGCACGGCAACGCCTGCGGCCGCAATCAATCTGGACAAGCGCTAGTAGCCGCCGTCAATCTGGATGGGAGATGCGGTGGTGCTCCAGCTGGGGATCGCCACAGCAAGGAACATGAGCAACGAAGTTGTTGCATGAGCGGCGGCAGGGAGGAACGGCGGCTTGTAGGGCTACGAGAAGGGGGTGGGCTGATGGAAGGGTGGGTGGCTGACGGGATGGTAGTTTATGGGTTGTTAGGACTTGGTGGGCTGGGCCTCCTTTGCCTTTTCTCTTTTTTCTTCTTTTCTCATTTCCTTTCATCTTTATTCTGCTAATCTGTTGGGTGCAAACTTGAATATTTGCATTTTTATTTGTAAAATGTTAATAACATTTAAAAAACAGATGAATCCATGAATCCTATTTTTTAAGATTTGCTGAATCAGACACCCGCACCCGAGTCGGACTTCGACGCCTGCACTCGTGTCCATGTAACACTGGCATACACCAAGGGATACCACCTTGTATGTCCCTTGTGACCTCATCCATCACCAAAGCAATTAAATAAGGGCTCAATGTTGACCCTTGATGTAGGCCTATCTTAATAGAGAAGCCAGTAACAAAATAACAATAAATTCAGCAAAAAAAAAATGGGGGTGGGGTGGATGGCTCAACAAATGTACTCATTAACCAATAATATAAAGAAAAACTGAACTACAAATTTTGGCAAGTCACCTTAAATTTCAGTGGATTATTTGGAGTTAATTTCAGTAGTATAACAATACAATTATATTTCTAATGAAAGCATATATATTAGAGGTTTACTGCAACCTTGTATCAAATCTAGTCAACCAAGGTGATGTGGTTGATTCATAGAACTAATATCAAGAGTGGTATGAGTACCAATGATAAAATAATTGTTCCTAAAAGTAGCAGAGCACTATCCTTATTCCTAAAAGTAATAAATGCAATACCAAATGAAATTATGCTTGAATTAAATGTTTTTTGTTAGGTGGCATCATCATAGCTTGACGCATTGATGCATCAGATGCAATCTGGAAAAATAAAAACAACTTCATTCACGAAAGAGAACAAAATAGATGTAATCTAGCCTTTCTATATGCTGCCTAGAAGCTCGATACCACCCTTCCTCTAGGAAGGATTAACTTTCTCACAAGCCTAATTAACTAGCACCAGAGAAGTGCTCAAATGTACTGTTTATGAGCTATTCCAGCACCACAACAAGCATTTTATTTCATCTTTACTTGATTAGAGAGGATACAATTCTACTCCTTTTATGGGGATGACTTGACTTGTATGAAAATAACTTAAGGAAACATACTACAAGGTAAGTTGCACAGGTCCAGGACCCTTACCATTAGTCAAGGGTAACCACATTCATAGCATTACACCCTCCCTTGTTGAAAAAGCTCATCCCTGAGCTACATATAGCAAAACAAATCCCGTGGTGTGGTGGGCATTATCTACTCAGGAATCATTTTCAAATTCGCCTTAATTTGATCAAGACTCAAGTTGCCTGGTAGGGACAAGGGACAACTTTGTAGCATGAGCCATGATGGCTTTGATACTGAATATATGCATGTTCAAAATCGAGGTAATAATCCATCCTGGGATATTTGAAGACTGTAGAGAAATGACTTTTTTTAGCATTGTAGGGAAATGACTTTAAGTAGAACGATGCTAGGTGAAGGAGGGTAACAAATGGTAAGAAATTGGTCTAGAATAGCTACCCAAAGGAGGCAAGCATGGGAAGGACTCCAAATACTAGGAGCCTTTATTATTTCACATTTGCTTGATCACTGAAGATAAAATTGTTTCTTTCACAAGGATGATTTAAATGACCTCTAGGAATTGTCGCAGGCAAAATAACATACCAATAACTAAATCAGTCTATCACCTGCACATATTAAAACCTCCTCTTAGCTAGTGTGTGATTGGCTGAATAGCCTTTTGTGAATCTTTCTGTTTTTCTTATACTTTTAGCTATGTCTTTATTAATATATATATATATACACACACACACACATATATATAAAATAAATACCATAGTAGGGGTTCCTCCTGTACTTGTCTAAAAAAAAACTAAATCAAGCTAGCAATACTTAGTTGGTACATAAAAAAACTATCAGAATTGGATAGGAACTTCTTTCTATTGATTTGAAAGTATTTTCTTCAGTCAGTTCAACACAAACTGTGAACAATAACAAAATACATATTACAAGTACTGATGGCAGTTTATATAAATATTGATGGAAAAATTTCAAATATTTTATTTTTGGTATTATGTGATCGAATGTTCATAACCGAAGACATGGGAGATTGGGACGTGAATGTTCCTGATGAATTTGAAGTTTATATTTATATATTCAACATTAACAAAGCGCGAGTTGAATGGGGCAAGCTGCAACTTTTCCATGAAATTGTTACCTCAAAGGCAGAATCAAGCTGCAAAATGACTGGAATTGGTCCCATCATGGTGGGTGTCATGACCCCTGCTCTTTCTCGAGCTTTATGGTCCAAAATTTCCAGCTTAAATAGGAGGACCTCTAACCTGCAACAAGTGATTTCACCTTAAGTTTCAAATGATACTTACAATTTCTTTTGGAAAAACTACAGTTACTTTAAATGAAAGAGCACAATTTTATCACTAGTTTTCCAAAATATGGAGGCAGAAGGGTCAACTTGAACTGTAGATAAGTATGATATATGTAGTAGTTAACAAGTGCATTTTGAACTTCAAAATAGGTGCAGTTTGGCCATTAAAAGATAATTATAAAACTTTTCCGATGAGAAGTCAGCAATGCCCCATAGCTAAGAACATATAAAGCACTTCTGTACGAACAAGTTAATGTTGATTTTTGAATAATATAGTCCTGTAACATATAAAACAAAAAATACTTATATCTAGCTTTGCAGTTTATTCCTTACATCTCAGGGTTAAGATTTATATGTTCATTGTTATAAACTTCAAGCCAGTCCTCATCTTCATTGTCCAGGTCATACTCAATAAAATCACCAATTTCAGCTCTGGCTGCAAAGCGCAAACAGTAGTTAAACTAAGAAGTACGGCCACTGAAGAGAACATATTATTGATTTTAGCTATTGCTATTGCACAAAATAAACCTCCTCTTCCACGTATGTATGTTGCGGGTTGTGCAAATGTACGAGTATAGTCCCTTTCATATGTATCGACATCATCATATTGGGGTGTGGGTATTTCTTGGGCATTCTTCTTGTTAGATACTGGATGTGCCTGCAAAGCAGAGGTTTGATCATATCTGCCAAAACTGCATAACGGTATCCTATGCCTTATATCCACTAGGAAACAAAAACAGATTTTATAGAATTGCATCCAACATAAGGGGTAAGGGAGATAGTAATAGATGCAGTCAAGGACCATAACATAGCACAGCTTCAGTTAAGTGGCATGCAAGACAATTTTGCAGTGTGAGAAGAATACAAAAGGAGTCTCTAATCTACCGCACAAAAATTACAAATAATAATAACTTCGTGATCGTGCATTACCTCGCTGTCAGCCGCGGGCTCTGGAGCAGAGTGCCAAAGCAGGGGAGGTGCGGCCCGGAGCACGAACGTTGGGTCATCGTCCTCGAACTCCCGCGCGAACCTGACGATGGGCAGCCTCCTGTGGATGTCCACCGGCCGCGGCCGGAATGAGGGACGGCTCATGGCCGCCACACCATTCCCTCCCACACCGAGAGCCTCCGCAGCGACCACGACGCGCGGTGAGAGGGTTCACGCGGCCAACCGAGGCGGTCTGGGCGTGGAGGAGGGCGAGAGGAGTGGGCTGGGGGGTGGAGGGCTAGGTTTAGGGTGCTTAGTGGGCTTAGGGTTTGAAACGAGGCCGAAGGAGGGAAGCAGGGGAGAGAGAATGGAGAGACGGTTGCGGAGAAGAAAGTCGCGGCTTGCGGGCAGAGGAAGTGTATACGTGTTTCCTGAACCGAATACTTATTTCGTTCCGATTCAGGTACGCAGAGTGGCACGTGTTAAATATGGGCAAAATTCATTCTATCATTGACTTAAACTCTAATATTTCAGCTGTCGCCTACAAAACTCATATATCTTCAATATCATTAATCTTAAAATTTAATCTACTCAAGTTTATCCAAGGGAAATGACGAGAGTGGAGAAATCTAGATAAGATAGGTAGAGGTGATCTAGCATCGTCTTGCTCACTCATGTCAAGAATACTTGACTGCTCTAGTAGGTCCGACGAAGCAGGAGGACCTTAGAACGGCATGAGAGAGGGAGTCCTCTAGTACTATGATGAAAACACCCGAACGTGGTGAACTACAGAAGACATACAGGGTTGTCACCACCTTCGCCTACCACAACAGTACTGCGGAGGACAAACAGGGTTGGCACCACGCCTATGCATTCTAGGCACCACGCCTGTGCAATCTAGTCACTTACTCCTACCGTGATCAAGATAGAGAGCACTTGCAAATAGGTAGGACCTAGTCTACCTATGCCGACAAGGGATCACACAAGTAGAAAGAGCACTATTCAAGTGCCAAAGAGAAGCATTGTTTCTTTAGGCACTCATTTGTCATGATTAGACTTGAGCATTTTGCTGGCCGGGCCTAATTCAAGCCGGGCTGAGAAAAAGCCCGGTTTATTTGGGACCAAAAATTTGTGCCCATGCCCATCCTATGGGCAAGTTCGGGTCGAGTTTTCAGGGCAGGCTCAGGCTTCCTGTCTTTTTTAGTTGAAAAATAAATGCAATTAATAGTCTGGACGGGCTCGGGCCGGCCCAAATTATTTTCGGGCTTGGTTTTCGCTGCCTAGTCCCATCCCATTAGAAGGCATGGGCGGGCCAAAAACCCACCAGGCTCACCGGGCTCGGGCGGAGCCAAGCCACAAATGCTCAGGTCTAGTCGTGATTATTGTACTTTATTAATGAAGTTGTTCGCTCTCTAATTACTTGTTTTCTTCTTTTACAAATACAATGAATAGATTAAAAATGTAATTGGTTGGATGATTAAAGTTTCGATAGTTAACCTTATTTATTACAGATCAAATATTTATATGAATATAAATGTAACTAATAGAATCATAACATATATTGTACCATATATTATGAGTGTATGTATAAAATTGTCTTAACATTTGTTAACGCAGGTGTCTATATCTCTAAACGTGTAATCAAAATATGCTTATAATGTTGTTTCAATATTTTTTAACCTCTATCTATATGTTACTATAAAACGTCTCACATACACCATGTCACCTATTCCACGTCGCTTGACATGTCACCTCGCTTTCCATCTACTATCTACGTATATCTATTAAATTGTCTCTAGATTACTTGATGGGCAACTTGGCATCACTATAAAATGTGATTATATCAGTAGAAATATAGTATAAATGTATCGACATGATTGTCTCTACATTTATTAACATATAGTTAAGTGTTACTATACCGTGTAACTAGACATGATTTACATGTCTCTATTAAAAATACATTATTGTGTATTCACATGCATCTAACATACCTATGAAACATCTTTTCTTTCATTGATATGTTTAAGTAATTTGTCTATACAAAGCCTGAGGTGGTGAATATGAAGATGCTTCTAATATGCTTTTATGAAAGCGTGCCTACATTGGTATGGAGATAAAATAAAGCATGTTTAACTCAAAACATAGCATACCAGCAGGGGGTATTTTAAGTAATGGTTGTATAAATATTCTGACTTTTCAGTGGAAAATATTCCAAATAAGACTAAAATTATACAAGTTTCAAATGTTACAATAAAGGAAAAAGTCCATTTTTGGCCATCCAACTCTTGGCTCAGTTTGGTTTTGGCCATCGAACTCCAAAACCGGGTATCTTTGACCATCCAACTATCAAAACCGTTCAAATTTGGCCATCGGGCTGTTTTGATGAGTGGTTTTAACATTTTTTATTTACCATTTAGTCCTTAGATCTTAAAATGATTATTACTTTTTGCTCGTACCTCCGATTTAGGTGATTCTTGTGGTCACGTGTTACTAACAGTGAGCATTATATTTTAAAGTGATCTTTATACTATTTTATCACTATTTGTTATATTATTTTTTTGTTATTGCGTACAAATAACAATATAAGAAAAGTAAAAAAACAATTATAAAATAATATAATCAAGATTTTAAAATATAAATTTCATCGTTATGAATGTATGACCACTAGAATCACTTAAATCAGAGATAGGAGAAAAAAATAATAATCATTTTAAGATCCAAGGATTAAAATGGACTAATTTGTGCTTCTTAGTCCTTGGATGTTAAAATGATTACTGTTTTTTCTTGCATCCCCATTTTAAGTGATTCTAATGGTCATGTGTTCGTAACGATTAACTTTACATTTTAAAATATTGATTATATTATTTTATAATTGTTTGTTTAATTTTTTTATATTATTTTTTTCTGCACAACGACCAAAAAATAATATAAAAAATAGTGATAAAATAATATAAATATCACTTTAAAATATAGTGTTCACCGTTAGTAACACGGACCACAAGAATCACCTAAATCAGAGGTAAGAGCAAAAAGTAATAATCATTTTAAGTTCTAAGGACTAAATTGTAAATAAAAAAGTTAAAACCACTCATCAAAACAGGCGATGGCCAAATTCGAACGGTTTTGATAGTTGGATGGCCGAAGATATCTTGTTTTAGAGTTCGATGGCCAAAACCAAACTGAGACAATAGTTGGATGACAAAAATAAACTTTTTCCTATAATAAAACATCCCATGCTTGAACAGACATCGAAGAGGAAGGAATTAAAACGGAATGACCCAACTAGACATGTATGCAACCTATTCTAGCCACACAAAACAATACAATGGTAAGTCTATGAAGGCATTTGTATTGGCAATTATTCCCATATATGTTCTAATAAAAACAATGGAAGAGAAGAGTTGCAAACTGAATAACATTTTTTTTGTGATAGAACAAGAGCACAGGAAACTTAGCACTATACATAAGAACTTTAGTTGAGGAAATTAAGTTTTCAATTTAGAATTTAATGGTTAACATCTAAACACTAAAAACGTTTAGAACACAGTCTACAACAGTTCCAATGACAGGTACGGTGCTACAAATCTATAATACATCTAAAAAATATCTTATGCACATTAAGCTTTCACCACGGAAAACCTTCAATATATAAAAGATAAAACTAGTGCTCAAATTAGTAAAAAATCAACACTACAGAAATTCGGAATTACTCACTTGATTGCAGCCGTAATCTTATCATAGAAGGGTGACTTCTCAAGCCTAACACGTCAAATAAACAGCAGAAACATCAAGAACGGGAACACAAAAAGTTGTTCCAAGTCAACTTTCTATCGAGGGAAGGAAGAACATTGCCAATAACCTAGAGGAAATCAAGGGGTTACAAGCTAAAACACAAAACCGCACTAATTCGAACACAATGTAGATTATTTTGTAACTACCATTTTAGATTACCCTACTTTCTTTTCAGTGAAGTATGCAAATAATGGTATACAACAGTGCACAAGCAAAAATCAAGAAAGAATATTCAGTTTGTTGGATTGAAGATAATTAGTAAATGTGGACGTACTATAAGGCTAGTACAATTTACATTATAGCGTATTTACCTTATGTGATAAAGGCTCGCGTTCTAGAGATGATATTATGGAAGGAAGGTAGCATTATCCTAATAGGGTTATTTCTGTAGGTAGGTTTATATCTGAAAACATCATTTGAGCGAGTCTTACAAAGAATGTGTGTGGGTCCCACCTAAACATACGTGGGTCCCACCCGTGGGTCTCACATGTGCCCTACATACGGGCCCCATGTGGGTCTAGCGTAAATTTTTTTTTTAGGAATCCGACGCCCTTTATTGATCAACACATAAGTGAGCAGTACACGCCTTCTGGCGGATCTAAAAACAAACATGTCTTCCTAAGCTAGCAAAAATAGAACTCCTAGCTAAATTATGGGCATCTACGTTTGATACCCGGCCTTCATGGATGACCTTCGCGGACTCAAAATCCGTCATTCTTGCCTGGATTTCCTTGACAACATGGCCATATGGACCGTAGCCGCAACCCTTGATATTCTTCACGACGCTGGTGTTGTCACAAGCCAAAACAACTCGCCGTAGTACCAGGTCACTGGCCAAAGCCAGGCCCTCGCGGCAGGCGATAGCTTCCATTGTCTCAGGATCAACCACTCATCAGTGACCAAAGTCGAGGCACCAAGAAAGTGACCAGCAGCATCCCTTGCTACTGCCGCAGCTGTTGTCTGCCCTGAATTCTTAGATATGGCCGCATCCAAAACTTGGGTCCCACGTGGGGGCCATAGTTCATGAGGGGCCTCAAAACTTGGCCCTTTAGCTAGTATACGTACTTAATTCATGAGGAGCCTCCAATACTTGACCTTTTAGTACATGTACTTGATTACGGGCCTGTGGTGGTGGCAGACATATGCGGCATGGTGTGCTGCAGCAGAGAGCCTGTGGTGGTGGCAAACGCATGGTGTGCTGGAGCAGTTAGGGCTAGTAGTTTGCTAGTAGCTAAAAGGACTAATTGATAGAGGGAGTATTTGAAGAGGTTGTGCTCATGGAACAAAATTATATTCTCCATGACAGGACAAATGTCATGGTAATTCATAAAACATTTTCCTATTGACCGATGCAATGCTGTCAATTGTTTTTTTTTCAATTACTTTAGTTTGTGGCAGGGACGGAGCAACGATTCAACCATAGATGGGGGCGAGACACAAGTACAGAAACGATCTTATAAGTTTCTTTTAAGATATCCTTTTTATAGCATAAAAATATTCTAGAAATAAGTACATCATACCATATGTTCAATTATAAAATGGATCTTTCTACGTATTACATTAGGTTGTATAACCCAGATATATAGATTGATTACATAGAGATTACTAATTGATAATTGATCAAGCACCAGATCGCTAAGCATGTCGATATATTTAGTGATAGAATAAAAAATGTGTTCGTGTTTGTTAGAGTAGCGCAGCGGAATCCGGCGCGGCCCGACATACACACGAGTCGGTGCCCCCACAGGCCTAGGTCCATAGAGCCCAACAACAACTAAGGCCTTAGGCCTAACTCAACCCAAAAGACTAGCCTGATAGGATGAGGACTGCCCCACCTTATATGTTGTGCTCCCCCACTATCAATTACCGATGTGAGACTAAATCTAACAATCTCCTCTGTCACACATCGGGCCCAACTCTTTCAACACAAACCACCGTGTGATCTTACAGAAGACGTTATCACAGGCCCAGAGTATAAACTCTCCGGTCAACTTGTGTGACCAATGGTCAAATGACCCAACGGAGATATTCACGGGCTCCCCCGTCAATATGTAACCCGGAGATGTTATCGATTTCCCAACCTTCGGCTCTAATACCACTTGTTAGAGTGGCACAACGGAATCCGACCTGGCCCGCTGTACACACAAGCCGGTGCCTCACAGGCCTAGACCCATAGAGCCCAACAACAACAAAGGCCTCAGGCCTAACTCAACCCAAAGACTAGCCTGATAGGATGAGGACTGTCTCACCTTATATGTTGTGTTCCCTGATGAGGACATCAACACCGTCGATACATCCCTACCTCCGCCAACACCACTTGGTCCTATTACTCGTACTCGTGCTCGTCAACTTCAACATCAAGTAAGTTCATTCTTAAGCTCTTATTCATGTTTAGACAATGGAGACGCATGCACTCTTGTTGTACTCAGGAATGATGGCGTGGATAACACGGAGAGGGGCATTGCACGCGCTGGATTCGGACTGCAGGACAGCACCAACTTGTGACGACCGTCACGACTTCATACGGACTCCGTTTTGGGCGTTCAAGTACTTCATGGAAAGCTTATCAAGTCTACTTTCCAACAGATCCAACCTCAAGTCCATATCTTTTCGGAGTCAGCTGCAATCGTCAAAATACCACCGAGACCTTTTCAGCCCACGGTGCTGCGTCGCCACTATTTTGGCCCATGGGCAGTGTATCTAGTTGAGTCCATTACGGACGCGTCCTAGGGTTGGAGGACGACCCCAGCACCTCTCTGGTCGCCCTCCCACATACTAATATTCCTTGGCCGCCCCCAAGAACAGTTTGGGTTTTGTTTAGATCAAGTTTAGCCTTTGCTACTTGCCTTCAAGCGCGTGTGTTGATCCAGGCACCCGTCTTGTTGTAATCGGAACCCCACCATTGTTGAGATTGAGTCTGAAAACCTTCATCAATATTTTGTGATTCAACACTTGTAGTACTTGTTCTTGCTAGTTCTTCGATTGCTTGCAGGAACGACGCCCTAGTGGCCGGGTGACGCGCTCCACAAGATCGTGGCAGCCGTTGGAGGCGGAGTATCGGTTGCTAAGGCGTAGCCTTGGAAGGCTGTAGTCGGGCCGCGAGCAACGCCACCATTCTCCAATCGAGTTATCCCCACGTCTCTCATCGAAAAATCGGGTGCAAACCCTAGCGGGTTCTCATCACTCCCCCACCATCAATTACCGATGTGGGACTAAATCTAACAATCTCCTCCGTCACACATCGGGCCCAACTCTTCCATCACAACTATCTGTGTGATCTTACGGAAGACGTTATCATAGGCCCAGAGTCTAACTTTTTCCAGTCAACTTGTATGACCAATGCTCAAATGACCCAACAGAGATATTCACGGGCTCCCCGTCAATATGTGACCCAGAGATGTTACCAATTTCTCAACCTTTGGTTGCTAAGGCGCAGCCTTGAAAGGCTGTATTCGGGCCGCGAGCGATGCCACCATTATGCAATCGAGTTATCCCCACGTCTCTCATCGAAAGATCGGGCGCAAACCCTAGCGTGTTCCCATCAGTTGGTAATCAGAGCAAGGTTTGTCGGTGAGAGATTTCCATCCCTTCATTGTTTTAATCTCCTATAGTCCAGAAAAAGCCAAAAAAAAATAGTACAATTTTTTCCCCCACCGTACCCTATAGACTCTTTTCGGCCTTTTACTAGCACTACTTAGTTAGGGCTTGTTGAGTTTTCGGTTGCATTGGTTGCGTCAAGTTGCTGGTCTTAGCGTCTAGTCGTTTAGAGTTTCGAGTTCTTGTCACGTTCTGGTCACATACCGCGCGCCTCCTTGTTGGGTGTTCCTGAGACCGACTGCCACCCTGTGTTGCACTCCGAGTTGTACTCCAACAGTAAACCAAGGAGAAGCCTCTCTGTTCACATTGATTTCGGCTTACTCTTGAGAGAGAGAGAGTGTGTGTGTCGTGACTAGCTCATTTGTATTATTTTGTTACCGGAATACCCCTGTTCCTTCCAGAAAAAATGTGTGTCGTGACTAGCTCATTTGTATTCTTTTGTTCCTATAAGCAGTTTTTGAGGTTCCCCCGAAAACAAAAACAAAAAACAAAAAAGGTGAAAAAAACAAAGAAAAAAAAGAAAAGAGGAAAAAAAGGGGGGCTGATTCTTTGAGTTGTCTCTTCTGTTCTGGTGGTGCTTTTCTGACTTCCTTTGTGTCCAGACTCGCGTCTCTAGCACGGTCTAGGCTAGGACCAGCACAGTACCACCGTTGAACGATTATTCAACTTGCTTTTGTTACTAACGTCGTGCTAGTACTTCCTTGCTTTAGCCTACCTATAGCTCCACATATTCGCCTATAGTTTCATAGGGTTTGCAGCTGCGGCACCGATACACACCTTCCACAGTTGCCGACTTGTTGGTTGTCGCACCCTCCTACTGAGCAAGGTAAGAATTGGTAAGAGCTTGTGCAACAAGTTGAGCGTGAGCGCCTTTCAGTAGCTACATCCCAGTAGTTGTAGGGCGTTTATTCCTTCACTTGTTCTCTTGTGTTTCTTTGTTCTTGTTACCATGGCAGGATCAGGTGACGATACGGAGTGGCAACATTCGCCTCGCACCAAGGGCATCATCCAGCACTTTGAAACTATGGTGCTACGGTATACTGAAGGCGTTGATAAAGATTTGGTTGTCACGAATGACAAGCTTCGGCAGCTGAAGACTGCCCAGATCGTCACCAACACCAAGCTTGCAGGGTTGGAAACATCAGTTGCTCGTGTTGACAAGAGTCTTGCTGCCCTTCTGCGGCGTTTCGATGGGCTGCATCTTAAGACCCATAGTCAGAAAGATGACAACAACAAGCAAGAAGATGGACATCTCACGGATTTGGAAGATTATGTTGCTGATACTGAACAAGAGGATGAAGACACCCAAGCTCGACGACGGCTACAAGCTAATCGCCGAGGTATGGGAGGTGGCCGTCGACATGAGGTAAATAATAATGATGATGCTTTCAGCAAGGTAAAATTTAAAATACCTCCTTTTGATGGTAAATATGATCCTGATGCGTACATTACTTGGGAGATTTGTTTTGATCAAAAGTTTACACGTTTTAGAGCTGCTACTAGTGAGTTTACTAATTTTGCTTCTGTTTGGTGGATAGAATATAGTAAGAAACATTCTAATAACATGCCACAAACTTGGGATGCTTTGAAACGGGTCATGCGGGCTAGATTTGTTTCATCTTACTATGCACTTGATATGTTAAATAAGTTGCAGCTTTTGAGACAGGGTAGTAAGAGTGTAGAGGAATACTACCAGGAATTGCAAATGGGCATGCTACGTTGTCAAATAGAGGAGGCTGAGGAAGCTGCTATGGGTAGGTTTTATGACGGGTTGAATAGAGAAATTCAGGACATCCTATCTTATAAAGAAGATAATAACATAACCCGTTTGTTTCATCTTGCTTGTAAAGCTGAACGGGAAGTGTAGGGACGTCGCCTCGCCATGAAAGCTAACATTTCTGTAGGACGATCTACACCATGGCAGCCACGCAATCCTTCATCGACAACGAGCCGCTCTGCACCACCTCCACCACCTCCTGTCAGCGACAGAACACGTGGACCTTCCACAAATTCAGCAGCCCAGTCTAGCGCGAAACCAGCTGCTAGTGCTTCCTCAGTTGCATCCATGGGGAGAACACGAGATGTGCAGTGCCATCGTTGCAAGGGCTATGGGCACGTGCAACGTGACTGCTCCATCAAGCGAGTTTTGGTGATAAAGGATGATGGTGGGTATTCTTCTGCTAGTGATTTTGATAACGTGACTGCTCCATCAAGCGAGTTTTGGTGATAAAGGATGATGGTGGGTATTCTTCTGCTAGTGATTTTGATAACGATACACTTGCTTTGCTTGCTGCTAACAGTGCAGGTCATGAGAACCCCCCAGAAGAGCACATTGGGACAGATGATGCGGACCATTATGAGAGCCTTATTGTGCAGCATGTCCTTAGTGCACAAATGGAGAAGGCCGAGCAAAATCAGCGACATACATTGTTTCAAACAAAGTGTGTCATTAAGGAGCGATCTTGTCGTATGATTATTGATGGAGCCCGCTGCAACAACTTGGCTAGCAGTGACATGGTGGAGAAACTTGCGCTTACCACCAAACCACATCCACACCCATATTACATTCGCTGGTTGAACGACACATGTAAGGTAAAGGTAAATCGACTGGTGCGCATTACTTTTGCGATTGGATCGTATCGTGATGTTGTTGAGTGTGATGTTGTGCCTATGGAAACTTGTAATATTCTGCTTGGTAGGCCGTGGCAATTTGATACTGATTCTATGCATCATGGTAGATCAAATAAGTATTCCTTGCTACACCATGATAAGAAAATTGTGTTGCTGCCCATGTCTCCTGAGGCTATTTTGCGTGATGATGTTGCTAAAGCTGCAAAAACTACTGTTGCTGGTCCTAAACATGATAAATCTGTTGTTGCACCTACAACTGAGATTTGATTGAAAGGACAATGCTTGCTTGCTACTAAATGTGATATTAATGAGCTGATTGCCTCCACTTCGGGTGCATATGCTTTGGTGAGCAGGGATGTGTTACTTTCACTTCATGATGCGTAGCATTCGTTGCACCCTGTTGTTGGATAAATTTTGCAGGAATATTCGGATGTTTTTCCTAGTGACATTCCTGCGGGGCTACCGCCAATTCGCGGGATTGAGCATCAAATTGATTTAATTCCTGGTGCATCATTGCCGAACCGTGCGCCGTTTCGCACCAATCCAGAAGAAACGAAGGAAATTCAGCGCCAAGTGCAAAAACTACTCGACAAAGGTTATGTTCGTGAGTCCCTAAGTCCTTGCGCTGTTCCAGTTATTTCAGTGCCTAAGAAAGATGGAACATGGCGTATGTGTGTTGATTGTCGAGCTATCAATATTATCACCATTCGATATCGTCACCCCATTCCACGCATAGATGACATGTTAGATGAATTGAGTGGGACCGTTGTGTTCTCAAAAATTAATTTGCATAGCGGTTACCACCAAATATGCATGAAATTGGGTGATGAATGGAAAACTGCTTTCAAAACTAAGTTGGGTTTATATGAGTGGTTAGTCATGCCTTTTGTGTTAACTAATGCACCTAGCACTTTCATGAGATTAATGAACGAGGTTTTGCGTGCTTTCATTGGAAAGTTTGTTGTGGTCTATTTTGATGATATATTGATTTATAGCAAATCCATGGATCAACATCTTGCTCATTTACGTGCTGTTTTTTATGCCTTACGTGATGCACGTTTATTCGGTAACCTCGACAAGTGCACCTTTTGCACAGATCGTGTATGTTTTGTTGGCTATGTTGTCACTCCACAGGGAATTGAAGTTGATCAAGCCAAGGTGGAAGCTATTCAGGGTTGGCCTGTTCCTACAACCCTCACCCAGGTGCGAAGCTTTCTTGGACTTGCTTTGTTTTACCGTCGCTTTGTGAAGGACTTCAGCACCATTGCCGCACCTTTGAATGCGCTTATAAGAAGGGAGTGCCCTTTTCTTGGGGGCCTGTGCAAGAGAGTGCCTTCGCCACGCTGAAGGATAAGTTAACACATGCACCTTAATAAAACTTTTGAGCTTGAATGTGATGCGAGTGGAATTGGTTTGGGGGTGTTTTGTTGCAAGAAGGCAAACCTGTTGCATATTTTAGTGAAAAATTGAGTGGGCCTGTTCTAAATTATTCCACTTATGACAAAGAATTGTATGCTCTTGTTCGAAGTTTGGAAACTTGGCAGCATTATTTGTGGCCTAAAGAGTTTGTTATTCATTCTGATCATGAATCTTTGAAGCATATTCGTAGTCAAGGAAAACTGAATCGTAGACATGCTAAGTGGGTTGAATTTATTGAGTCTTTTCCTTATGTTATTAAGCATAAGAAAGGGAAAGAAAATGTGATTGCTGATGCTTTGTCTAGAAGATATACTTTGCTGAATCAACTTGATTACAAGATCTTTGGATTAGAAACGATTAAAGACCAATATGTTCATGATCCTGATTTTAAAAGTGTGTTGCTCCATTGTAAAGATGGGAAAGGATGGAATAAATTCAACGTTAGTGATGGGTTTGTGCTTCGAGCTAACAAGCTATGCATTCCAGCTAGCTCCGTTCGTTTGTTGTTGTTGCAGGAAGCGCATGGAGGTGGCTTGATGGGGCATTTTGGTGTAAAGAAGACGGAGGACATACTTACTGGTCATTTCTTTTGGCCACGGTTGCGACGAGATGTGGAGCGATTTGTTGTTCGTTGCACAACATGTCAAAAAGCCTTGCCACAGTTAAATCCACATGGTTTGTATCTGCCTCTACCTATTCCTAGTACGCCTTGGGAGGATATTTCTATGGATTTTGTGCTAGGTTTGCCAAGGACTAGGAATGGACGTGATAGAGTTTTTGTGGTTGTTGATAGATTCTCTAAAATGGTACATTTCATACCTTGTCAAAAACAGATGATGCCACCCATATTGCTGATTTGTTCTTTCGTGAAGTTGTTCGTTTGCATGGTGTGCCAAATACAATTGTTTCTGATCGTGATGCTAAGTTTCTTAGTCATTGTCGGGTACCAAACTACAGGGTACCCCAAATAACGGCCCAAGCAGGCCAGCAAGAAAGCCACGGGAGGAAGCCCAAGGCGCGGCGGCCCGACAAAGGCCCACTATGACAGCGCCCCCGAGAGGAGAACGACCGTCCCGTTCGAAGGCGTCCTATGACCTCGACGGGAATCTCCGTCTCATTCGAGGGTATCCCATGCCCTCGAGCGGGAATCTCCGTCACGTTCGAGCCCCCGCGGTCAAGGCTGCCGGACAGACCTCGAAGGCTCTACCCAGGACGCAGTAAATGCGGGACACGACCGCGCGCTCCACTTCACCACGTCTCGGATAGGACACCAGTCGCCTCCGACTGAGTCGAGCACTGTACCTCTGAACCAGGTCCTGTGCGGACAGGGCCGGTGCCAGGCCGTACCACGGCGTCAACCACTCCGTGTTTCGTCTTTCCCTGGAGCGTGACGCAAGGCCTCGAAGAAGAACTCCCGAAGAATGACAGAAAGGACACGACCTCCTCCCCCACCCTCGACCGACACCCTCGAAACAACGACTGGCTAACAAGAAGTCAATGATGGCGACATTCATGCCGTCAGCAAGGGTTGGAAGGCGCGAATCCCGCTAGCACAGTGCACGGCATGGCACCACAGTATATCAAATAGCACGCTTACCATGATCTCTTCTGTACGGCTTTCCTCACCCTTAAACTATAAAAGGGGAGGAAGAGGGACGACAGACAGGACACACAACACACATCACCGGGACTTGGGAGCTCAATTCCCTCTCCCACCTCGCTTGTAACTCCCCTACTACGAGCAACACGAAACACGGTGCTATGCACCACTGCTGGACGTACGGCCTCACAGCCAGAACCAGGATAAAAACCTCGTGTCCAAAGACTAATCGACCAATTCCGCCATCCCACACAGAGTTAGCGACGCGATCACTAGTTAGTGCCGGTGTGACCAAATCAGGCACCGACAGTTGGCGCGCCAGGTAGGGGAAAACGCGTGCCGCGCAACTTTTGCTTCGATCCCGGTGGCGGGCTTCGACCGGAGACGTTTCCTAATGGGATCAAGCGACCCGCTCCCAGTGGGATACGAGATCTGGTTTGGAAGCCTCCGTTTCCAAGCAACTGGCAACGACTACCTCATGCGCATCCTCTCGGAAGGATCCGACGACCGTCAAGAGGCACCACCAACGGCGGCTCCTCGACGGAGGAGACGTCCGGGACCACGCACTCGGCGGGCACGCGCCGCCATACGGACGGCCAATGCCAACCACGCCCCACCCGCAAGGGACGGAGATGTGCCGCAGCGCTCTATCCTAGTGATAGAAGCTTTCTCTTCACTCTCGACGAGCGTGGAGCGACTCGCTCCAACGCCGCGTTTCCCTTACGGGCTTGACAACACCACTGCTGTCTACGCCTCATCAGTAAAGATGGGCTTGCGTGTACGTAACCATCAACTCGGTTGCCGCTGGGTTCCAATATGAAACAACGTCGTCCCCGACAACTCCTATTTGGGGTCAGAGGAGGAGCACGTTCCCAGGTCAGAGCATCCTGAGTGGATTATTCTGGCCTTCGGGATCATAGCGCTTTCGCGCCTTTTCAAGCTGCGGCAGACTACTGCCTCACCTGCTCCGACGACTCCGACGACGACTACGATCCCACACGGGAGTGCTTCGTCATTAATAACGAAGTTAGTGACGGACACACCACTGACGAAGAAGACAATGAAGATGACGCCGAAGATCCGGTAGGCGCACAACCCCTGAACGAGCAGGAGCAGTCGCTTTCCAAGGGCGAGCCACACCCACGTCGCCAGCCGCGAGCTGCCCACCCCCACAATTTAGGGGGCGGGAACGCCTCACCACCAGCACACTCTAACCACGGTCCAGCCGACCAAGGTGACGGTCGCGACGCAGACGCACGATGCGCGGGACAAGTCACGCGTGCGCGCATCCTCGCAGAGGACAAGAATGATGACCTGGCACCAAGAACGAGCCAAAAGCTCATCGCGGCGGCCGCACTGCTCCGGGCCATGCCAGAACCAGCTACCCCCGAAGGACGAAAACTCCACCTCGAGGCTCAAAAACTGGTCGAGAATGCTGCGCATCAGCAAGCCATAAGTTCGGTCTCCCGCCTTCGACGCCCCTCGGCCTCGAGGGGCGAGCGTGGAGGAGAATCATCAGTGCGCTCACCTCCGCAGAATGATGACAAACAGGCGCAGTACCAAGGCAACTCCCGTCGGGATGCTGCACGATGCCACACCGACGAGCCACGCACGCCAGAAGCAGAACCACTCCCCGCACGAGTACCCGTGAGATCGCATCTCCGGGACGCTCGAGGCACCCTGGATGATGGTGACGCCCAAAACATCCTGAACCAGATGAGGCGGCGAGAGGAGGCCTGGACCCGCCAGCCTTGTCGCGACGACCGTGACAACAATCGGTATGGGCCACCGGAATCGACGGGAACGCGTGTGTTTAGTCACATCATCCGCACCGCCCCGATTCCCTCACGTTTCCGGCAGCCGACCACCATCACCAAGTACTCCGGGGAAACAGTTTCTAGGGTATGGCTAAACGATTACCGTCTGGCGTGCCAGCTCGGTGGCACGACGGATGATGCCATGATCATTCGCAACCTGCCCCTTCACTTGGCGGATTCCGCGCGAACATGGCTCGAGCACTTGCCCCCAATCGAATCCACGACTGGAACGACCTGGTCGAGACCTTCGTGGGAAATTTCCAGGGCACGTACGTACGCCCTGGGAATACGTGGGACCTTTGAGGGTGCAACCAAAAGCCCGGTGAATCTTTGAGGGATTTCATCCGGCGCTTCTCCAAGCGTTGCACTGAACTTCCGAACCTCACCGATCACCAGATCATCCACTCCTTCCTCGAGAGCACCACCTGCTACAGCCTGGTATGCAAGTTGGGGAGAAACCCTCCCCCCGACACGAACCGACTGTTCGAGGTAGCTTCCAAGTATGCTTCGGGAGAGGAGGCGGCCAACGCCATCTTCAACGGCAAAAAAGGAAAGCGCCCCGAGAAAGAACCCGCGGAGGGTAGCAAGACCAAGAACTCCTTGAAGAAGCAGAAGCATGGAAAGAAGGGAAAGAAAGCTCAAGCTCTACGCGAAAATGGTGGCAATGATGATGAAGCTCTCGCGGTGGACCCCAACCACAAGTGACCCCGAGGCCCCCCACGCGGAGGAGGGGTTTTCGACGATCTCCTCAAAAAACCGTGCCCATACCACAAGACCACAGTCACTCACACTCTCGAACAGTGTGAGATGCTCCGGAAGTACTACAACCGCATCCCCCGAAAGGATGGCGGCCCGAGAAAAGAAGCCGGGGACAAGGACGACGATGGCTACCCTGAGGTAGAACACGTGTTCTTCATCGTGGGTGGCCCTGCAGCAAACCTGACCGCCCGGCAACGGCGTCGAGAGCGCCGGGAGGTCTTGCTGGTTCAGCCAGCAACCCCGTTGTACCTCGACTGGTCCTCGGAAACTATCTCGTTCAGCCGCAAGGACCACCCCGACCACGTCCCGAACCCCGGGCAGTATCCACTCGTTGTCGATCCCGTCATTGGCAACACGTGCTTCTCCAAAGTGCTCATGGACGGGGGCAGCAGCCTCAACATCATGTACGCTCCAACCTTGGAGCTCATGGGGATCAACACCAAGGAGTTGCGCCCAAATAAGTCGTCGTTTCACAGCGTCGCGCCAGGAAAGCGCGTACAACCCCTTGGGCAGATCGACTTGCCCGTTTGCTTCGGCACCCCGGCCAACTTCCGCAAGGAGGTGCTCACGTTTGAGGTAGTAGGTTTCAAAGGGGCTTACCATGCCATTTTGGGAAGGCCATGCTACGCCAAATTCATGGCCATCCCAAATTATACTTACCTGAAGATGAAGATGCCGGGACCCAACGGAGTTATCACCGTCGGCCCGACGGTCGTATCGTAGAAGCATATGTCGATGACATCATTGTCAAAACCAGGAAGGCGGATGACCTGGTGCACGATCTTAAAATCGTGTTCGACTGCCTCATGGCGCATGGAGTTGAGCTCAACCCCGAGAAGTGCATTTTTGGTGTGCCTCGAGGCATGCTGCTGGGTTTTGTTGTCTCTCAGCGAGGCATCGAGCCCAACCCCGAGAAGGTCGCGGCGATCCAACGGATGGAGCCAATTCGAGACCTGAAGGGAGTGCAGAAGGTGATGGGGTGCCTCGCATCCTTGAGCCGCTTCATCTCGCCTTTAGGAGAAAAAGGGCTCCCTCTGTACCGACTCTTGAGGAAGTCCGAGTGCTTCACCTGGACTGCGGAGGCTCAGGAAGCCTTAGACCGACTCAAAATGGCATCAACGAACGCGCCGGTCCTCACCTCGCCACGGGAGGGCGAAAGTCTATGTCGCAGCAACCACTTAGGTTGTCAGCGCTGTGGTCGTAGTAGAAAGGACCGAGGAGGGGCACTCGTTACCCGTTCAACGACCAGTATACTACGTCAGTGCGGTCTTGGCCAAGACCAAGACGAGGTATCCCCACATCCAGAAGCTAATCTACGCCGTCGTGTTGGCTCGGCGCAAACTACGGCACTACTTCAAAGCGCACCCAGTAACCGTTGTATCGTCTTTCCCCTTGGGCGAGATCATACAAAACCGCGAAGTGTCCGGTCGAATTTCAAAATGGTCGATGGAGTTGATGGGAGAGACCCTCACTTACGCACCAAGAAAGACCATCAAATCCCAGATCCCGGCTGACTTCGTGGCTAAGTGGACGGACACTCAGCTCCCTCCCTCGAAGGCCAGTGCCGATTGCTGGAAAATGTACTTCGACGGGTTCGTGATGAAAACAGGCGCAGGCGCCGGTCTGCTTTTCATCTCACCCCGTGGGGAACACCTTCGGTATGCAGTGTGCCTCAATTTCCCCGCGTCCAATAACATGGCGGAATATGAAGCGTTGCTCGCTGGTTTGCGGATCGCCATCGAGATCGGCATCAAGCGCCTAGACATTCGCGGCGACTCCCAGCTAGTCGTTGACCAGGTGATGAAGGAATCAAGCTGCCACGATGAAAAGATGGCAGCCTATTGCGAGGTGGTGCGTAGCCTCGAGGACAAATTCGAGGGCCTCGAGCTCCACCATATCGCCCGAAGATACAACGAGGAGGCCGATGAGCTAGCCAAGATCGTGTCAGGACGAACTACCGTCCCCCCGAACGTGTTCGCAAAGGACATCAGCAAGCCATCAATTGTCGTCACCCCTCACACTGAGGCCTCGAAGACAACGGACGCCCAAGAGGCCACCCTCGAACCCATGGACATAGACCCCTTGATAGAAGAGGATGAGCCCATGGGCTACGAGGCCTGTTCGGAAGATGAAGCCGAAGTCATGGAAGTCGACGAAGCTCCAACCCCTCAAGACTGGCGGAGTCCGTATCTGGACTGGCTCGAGCAAGGTGCCTTGCCCCCTGACCACACGGAGGCAAGACGCATCGCCAGAAGGGCCAAACGCTTCCTCATCATCGAGGGCGAGCTATACAGGCAAGGAACTTCGGGAGTCTTGCAACGATGCATTCCGATTCCCGAAGGAAGGGAGCTGGTCCGCGACATTCATGCGGGAGTATGCGGGCATCACGCTGCCCCACGCCCCTTAGTAGGTAACGTCTTCCGGCAAGGCTTCTACTGGCCCACCGCTGTGGCCGACGCCACGGAGGTGGTTCGAACATGTGAAGGGTGTCAATTCTACGCACGCAAGACGCATCTTCCGGCCCATGCGCTTCAATCCATACCCATCACATGGCCTTTCGCCGTGTGGGGACTAGACCTCGTCGGACCGATGACAAAGGCGCCCGGGGGCTTCACGCACCTGTTGGTGGCCGTCGACAAATTCTCGAAATGGATCGAGGCTCGACCCAACAACAGGATCAAGTCTGAGCAAGCGGTGCTCTTCTTCACCGACATCGTCCATAGGTTCGGAGTTCCAAACTCCATCATCAGCGACAACGGCACACAGTTCACGGGCAAAAAGTTCCTGGAATTCTGCGACAGCTACCACATCCGAGTGGATTGGTCAGCAGTAGCGCACCCACAGACGAATGGCCAGGTAGAGTGTGCCAACGGCATGATTCTGCAAGGCCTCAAGCCAAGAATCCACAACAAGCTGAAAAAGTTCGGCCGCAAATGGGTACAAGAGTTACCTTCCGTGATCTGGAGCCTAAGAACAACCCCGAGCAGAGCGACAGGGTTCACTCCCTACTTCCTCGTCTATGGGGCAGAGGCGATCCTCCCCACAGATCTGGAATATGGGTCCCCAAGACTCAAGGCTTATCAAGAATGGAAGAATGAGCAAGCGCGAGAGGACTCGCTGGACCAAGTTGACGAAGCACGGGACGTAGCCCTACTCCATTCCGCAAGGTATCAGCAAAGCCTACGACGACACCAAGCCCGAAAGGTCCGGCGTCGAGACCACAGCAGGGGAGACCTTGTCTTGAGACTTCGGCAGGACAACAGAGGACGGCACAAGCTCACACCCCCATGGGAGGGCCCGTACATCGTCGCCGAGGTGCTCAAGCCTGGAACATACAAGCTCGCGAACGAAGAAGAGCAGATCCTTGCAAACGCTTGGAACATACGGCAGCTACGTCGCTTCTACCCTTAGAGAGGCCCTCGAGCCCTCAGGTTTCCTTGTACATTCGCTTAATTGTACAATTTCTCTACGTGTTGGCTTTACTCCAAGTGAGGAACGATCCTACCATTGCCTGGACCATCCCTCCCTCGGGGGCTAACACGGGGATAAACCCTCAAAAAAGTCGATCGCTTTTTCGATTCTTTCTCCGCAAAACGTCTGCCTTTCTCACTCGCGACCGCCTCTGGAAAGCGGCGTTAGGCGCGCGAACGGCTACGGTAGGGGGCACGGAACGCGTACCAACTCCCTCGAAAGGGATACGAAAATCGCTAAGTCCCCCAACGCCTAAGCTCTCCATGAACGATCCTAAAGCCAGCACCAACAAGGTGTTCGCGAGAAAGAACCCAAAGGGCAAATCAAAAGCCATGCTCATGGTCTAACGAATTTGTTCATATCTAGCAAATGAAGAAGACAAATCTCTAAACTATTATTTACACTCGGGCTCGATGGCCCGAGACCTTTCAGGGATCCCTCCCACCACCCAAGTCGTCCCAGCCGCCGTCATCCTCGCCGGGGAAAAGGACACTCTCGAAGCAGCCGGCCAACACTCGTGCCGTCTCGTCCGCAGCAGCATCAGTATCGTTGATAACGGTCATCGCCCCTTCGTCGTCAAGGTCGTCAGCGACGACGTACCCGGCGGCAAGCTTCGAGAGATCCGCCTGGTAGTGGGTCGTCACCACTCCGAGCGCCTTCCGGATTCCCACTAATAGGGCGTCCTTCACGCGCGAGGTGACATGCCCCCCAAGCGCTCGCAGACGACTAGCAAGGGAGCTGCCGGACTGCGCGTTGGCTCCAGCAATCTCGTTGCAAGCAGCTAGCGCAGCCTACTCTAGGTCGTCAAGCTCACGCTGGATCACCGTGTGAGCCACCTGTAGAGCTTCCCTCGAGTCTGTCTCGGTTTTGAGCGCCTGCCTCAACCCTGCACCAACCAAAGAACATCAGAATAGGGAACTAGGCAGAAACTGAAGACCGGGCGCGGATGAGCAAACTCACCCCCAATTTCCTTCTGGGAGATCTCGGCCGGGCCCCTGGCAGCCTCGAGCGCCGTCTCCTGCTCCCGGTCCCGAGATTCGGATGCCTCTCGAGCCAACTGTTCCTGCTCGAGCTGATCCCGAGCCTCCACCAGCAAGCGCCTCTATTGCTCTAACGACGACTCGACGGCCGCATGCGCAACACGCTCCCGCTCCCACCAAGTGTTAGCGGTACCAAGCTCATCTAGACAAGTGATGACCTCGCCTTTCTTCCGACTTTCGTCGAGCGCGCAGTCCCAGGCAGCCGCGAGGTCGGCCAGTTGGTGGTCTTGAGCCTCCACCTTTCCCGTCAAGGTGCGGATGTCCGTAAGCAAGGCGGCGATCTGATCATTCTTCATATACGCCTCCTTGCGGTGTTCCTACACACGAAAAAGGGAAACGGTCATCACAACGAAAGCCAAAAGGCTAAGAACCATCTACGTTGATCGCAAGAAAGAGCGGGGCCAACCTGCTGAACCTTGCCGACATCCTGATGAAAACGAAGGGCGTCATTCAGCGCCTGAACGACCGCCCGACCGCATTCCCATTGCACTTCCCACAGCTGTTCCTCCGCTTCGGCGTCGCAGACAAACGGCTGGGGGAGGTCGGCGTACGACTGCCAGTGGACAGGAACACCGTGCTCGTCAGCACGAGTACACCTCCCGCCAAACTCGCCTACCACGCGACCCGCGCTAAGCGAAACCAGGGTTAGCGGTGCCGCCTCGCCACTCTCGCGCTCCTGCAGCTCGGGGACCCGCACCTGGAAGGCCTCCGCCAACTCCGATAGGAGGGGGAATCCACCTCCACCAGCTAGGATGGCCCCACCGCTTGCCATGGCGGTGCCGCCCCCTCGAGCGGGACGGCTGGTGTGGCACCAGCTTCCCCGCGAGAAGCAGACGGCGCATCGCCGGAACGCGCCATGTCCGTAACCATGGTATCCCCCGACTGCGGAGGTGATGCCTCAGTAACTTGAGCTACCCCCACAGTCGAGGGTTCACCGCCACGATCTGGGCTAGGCCCGCGGCGTACCTCGACATCTCCCTCGAGGGTCCGCGGTGGTCCCTCCAAGAGCCTAGCCTCCATCCCCTTGAGGAGGCGAGGCGGTTCCTCAAACGACCGCCGCTATTCGTTCGACGCCCCTTTAGCGTAGAAGAAGGCGACGAAGTCCTGCACCCCCTCGTTGTTGGGGCCCAGGAGCTGTGAAGACGAGTGGGGCAACGAGCTCGCCTCAATCTTGAGAGCCTTGGTCGGGGCAAGAGAAAGGGGAACCCGCCCGCCGGCACGACTATGCAAAACAAAGACAAGTAAGCGGCGGGGTTGATCCAAGACCTAAAGCCTCGACGAGCGATCGAATGGCTAAAGGGCTCACCGAACGATGGGCAGCTTCCGCTTTCGTGATGGAATTAAGCCGGGGACGCCACGTGAAACCGCGACGTCCCCCGGTAAAGTTTCAACCCCCGCAGGAGGAGTCTCTTCACGTGGCTCGTCACTTTGATGACCCTCGAGCGCAGTTCCACCCTCCTCAGCAGGTGCCGGCCCTTCCCTCGGGGGGTCCACAAGGGCAAGTACGGCACCACGTTCCTGGCCAGGCGAACATTCTCGCCCCGCGGAATCCCCGAGGGTGCCATCGTGTGCGACGTCGAGCACCACGACGGCAACTCTGGAAGACGGCGCGAGCGAGGTAGTCCGCGCAACGGATACCTCAAGGGCGTCGTCACCGATGTCATCCACGACCCGGGCCGCGGCGCGCCGCTCGCCATGGCCCTCGACTTCGGCGAGCGCAACGGGTACCTCAGGGGCGCCAACCTCCGAGGCGCCAGGGTCCGCGCGCGTTCCCATAGGAACGGCGGGACCTGAGACCCCATGACCCGCCACGTCAGCAGGAGTAGCTTCGCGATGACAAGGCACCGGAATCAGAGGATCTTCGAGCGGAGACGGACTTCTCGCCGCAAAGGCCCAATCGTCGGAGTCCTCGTCCTCACGGCCCGGGAGCTTTCCGGCGTCGGGAGAGGCGAGAGGCCTTGCCTCTGCCTATCCCGGTTCTCCTCCTCGTGTTTCCTCTTCTTCTGCTCCCTCCATCTCCGCTTCTTATCCTTCTGGTCCTTTTTCCGCTTCGCCTGATCGGCGTGAGCACGATTGGCAGCCCTGTCCTCTGGAACGGGGGGCTGGCAGGTGTGGCCGTGGGAGAGCCCTTGCAAATACAACCGCAACATCATCATACGGCGATCAAAGGGCAGATGACAGGCAATACGGAGGTTGGAGAAACACACTTACAAAGCTCAGATATCCGTCTTCGGGCCTCATGGGCACCGCCCATGGGTTTCTCGGCATACGGTCAACGGCACGCCGCACGCGCTGAATGGCTACTTCAACGCTCAGCGGCTCTGACGCCATCACCACGCCCTCAGTGTTGACCCCTCTGACCATCTCCGACAGCAGGAGCCTCCTTTCCATGAGAGGAAGCACCCGCTGCTGGTGGAAGTTTGCAATGACACCACCGGCGGTAAGGCCGCGCCTTGCAATACGCTGAAGGGCCTCGACAAAGGGGCCAAGCTTCTGCTGACGATCTGGCGGCGACACCCCATAGTTCCAAATGTCGGGCTTTCCCGTCAAAATCCTCCCGGTGTACGCCGGGAGGTGATCACGGTCGTTGTGGAGGTAGAACCATCCCCTGTCCCAATCTTGGTTGTTGGTAACCATGGAACAAGGGATGTACAGGTTCCTCCGTGACACCCGCACGAGGAGCACCAGGCCGCCAGCACGAACAGGGCTACGAACACCCTTGGTGACGCTCTCCATATGGAGCTCACCGCAGAAGAGATGCCGCCATAGGTCTCAGTGAGGCTCGATTCCCAGGTAACCCTCGCACACAGCGACGAACACCGCTGCTTGGGAGATCGAGTTGGGGGAAAAGTTGTGCAGCTCCACATTATAGTGGAAGCACAATGCCCTCAAGAAGCGGCTCGCGGGCACGCCGAACCCCCGCTCATGGAGGCGAGCGAGGCTAACGACGTAGCCCTTCAGGGGGTTCGGCTCCGCAGCAGTCCCCGGCGAGATCCAAACCGCTGGCTCACCATTAACGTTCGGAAGCAACTCCCCGGACACCACTAAACTCTCCAAATAATGGGTGGTCGCCGATGATGGCTTCCATGGCGCGGGATCTATGAGTTGAACTTGAACCATGGCGGTGGCGGGAACAAAAAGAGAAAGAAGAAGAACAGGAGCGAACAAGGGCGATGTGGACGTACCCCATCAACGGCCGCCCTAAAGCGCTATTTATACCCGCGGACGCAAAGGCGTGGGGCGGGATACTCGGTCGCCAAAAACGAGGCTGACGGCTGGGCCCGGAAGGCGTAATGCCGCAGGGTGCATTAACCACCCCATGGTAATCAAGGTGGCCAGGCGCTGCAGTCGTGCGGTTGTTTCACCCAGGCCACGTCCCGCGCGCCGCCTGAAAAGGCGCGCGCGTCTCCCTCCACGACATCCATAAATTCTATAACTACCATCATTGCTCCGATCAAAGTGGGATACGTGGAGGGAAAATCCGAAAGCCTCCCCCACGAAGGGAGGAGGACACCATCTTACTAATCAGGGGGTCGAAGTATTGGCCCATCGAGGGTTCAACGGCCACCCGAGATTGACCAAGTCAGGGACGCTCGACGGTACCCACGAGGGGAAGCCTCGAACCCGTGTGTTCGGGAAGACCCGTCAGGCGAATTCGAGGCCGGACGAAAGGTACCTAGACTAAGGGACCCCGCGAGGGGGAACACCGAGCACTCGACCACCCACCGAACGAGGTCGAGTCCCATCTAGCAGACTTTCGCGAAGACTCTCATAGGCGTGCCCGAAGACCACGAGCCTACCCTCGGTGAACGAGGTATGGACGTCTACTCGAACTTCCCGTTACCAGCTCACCCGGGAATCCGCATTCCAGCCCAAAATCGAGAGTAGCGCGGCTTACTCTGCCCCCTAGACCCCTTGAATGGAGTTACAAAGGACTCTACCTACAAGAAACAACGAATAAAGGATGTGACAGAGTGCCAAACACCCTCTCACATCCTCGGGGGCTACACCCGCGGGTGCGCTAGCGCGCCCCCACGGCAGCTCATCATCCGACAAGGGCAACCAAACCCCCGCGGGATTGATTTTCAATACCCTCGGGGGCTCGGGGGCTATTGTCGGGTACCAAACTACGGGGTACCCCAAATAACGGCCCAAGCAGGCCAGCAAGAAGGCCACAGGAGGAAGACCAAGGCGCGGTGGCCCGACAAAGGCCCACTATGACAGCGCCCCCGAGAGGCGAACGACCGTCCCGTTCGAAGGCGCCCTATGACCTCGACGGGAATCTCCGTCTCGTTCGAGGGTATCCCATGCCCTCGAGCGGGAATCTCCGTCACGTTCGAGCCCCCGCGGTCAAGGCTACCGGACGGACCTCGAAGGCTCTACCCAGGACGCAATAAATGCGGGACACGACCGCGCGCTCCACTTCACCACGTCTCGGATAGGACACCAGTCGCCTCCGACTGAGTCGAGCACTGTACCTCTGAACCAGGTCCTGTGCGGACAGGGCCGGTGACAGGCCCTACCACGGCATCAACCACTCCGTGTTCGGTCTTTTCCTGGAGCGTGACGCAAGGCCTCGAAGAAGAACTCCCGAAGAATGACAGAAAGGACACGACACCATCCCCCACCCTCGGCTGACACCCCTCGAAATAACGGCTGGCTAACAAGAAGTCAATAATGGCGACATTCATGCCGTCAGCAAGGGTTGGAAGGCGCGAATCCCGCCAGCACAGTGCACGGCATGGCACCACAGTATATCAAATAGCACGCTTACCACGATCTCTTCTGTACGGCTTTCCTTACCCTTAAACTATAAAAGGGGAGGAAGAGGGACGACGGACAGGACACACAACACACATCATCGGGACTTGGGAGCTCAATTCCCTCTCCCTCCTCGCTTGTAACTCTCCTACTACGAGCAACACGAAACCCGATGCTACGCACCACTGCTGGACGTACGGCCTCACGGTCGGAACCAGGATAAAACCTCGTGTCCAAAGACTGATCGACCAAATCCGCCATCCCACGTAGAGTTAGTGACGCGATCACTAGTTAGTGCCGGTGTGACCAAATCAGGCACCGACAGTCATTTTTGGAGAACATTGTGGTTAAAATTGGGGACTAAACTTTTGTTTTCTACTACATGTCATTTCCAAACTGATGGTCAAACTGAAGTTGTGAACAGAACCTTGTCTAGCATGTTAAGGGCTGTTTTAAAGAAAAACATTAAGATGTGGGAAGAATGTTTGCCTCATATTGAGTTTGCTTATAATCGTTCACTACATTCGACCACAAAGATGTGCCCATTTCAGATTGTTTATGGTTTCTTGTCTCGTGCTCCCATAGATTTAATGCCTTTGCCAACTTCTGAAAAGATCAATTTTGATGTTAGTAAACGTGCTGAGTTAATGTTAAAATTGCATGAAACCACTAAAGAACACATAGAGCGCATGAATGCTAAGTATAAAAATGTTGGTGACAAAGGTAGGAAGGAGATACAATTTGCACCTGGAGATTTAGTTTGGCTGCATTTGCGTAAAGAAAGGTTTCCTGAATTGCGCAAATCTAAGTTGCTGCCACGGGCGGATGACCTTTAAAGTGTCAGAGAAGATTAATGATAATGAATATAAGCTGGATTTGCCTGCAAATTTTGGGGTTAGTCCCACTTTTAATGTTGCAGATTTGAGACCATATTTGGGCGAGGAAGACGAACTTGAGTCGAGGACGACTCAAATGCAAGAAAGGGGGGATGATGAGGACATCAACACCGTCGATACATCCCTACCTCCGCCAACACCACTTGGTCCTATTACTCGTGCTCCACAAGATCGCGGCAGCCGTTGGAGGCGGAGTATCGGTTGCTAAGGCGCAGCCTTGGAAGGCTGTAGTCGGGCCGCGAGTGACGCCACCATCATCCAATCGAGTTATCCCCACATCTCTCATCGAAAGATCAGGCGCAAACCCTAGCGGGTTCCTATCACTCCCCCACCATCAATTACCGATGTGGGACTAAATCTAACAATCTCCTCCGTCACACATCGGGCCCAACTCTTACATCACAACCACCGTCTGATCTTACAGAAGACGTTATTACAGGCCCATAGTATAAACTCTCTAGTCAACTTGTATGACCAATGGTCAAATGACCCAACGGAGATATTCACGGGCTCCCCCATCAATATGTGACCCAAGATGTTATCGATTTCCCAACCTTCGGCTGTAATACTACTTGTTAGAGTGGCACAGTGGAATCCGGCCCGGCCCGCTATACACACGAGCTGTGCCTAGGTCTACAGAGCCCAACAACAACCAAGGTCTCAGGCCTAACTCAACCCAAAAGACTAGCCTGATAGGATGAGGACTGCCCCACCTTATATGTTGTGCTCCCCCACCATCAATTACCAATGTTGGACTAATTCTAGCAATCTCCCCCGTCACACATCGGGTCCAACTCTTCCATCACAACTATCTGTGTGATCTTACGGAAGACGTTATCACAGGCCCAGAGTCTAACTCTCCAGTCAACTTGTATGACCAATGCTCAAATGACCCAACAGAGATATTCACGGGCTCCCCCGTCAACATGTGACCCAGAGATGTTATCAATTTCTCAACCTTCGGCTCTGATACCACTTGTTAGTAAGTAATGTGAAACAAGATCAAACACGAGACACGATTTTACGTGAAAACCCTTGCCGAAAAAACCACGGGAGCCAACCGGTGATCTTCACTGTAATGAAAAGAGTTACAACATAGGGAATACAATGAGTCGTCTCCTCTTCACATACGAATACAATATATATATAAGGGGACTAAACAGACTCTAGTCTAATACAGAAACAAATCCGCTAACACATAACCTGAACCGCGGGCCCTCCAGACGTCCCAGCGGGACTCATGTTGGAATCCGGATCATATTCAACGGTGTCAATAAATTTTGCTTCAAAGTAGTATGATCAATAGACATTTTTTAATATGGAGTGATCAGTGAAATTTTCCCAAAAGCTTCTCTGCCAAAACTGAATTTATCCAAATACAAACCAATACCGTCACAGGTATTTCATGCATTCTGACTTCCGAAGCCTTCAAAACTGCATAATTCGGTCGAAAGCTTTACAACCTGTTCGTTTGCAATTTTGTACTTTTGGTTGAAGTCAAACCCTGTCTGATTGAAGCCAATTCGCATGGTAAGCGATCAGAAGAGAAGGGGAAATAGAGCTAATTATTGCTGGAGGCCTGCAGTCTGGAAACACTAATACGTTTCTGGAGAGCGTGCGAGGACCAACCTGTATACAATAAGTAAAGGCCATCCGTTTCTGCTGTTTTCTTTCCTTGAGTCCTGTTTGCTAGTTCTGGCCAGCCGTTTCATTCTTCGTAATCACCACGTCATTCTCCGCTACAGTTTAGACTTTAGAATATATCAACAAACTGAAGTACCTTAAGTGCCTTAGAATTTCGATATCACCAGGGAAAAGGAGAGGTCAAAGGGAGCATATGAATGAGTTAGACCTTGTTTAATTCGGCGAGAAAGATGGCAAACTTTTCATCGAATATTTGACACTATTTAGGAGTCATAAACATAAACTAATTACATAAATAGAGTGTACATCACAAGACGAATTTATTAAGCATAATTAATCCTTCATTAGACACTGTCGTTCTACAATAATTTGTCATTAAATATGTACTAATGATGGTAAAATGAGGTTTAATAGATTTGCGTCGTGATGTCCACTCCATCTATCTATCTATGTTGAATACTCCTAGTTAGTGGCCAAACATTCAATATGAGCCCTTAGTCCGCAGATGACACGGACACTTAGACGCACCAGTGTCAAATTATGACTTCACGTGGTGATTCAGCTTTGCCTGCAGTTCTTGATCTTGTCCAATTTTCCTGGTTTTCTCGAATCAAACCTTTTACGGTTTTACTGGTTTTCGTGCTGATTGCGATCAATAGGATTTTGACCGCTGCACTTAAGATTTGCGATGGAAATACTATTGTCGGTGAATTGACATCATGATCTGCGCCCTGCTTTTATTCAAAGGGACATGACTCGTGAACCTCTTTATGGAAAAGGGCCTCCGGACAAATTCTGAAGCGTATATTAGGAAGCCAGTGATCATAACATTATTTTTAACAAAAAAAAAGCAATGTATTTGTTGCTATTGCCGACTGAATGGATGCATCATGCACCAAAAGGAAATCACCGGTCTTTCTTTCCTTATCCTTTTTCTTGAAATCAGAAATTGCAAGTCAGAATTATGTCGTTAGCCGTCCAACCACTAACCCCAATAAGAGTAAACTTGCAACCATACAATTTATCATATATGGTTAACTGAAATTTCTAAACTATGACTATTCTTTTCAGTCCAAATGAAGCACCTACCATGCATCCTATCAGCTACATATATACATTAAATCCCTATGGATTCTCCTATCAATGGCTTCATTTGTGGCAGCAACAATTCGATTAGGTAGAATCAAGACCGCTCCAAGCATGACCTGCCCAAAACCATGTCCTTTTTCATTGTGTGCTTCCCATGTGCATCTAAAGTGTGCTGTAATTTTGCTTCCTTATTGAACCATCCTTTTGTTGCTCCTAGACCTTCCACTTGCTTCTAGTTCAAGCAACCAGACAAAGCGTGATGGCCCTAAGATGAACACAGAACAACCTAACCTAGAATACATGGTCCCTACTCAACAGTTCATGATCGAGCTCAGAATTGAAGGACAAAGTGTGGGAGAGAGTGCAGTTTACAACCTTCAGCAGCGAGTATAGTAATCTGATATCCCTCGGAATTAACCAACTTGAAAATAGTTTGTGACTAATGATTGCCTGCCAACTACCATTTAACTAGATTAAACTCATATTTCCTATTTTCGGTTAGTACATAAGCACTTCTCATTTAAGTACCATTATTGACCATTTTTTTGTTTATGCCATGATGATTTGGATGCTATCATTTCGTTGACAGATGTGGCTTTCGATGGATGGTGGATCACATTAAAATTGCTTCAGTCGAAACAATTTTGCAAGAAACAAAAGAATCTTAATCATGACGCGCCGCAAATACTAAGTATCACTGAAGGAAAGCGGTTAAGGTACGTATGTGTCTCCTTTTAGCTATTCGCTAACATATGATTAGCACGTTAGATTGCTTTGCAGTTGACTGTATGTTTATTATTAACTAATCCGGATTTGTGTTAGACTGCAGAGGAATCATTGATAATAATAGATATAGTTGACATTGATTTGTGTTCCTGATTTTGCACGATGAGTACTTCCGAATACATTGATTGCCCTGAATATCTAATATATTTTCTTTTGCAATAATATCATGATTGAGCATGAATTTAGTGTATAAGAACTGAAAAGATATTCTAAACAAGACCTAAGGAGCGGAACTGCGCCAGCTCGTATTTCTCATAGATGGCTCAAGCATAAAACATCAATATATTCATCTTAGATATTTTGAATGCCACAAAGAAAACAATTGTAAACCTGATATTACTTTGACTAACTACCCTAGTACTGGAACGTCACATCTCCTTAATCATCACGGTAAGTTGGTACTTGCCGAACATGGAATAAACTTGTACGAGGCACATGGTAAGATCTCAACATTGTGAAACTTTATCTGGTGATGATTTGACCCTTCATTTGCTCTGTTTATATAAAGAGATTTCTTTAAGATGAAGAGATGTGCATGTTGAAAGAGAGGTGCTAATAGAAAATATCCTGATTCCTATTTAATTTAGTGTTTAGTAACTTCAATATTCCACACATAGAAATGTTTATTCTTTGCCCCTGATCATGAATGAATTGGATTCGTTTCAACATCTCAACTGAACAATTAATGACTCAGAAAAAAACAAATCTAGTAATACAACTGGCATACAAATTTAAACAATTTCTTAGCTTTAGTCAATGGTCAAGATGCATTTTCCTACTGTCGTAATTTAGGAACTGAGGGTGCACACCTCCATCGCCCATTTTTTTGTCATTTTGACTCCAATTTAAATGTGTATTTTTTTTATGTTTTACAATGTATAGAAGCAATTGTTTGTAAGTAGCATTCTTCGTCTTTTTTAAAAAAATTGCAAGTATAAAAAGATTGCTATGTGAATTGCAAAACGTAGTTAAGTAGCTAAAAAGTAGGCCATATTTCACATGGATTCACTATAAATAACATTGCATAATATCACAGATTAACTATTAAATAATGCAGATACTGCACCTACCACTGAAACAAGGGGTTATGAGCTAGACATGTTTCTAGTGATGTTTAATAATTCTCTACCAATGATTAGGGATTTGGATTTGTTAGGAGTCAGCACACGTCTTTATTGCTAACTAATTAGGACATTTTATTTTCTTGCCTAGAATGATGATCAGGGGAATAACAAAATGTTGTAACTGAATTTGATGTACGTTGTACTGATCGTTACGATTCAGAATGCATTGATTAGCTTTGAATACTGAGATCTTGCTTTAGCTTTTGGTGTGTCATACTTAATTCTGTCCTTCAACATGAAATTAGCAGCTGAATTAGCAGAATTGACTGCGAAACACAAGTGGAAAGCCTTTGATGTACTAAGATCCTCTTTGGAAATAGGAACTCCGTATGGAGGAAATATCTTAATTCAATCAGTCTATGATTTATAGATGGGATGGCGAGTGAAACTACACATCAGGACATATCAGGTAGGACCAGCTAGCTCCCAGAGCCACTAAAAAAGAGGGAGTGCTAATAAATCTGGTATTATAATAACCAACGACAAAGTTGGGACGTCATGTCTCCTTAATCATAGTGGTAAGTTGTTTGTTGCTCGACATGTGGAATAAAAGTTTGTAGGATGCACATGGTAAGATCTAAACATTGGGGTACTTTATTTTGTGATTATTTATTCTTTGGAGGTTTCCCTTTAGATGGAGAGGACAATTTCATTACTCGGGTGAGGCCCTAATGGAAAAAAAAAATGGAGAGGACGATATGGGAACGAGTAAGTTAGCTGAGAGCAGTGGCTTAGCTAGCTTTGTTCTTTGTGTGTTCATACTAGAGCGATTTAATTTCTGAGTAAGTGTATGGACTATATATATAATCAAACCCATGGTGGTTGTTTATAATGTTCCAGAAAGATTTGTTCCTGAATCCTGATCATGCTTTAGATTGATCCTAATGATATCATTGAGAAACAAAACAAATGAACCACCAATTAATAAAATAGATGTTCAAGCGTAAACATATGTTAGCTTGAGTCAAAGTTTCCAGACCATTTTCTATTGTTCTCTAGCTAGGTTAGGGTGAATCACTGGTCAGTTGCTAAACTAGGGTTCCTAACCTCATGATTGGTGGCGTTATTGCTCTTCATGATTGCGAGTGATCTGAGGCTATACAATGTTGGCCTACTTCGATTGCTGCTCTAGTTGTGGACAATGTTCAGAGCATTTAAAATAGGTAACTTCATGTACTAATTTGACAACATTGTGTATCTGTCATGTTCACATTCCCTAACTTTTCACTATTTATTCTAACTTTTCACTATTTCTTCCTCACAAAACATGTTTCCCAGCGAATGTTACAGTGTTTTTACGATGCTACAGTGTTTTTCCCTACAATCTAAACACACCCGTTTTTTTTTTCACAAACGTAAATGTTTATGTACAGGAAAATACACTTACCATATGAATGCGCGCACGCAATCTTCGGAAATCAGGTAAACCATTTGAGCAGCAAAATGGCGTGTTTCCCTATGGACATAATGCAAGTGTGTGTGTGTATATATATATATTATTTATATATATATATATATTATTTATATATATATATAAATAATATATATATTATATATATATATATATATATATATATATATATATCGCCCCTCTGGTGCTCTGGTGAGGTAATTTGGTCTTGTAATTACTCCGTTTTCAACACGGGTAGTAAAATCGAATCCACTTGATAAGCGCAATCAATTTCGGAGCGGATGACTCGTTCATGATCGCGTTCGATCCTGCGCGCTTCGAGATGGTGCAGACCGGACGGTGTGACGCCGCCGGAACTCCGAGGTGCTCACAAGTTCAAGTTATTATTACCCTTTTTAAGTTGACGTAAGAATCGCTAGTTATTGTACGTGACCGTAAAAATCGAGTGAAGAGTTTGCCCGCCTCCGTTTGACGCGTCAACGATCTGCATGTGGCGCAGAGGGCGAAGTGGGCAGGAAGTTCAGGGGCTGCTACTGCGTGGCGGACGATCGAGGCGCTAGAAGGGCGCTGGGCGGCGGCACCGCTGATCTACCTCAGCTGTCGTCTTTTTACACCACGCATGATGGTTTGCTGGCAAGTTAATCATCTTCCTCGATCCGGCCGCCGGTTGGTCCGTAGAGCATGTCGCCTAACATCAGAACTCATGTTTGATTAATCAATTTCAAGGTTCGTCCTTATTTACAGTCTGCATCTAAAGTCAAACCAGGCACCTAATGGCAGCAAGAGTGATTTTAAGCAGTAGATTATGCTTGCATTGCATAGGCGAGATTTCTGCAGGGAGCAATATTAATGCACGCTTCGTTTTGGATTGAGAGGATATTCATGCATGTATGTACATGTATCCATTATAAAAATCATCAAGCGTGATTCTCGTGAAACTAGAAGTAAATTTGAACTGCTATATGAGTAGTAGTATACTACGTACTATTTGTACTGATGTATAGGTATTTTTCAAAACTCACGGACTAAATTCAATAGGTGATATTACTGTTTAGTCATGCTAATTTTTTTAATAATTACATAGGCAAATATTATTTATTTATTGCCATGTGTAAGTATTTTTATATTCACATTAATGTTTGCCAAACTAGATAGTAATTTTCCATTATATATGAATATTCCAATAATATTAGAGTGGTGATTTTTTTTAGGATGAATATTTGTTAGAGTAAACACAAAGGAGTAACATAGTGCAAATATTTGGTAAACATAATACACACAAAGAAGTAAATTTCATTGAGTAATTATCATTTAAAATTTTACTTCTTGACAATTATTTAACGGTTAGCCCATGACAATCACGTTAAATAAGTGCATGTTGCCAACGAAATCCATTCAAACTAATTTGTATAGCATTTATCGAGAATGAAATAGTAGAGGTAACAGTAGTTATCTCAAAAGGTAATAGTAGTCCAATGGAGACGTAGTAATTACTCCTGGTTATATGAAAGAGTAATCTAAAAGCTCTTTGCTTTTCATCAGTATTTTCAAATGATCGATTGTCAATAGGAGCAATTTCAAATGCCAGGAGTACTTTTTTATTGACAAGAGTAGTACTTTTCCCAATACGTAGTATGAGATAAAGAGAATTCATGGCCAATTAACATTTGCATGCATAGAGGGAGAGATTTCAGGGGTCAACGTGCTGCATTATGCACGGAATGAATACAAACAGAGTAGTATTTTTAGTCACATCAGAGGAGAACATTATAGCAGTGATTCTCCTAATTACTCCTTTTGTATTTGTCCAATTACTCCCTTGGTATATATGAAAATAATTTGGAAGGTTATTTAATATTTTGTTCTCTAAGATTACTCCACAGGCCGGTCTCTAGATGATTACTCTTTTTCTGTATTCAGGCTTCATAGAGTTTGCCATAGTGCAAATATGGAGTAAAAACTTCATTGAAATTACTGTTATGGAATAAATAGGAGTAATTATTTCTATATTGAGTTAATATTACTTCCTAGTACAACCAGTAGGGAATACCAAATTTTTACAACGAAAATCAGTCACAGCACACCCATCACAGTGGCAGCAAGATGACGTAACTTTCACCATCTTCTGGTTTACCAATGGGATAATCAATCGCACAAAACCAAATGAACAGAATGCAGTTACTGTGTCACACAATTCTACCTTTACCAATCGGATGAACATCTGCAATTTTGATCTGAACATTAGCACACAAGACTAAGTAAGATTAAGTAATTAGAAGCTGGAACACGGCATATCAGAGAGCATAAAAAAACAAATGAAAGGCACTACATAAATCCAGCCCAAAAAAAAAAACAGCAAGATCAATAACTAGACGATGTTGTCAAATCCTTTAATTCAACAGTGCGTGTGTCCGGAACAAGCAAAGAATCGAGATATAGAGCTCTGTAATCCATGCCCCACTCAAGAATCCGAGAGTTTGTGCCCCATCAGAAAGAGCAACGTAACCAACCGAATACTTAACCATTTCACCTCCACGAACAGGAGACGAACAATCATCTGCACGCATTTACATCAGCACAAGAAAATCCTTCAGACTTCAGTTGAAATGGGGACAAACACAGATCGGACTAACCGAAGCTCGGGGAGAAGGCACCAGTGCCTATGACTCCAGTAGTTTCCGTTGGGCGCCGGAGATGGGCAGAAGGTGCCAGCGTCGTTTGTGGCCTCACCATCGCTTGGGGTGTCGGAGCGGGGAGCACGATGGGGCTGACGCCATGAGAGGCCTTGCTGCATCGGGGGAGGAAGGGATGAACGCATCGGAGAGAAAGAATGTGAGGAATGAGTCAACAGACGAGAGAGAATATAAGACGGGTGAGGGGCAGCTTTTTACTGAAAAGGGACTTTTTACGGTTTTTTCTGTGATTTACGGTTGCACATCCATTTATTCCGCTTCGCCGGAGTGCAGCGGCGCTCCGCCGCAGGGAGTCAAATATACATTATATATATATATATACATATATATATACATATATATATATAAGGTGAAGAGGCGGCATGCAGAATCGAGAAAGCCCATGGTTTTATGAATCACCACTTTATCTCCAAGTTTATGGACTTCAAACAAGTCCATGGTTGATGGTTGTTGTTTAGAGCATCTTCAGCAGATTACTCATCCACCGTTACCAGCATATGTTCTCTTTCCCTTACCAATAGATATTTCTTTGGTTTTGGTAATCATTGTTGTAGCAGATTACCAAAAACCTTTTAGGTAAGGAGACTTAATCACCTACATATGATTAAGAGGGAGGTGGGTATTTTTGGTATTGGTAATATGATTGGTGATCTGTTGGAGCACCTCATATCCCCCAAATCACTTACTTTTAGTATTGGTATAACTTATTTTTAGTATTGGTCATGGGAATAGGTAATCTCCTGAAGATGCTCTCTGTTCAAGGGAGATTTGTCCCTGATCATGCATTAGATTTGAGCTCATGACATCATTCTAAAGAAAAACAAATGATAAAATAATAAAATAGATGCATTCGTTACTGGAGAGATGCTCATTTGTCTCGGTTAGGAACACCGAACATGTCATCTTTAGTCTCGAGTTTCTAATGGGGATCCAGAATCTGAGACTAATGCTTAAAATCATTAGAATTGGTTAAAATAATAGGGACTGAAAAGGGTTAATAAATAAAAAATAATACCATACCTAGAGAGTGCCTCGCCTCGTCAGGGCTGCCGGTAGCTATACCACTCTCCACACAACCCGAAATCCTGAGCTCCATTCCTCGCCTTACCTTGCCCCTCTGCCGCCACCCAACCTCTGGTTCTCATCGGGTAGGCTGCCTCATCGAGCCATGCCTCTCACCAGAGAGGCCGCCTCACGCCTCTCGCTAGGCCGAGCCACGCCTCTTTGTTGGGGAAGTCGTGTCGCTGTATCACCGCTCTCACTGGGGAGCCCCACCTCACGCCTCTCGTCGGGGAGCACCACCTCACATCTCTCGCCGGGGAGCCCCGCCTTGCCGCCTCTTGTCGGTGAGCCCTGCCTCGCACGTCTCTCTGGGGGAAGTCACTTTGCCCCGACAAAGAGGGAGGGAAGGCCGCACGATGGCGGAGAGCTGAGGGAGAAGATGGGGCCAAGGGAGGAGAGGAGGGAGGAGAGAGCGAAGGAAGTGGCCGGTGATCATCAATGGATGGGGAGAAGCAAAGATAAGGTCCATGCAGAGATCGAGGAAAGGATTATAGTTCCAGATGATAACACCAATCGGGGCTAGTATGGAACATTTAGTCCCTGGTGCAAGGTTTGAAGTTTTTTTTATTGTTTGTAGTTTAGTGTGTACTTGTGTTCATGGTTGTGCTCTTCTTAGATTGTTAGCAAGTGCTACAATATTGCCGTAATTGGGTCGATGTTCAGTTGGAGAACATTAGAGTAGGTAACTCGTTGTACTAACTTTACAGCTAATTTTTTTTATAAAAAAAGGCAAGTACCCTAATATACACAAACCCACCCTGATCCCTGTAAATGCCTATGACATACTCCCTCCGTGTAGAAAAAAAAATCATTTTGTCAAACCTTTAGACTTTGACTGCAAATATCTTTTGATGTGTTTTGTTTATAAATATGAAAATGATATGAGTAGATTCATATTGAAATATAATTTTATGTAGATACTTTTTAAATATGTTTATAAATATTTTATAGCAAACAATATTAGTCCAAACTATGTTTTGGATACCGTCAATTCCTAGACGACTCCCTTTTCTATACGGAGGGAGCACACATGCAAATTCTATATTATCATTACAAACAGGAGATTAAATTGGCAGGCTTTAAGATTCACGGACTCACCGCATGGAGCTTGCGGTCCAGCCGGCAAGCCTCCCCCAACAGAAGAATAGTCGTCTTCCTGAATTTGGAGTGAACCTAAAAAACCGTCTAAGCTATGTCGGCATCGAAATGACGGGTTTCTCCACGAGCATAATTCAGAGCATAAGGTGAAAAGGACAATATCCAATATAATCAATCGTCGAAACGGTTTTCTGAATAACGAGTTGAGGAGAAAGGGTATGCTTGGTCCAAGTTAAAGCGTGCGAACTGGCAAACATCACGCCGATCGATTATCCCATCGCCTGTCCTCTCCCCTTGGGCCTTGGCCCTTGCTTTTCACCTGTCGATCGGAATCACTGGAAAAAATGGAAACGAGATCGATTATATATATTAGGACACACATAAAGCCGATCCAGTACGACTACTATACTAATGCTCGATCGTGCAGAAAGCAGCAAGCAGGGGCCTCGATGGATCAAAAAGAACTCGAGGCCGATAGAGGAAGGAGCACGCGGAATCATCGCCCGATGATCATCATGCGAGATGCCGCCATGCAAAGGCGGCAGAAAAGCAGCCTGGTCTGCTCCGCGGCTGACGCCCACTGCGGCGGCAGCCACACGGTAAACAGTGCCCACCTTCGCCGGTGGCCTTTCTTGTTTGCGGGGCGCTAGTTTCATGTGGGCCCTACCTCGCAGTATCCGAGTAGCCACGGGTGCATGCGCTGAGCCTAGAACCGGAGGAAATGTACTTTTCATTCCTCAAGTATTGCATGAGTTCTCTCTTATATTTTAATTGAGTAAATCAACCTTTTAATTAAGAAGAAAAAATTGTATTTTTCATCCTTCAAGTATCGTTAAAGTGTGATTTTCATCCCTAATGTTTTTACTGGTGCAAATCAACCCCTTAAGTAACTAAACGGTGCACTAATCATCGTACCCTTGGTTTACCAACAACTTAGTGCCATTGACAATAGTTTAAGCCCTCTAACCATCTCACTTGCATACTAACAATCCATGCTACCTGTATAATTGTTAAAATCAACACCACATATTTCTTTTTTACATCTATGTGCCTCATTCATCTTTATTTTTCATAGCTTTCCCCGACATTTATTGTTTATGAAATTTGTGTCTCAACTTAATTATTAATTATCTTTACTTAAGTATAGATTCATTCACTCATTTTGTTTTTTATGAAAAAGTAAAGAAAATTATTTATGTTAACCTACTTTTCTAAAATTACTCTAAATTGGTTATCCTAAAAATTTAAGTTTAATGAAAAAATCATATAGAACTAAACATGCGTGTGGTCTGGCATTATATGACCCCACGTCTATATTGCATATAATATTCAATCACTTATATACCAAGGCAGGGATGATTAGTGCACCGGTTTGATTAGTTAAAGGGTTGATTTGCTTCAATTAAAACATAAAGGATGAAAGTCACACTCTTGCCATACTTGAGGGATGAAAAATACACTTTTTCCTTTAATTAACTAAATCGGTGTACTAATCATCTCTAGTATAGACATAGTCCGGTCACATAATTTTAAGGATTAACATATATAGATTTCTTTACGTTTTTTGAAAAAAAATAATACGAGTGAATACTTAATAAATGATAATTAACCATTATTGTATGAAAATTTCATAAACACTAGTTGTGACTCGTAAAATCAACAAAATAAAGATGAATGAAGCACATAAGCATAAAAAAATGGTATTCATGGTAACAATTGTATGATATCATGGATTGTCAGTATATGGAAAATATAAGTTAGATAGAGCATTGAAACCATTGTTGGTGGGGACTAAATTGTTATTAAACCAAGGTGAGGATGATTAGCGCAACGGTTTAGTTAGTTAAGGGGTTAATTTGCACAAATTAAAATATTAGGGATGAAAACCACACTTTCACAATACTTGAAGGGTGAAAGCTACACTTTTTCGGGGTTTTCCAATATTATTTAGGTTCCAAGCTTACGTTGTATATCTTACATGATTCTATAATGAGGCAAAATATATTTAAGTAAAAGTGTGTTGAGAATAATATCAATAAGTAAAAGGTAAGTTGTTATAGGGGATTTGGAGCCGGCTATGATAGTGATTCTGTAGTAGCGAGAGTATAGTTTTACGAAACAATCTGTAGTAGCGAGAGTATAGTTTTACGAAAGAACTTTTGGAGGTAACTCTAGACGTATCATTTTAAACATCGAAGCTAACATATAAAAGGTAAGTTGTTATAACCAAAGTATGGCATAAGGCAATTCCATAATATCACTTATACTCCAATGTCCAATAGCAAATTTTGTTTGGGCCTTCTGGAGAGACTCTGCACTGGGATATGAGATTTTTGGTAGGTTGTTAAGGGATAAGATCGTTTGATCGGGAAGATTGTTTAATTATTTCTATGTGCATGCGTGATATGGGCGTTGTGGAATATACGGAATGACATGATGTATAACGCAAAGATGGTGAACTCTCCAACTATGGTGGTTAACAAGATATTACGTGATGTGTTAATAAGGGGTCATTTGGGACTGCTTCAAAAAAAAAAAACAGCTCCACTCTACTGACGCCATTTTTTTGCGACTTCACTTTACCAACTTACTAACGCTCTACTAACGCCATATCAACCGAGACTAAAAGATATTTTTAGTCTCAACTTACTTGGATAATTTCAATTAGACAACCGAGTGATTTTGCTATGTCCAACATGGAATATAGGGGCGAACTGATCCTAGATCAGTTGGTTGGGTTCTTTGTGGTGGAACCTATCCACCAGGGTTCAAATCCTTGTGCTCGCATTTTCTTTAATTTATTCTGGGATTTATCGGCACTGTGCATTCGGTGGTAGACGACGTCGCGTCGATAGTGAGGCGCATGTGGTGACTTCGTGATCTCAAGATCTGGCGGCTTAGTCCTTAGAATGCTCATAGGGAGGGGTTGCGTATATCTGGCGGCTCAGTCCTTCGAAGATGCTCATAGGAGTTACGTGTGAGCGTTTACTATGTCCTGTGTAATCTTTAAGAAAAACATGGACTATAGGGTTCCCAGCGCAGTGGAAAGCACGGTCCTCTGGCAGCCTAGGAAGCGACAGGAGCAGGAGGACACGAGAGGGACCCACGCTCCCGAACGCGTTGCGGCGGCTGCGCGATTCCCATCCCATCGACCAGTTCGGGGTGTGTTTAGTTGGTGGGGGAGAAAAAAACTTTTTCTGAGAAGTGTGTTATGTGAGGGATGGATAGGAAAGTTGAAGAGAACTGAAGAGAAACTTTTTTGAAAAACGTGTTTTCGGAGAGGATTGGGGAAAGATTCCCCGAAAATACACTGTTCACCAAAAAACACTGTAGATGAATAGTGATATGTGAGTAGAAGAGGTGGGATGAATAGGGAAAAGTTGGATGAATAGTTGATTTTTAGGGAATCTTTGGAAACTAAACGGGGCCTAAACACAACACGTATTCGTTGGGTCCTACGCTACGCTACCCGGGCTATGGACTTGTGGTAGGGTATGTGCAGGGCCGGATCCCAAAACGACACGACCGCCTCAAAAGCCACGCCCGAAGCGAGAACCGAGGGCGCTGCTGCTGCGAACAAGTGGCCTCCGCCGTCGCCCGCGCCGGAATCACTGACGACCGGTGCCCATGCTCTGCAGTCTGCTCCCGGAGAGAGAAGAAGAAGATGGGTAACCGTACAACGCGAGAGAATGTTTCATGCAACGGGTAACCCTTTGCCGCAATGCAACTTGGCATCTTGTCGCTTGCTGCCACTGTGGTGAAATGTATCGTTTCAGAATGGTCTTTCATTTTCTTTTTCCCCCTCGTCTCCGGGCTTCGGCTCTCCCTCGCACACGCTCCTTTTTTATTGGAACTATATGCTTCTCGATCTTCTCTCCCGTCCCGGTCCCAAGCTATGTACTGGCATCGCCCGTTTCACCCCGTCGCTCTCCGGTCCACAAGCCCAAGAAACTCGAGAAGGACATGTGTGGATAATCCTTGGAACATCCACGTTCGTCCAATTTATATTGTTCATCTCTGTGGGGGCTTTGGAAAATAAAAACAGTGTTTTTTTTTTTGCCATACTACTTGCTAGAGATGGCAGTCCATGCCAGCCTCGCGCCTGGGAGGGCCGCTCGATAGTTCTTATGCCTAATGGTGGAATTTGGATTGAATGTAGATAGCACTTTTTCTTCATATTTTAACTTGAGTTCAAATACGTAAATTCGAATATTATCAAACACAAATACAAAGCGGATTTGTTTAATTCGAATTCAATTCATATATTTATTCGATTAGGAAAGTAATATCTATTCAGTTGTTTTCTTCATTGTAAATAGATTTAGAAAATACCATTACATCATTATACAAGAACAAATTTATGAGTCTATAGCATTCGTTCATAAAAAGAGATGTCTCACTAAAATATACTTATTTATTAAGTATCAAAATAATTGAAATATAGAAAATATAAATGTAAGTGAATAAATATTTTAATAAAAATACCAATACTTATTAATAGATATATAAAATAAAGCATATTAATAATTTCATAAATAAATAGGTAATACAATATGTTTAAAACTAATATGATTAGCATTTAGCCATGATAATCAAGAGCATTTAAAACTATATTTAGCTTCATATTTACATATCACTTTTGAATAATTTCACTAACTATATCATTTATAGTATAAAAAATTGATATCACTAATTATTGGATAATTCTTTAATTCTCCTTTTATATCTATTAATGGATACCGGTTATCTATATCAACACTTCTATATCTATTAATTCTCCTTCGCAAACAAATAAAATAAGTGAGATTTCCTCATCGAATTAAAAAAGCTCCTAGCGTTACCCTTACTCGCAATCATTTGGTGAGAATTCTAAATGAGGTGCCAAAGGGAACAATCGTCCACTGATTTTGTTATTTTCTAAGCAACTAGAGGGCGAAAAAAAAGAGAAGGAAACGAGCCCCTAAAATCAAGGGCGCCACCAGGAAATCAAATCAAACCAAAGATGAGGTTGGGACCAGCACGATGGCCTTTATTCCGTATTAGGAGGCGGGCCCACGGTGTGAGCTGCTACCCTCCGCAGCCCAAAAAACAGGTAGGCCCCACGCCCAGAAACTGGAAGACGCAACAACCAAATGGCCGGCAGGCCAGGCAAACGTTTGCAGAAACCCCCTCCGGACACCTACCTAATCTCACAGCCGGGCTCGGCGGAAGCGCCAAGGGGCAGAAGCTTCTTCATCTGCCTCCCGACGTCGCAACGATCACGGCAGCGGCCTCTCTCCCCCTCCCCTCTCCCCACTCCCCGCGTATAATTAGCAGGCGCAGCGCGACGGGGCAACGGCCGACGACGCCGAGGAATAGACAAGCGGACACCCTGTCCTCTTCCTCCCGCCACCTTGCCTTCGTGCCCCAAGGATATAGGCCAGGCTCCCCCCTCGCTGCGTTGTGCTCTGGGTTTTTTGGCCGGAGGCCGGGGTGAGGATCTGAGTGCGGCCGCCGGGTTCCGGGAGCCGCGGCGCGGGAAGGAGCCCGGGGGTCGGCTCCGGCCGGCGCAGGCGCAGGGCTCGGTCCTGGTACAGGAGGAGGAGGTGAGCTTTTCTCGTCCTGTCCTGTCCTGTCGCTTCCCCTGTTCGTCTTCCAGGCGCTGCCGCGCTGGTCTTTGGTTTTGTCATTCTTTCCTTTATTTCTTTTTTGTTTCAAGAACTGGGATGGGGATTCGTCCTGTTTGTTGGCCCTTCTGATGGGAATCCGTCCGGGCCGATGCTGAATTTGGCCTGAGCGCGCAGCGTGCCTGCGTTTCCGCTCCCCTTTCTCGTCGGTGGTTGCCTGGCCTCCATGTAGATGATACGGCAACATTCGAGCTCGAGCCGAGAGAGATCATCTGTTTTGCGAATTCATGGTGCCCGGTGGTCCGTCCTGTCGTCAACTGCTGAAACGAAGCGCGTCGAAATCAAGTCTTTTGATCGCCATCTCACGCCAGGAATTGCTGCTGGATACGGTCCAAATTGGACGCAACGGTGACTGTTCACCTGCAACCTTTTAGGCAACAATTCACTTCTCAAAAACATCATCACTTCGTATCTTTTTCTTTTGCCAGAGCTGAGTTTTTTTTTTCCACGATCATTCCTGCAATTTATTCGACCTTCGGAAGAGTTTGATAAGGAAAATACTTTGACTAGTACATAATTTCCGCTTCTCTGACACTGGAATTGTTTGGCTTCCCCTGCGAATCCCACAAGGTTCTGTTAAACTTCATATGTTATTCAAGTGTCAGGAATTACATGATTCGTACTACATATTCTGCTGCATTTCACAGCATTTTGTCGAATCTCTTTGATTTCACATTACTCCAGAACATAGTCCTTTTTGGCACGCCTCGAACAAAGTGTATCCTTTTTTTTTTTTGTAAAGCAAGAACTGATTGATTCCGTTATTGCTATACAAACATGTCCTGAAAACGAGTGGTTGACCTGTACCCACTACCGCCAGCAATGGAAGTCACCTTCGTTGAAATTAACTATCCGTATTTCTAGCTCTCTTTTCGCTTCAGCAATCCGCGATTAAGACGCGTCCAGCCGTCGAGGTCACGCAAACGTGCGTTGCTAGTCCGTTATCAGCAGTATTAACATGGTTTAATCTTTCCCTGAGCAACTGCTGGCCCTGATCAACTCCGCCGTGGTCAAAGGCTGTTTGTTGACCACGCTCCTTTTTTCTGCAACTGCAACCCTGGCAGGCCAGCACCATAGCTTACGCACAGCTACTTCTGTCTTGGTTGTGCACGAACCGATGTGTTTTCACGCGTGCTGTATGGTTGCTCTGTCTTTGAAATTAAGCACCACTAATAGTACCAAAAGTCTTTTTAGCAAGGCACGTTTTGGGACCATTTTGTTGTTTCTTGGAATTATAAACCCTCATTTGCTCTCTATTTCTAGTCTCTAGCTCTTTTCTGTTTTATTATCGTCACCCACTGACAGGTCGTCAAAATTACTTTGTTGACCCTCTTTTTCCTGCATCCCGGTCTCCCGGAGGCTGATACATTACAGGAGTTGTCTGCCCTTTTGCTGAGCACGTATTTTTATGGCTCTAGTTACTACTCACCTGATGTCCTGATGGTTACCAAACGACTGCATACTAGTAGTAGTATACGCAGAGCGTTTTATTTTTTTATTTTAATGGGGTTAACCCACTGGTAGCTGCAAATCTAATGCATGGCCTTTAAAGTTCTCCTTCCCATTTTTACTAGCGGGCAAGAGCAGTGCGCTAGCTTTGCCCAAGCCAAAAAGTCATCTTCTTGCAAAGAAAATAGATACTTGTTCTGTACACTGAATTCTGGCTGTCATATTCCCATGATACTTTGCTCAATCTCTACTCCATTCCAGGTCTATCTGTGCGATCTCTTTACAGAACTGCCAAATCTGTAGACTTTCAGTCCTCTGCTTCCTGCAAAATGTCAGGTACACATGCATACTAATTCTTTTGTCTTCCTGAAGTGCGGTGCCGGTCAGCATTATAGGCAGATATGGCTCAATCATATAGCTAACTTACATCCTCTTGCTCTTCCTGAAGTGCGGCGTCGGTCAGCAAGCATGGAAGGGCTGTTCGCGCTTGATGACAGGAAAGAACGGAGGTCAGATGTGGAGAACTCAGAGGACGAGAGAAGGCGGCTATCCATCGGGTCATTGAAGAAAAAGGCACTGAATGCGTCAAACAAGATCACACATTCTCTCAAGAAGAGGGGAAAAAGAAAGGTGGAGCATCGGTCCTCGTCCTTCACAATTGAAGATGTCAGGGATGAGCAAGAGGAGCGTGCTGTCTTTACCTTCCAGCAAGAACTTTTGAACAGGAACTTGCTACCTGACAAGCATAACGATTATCACTTGTTGCTGAGGTTTGCACTATGAATATTGTACACACTGAAAGCTACAAAAGTGTGGATAACTCTTTATCTTTATAGGACTCTTGACTGTTGCAATTCACATTCTTGCTGTATCTCTGCAGGTTTTTGAAGGCTAGAAAATTTGACATTGAGAAAGCAATTCAAATGTGGTCTGAGATGCTCCAGTGGAGGAAGGAGTTTGGAGCAGATACAATACTAGAGGTGAGGCTAATGCTGTTAGAATAGTTGATAAAATAACATTATAACCACATAACATTGGCTAGGATTTTACGTTGTTTCATAATGTAGCATATAGTGTAGGAAACACCTGTCACCATCTTATGGTAGCAGTTTGTTAACATGCAAGTGATAAATGGTAGCATGTATGTATTTATTTGCACTTTGGCAGAGTCGCATCTCCGATCTCAAATCCGTTTCTATGCTTCATGAAAACATGCAAATCTATAACTCATGTCTATCAAATTGCAACAAAATCTTTCAGGACTTCAATTTTGAAGAGCTAGACGAGGTGCTATGCTACTATCCTCAGGGCTACCATGGAGTTGACAAGCAGGGAAGACCGGTATACATTGAGAGATTAGGGAAAGTGGAGCCAAACAAATTGATGCAAATTACTACAGTGGACCGCTACATGAAGTATCATGTCCAAGAATTTGAGAGAGCCTTCAGAGACAGGTTTCCTGCATGCTCGATTGCAGCGAAAAGGCATATTGATTCTACAACCACCATATTAGATGTTGATGGAGTGGTATGATGATTCTTCTCATATTTAAAGGATTTTATCTCATTCTGAAAGATTAGCTTATAAACCTCTTAGTTTGCAACCAAACATAGTGTGAGTAAAGAATAGATTCCTGCAATATTCCCAGTGTTGATCATGAATCATGTTGCAGGGTCTCAAGAACTTCAGTAAAACAGCAAGAGATATGTTAAGCAGAATGCAGAAGATTGACAGTGACTATTATCCTGAGGTATGTGTAAGTTTATTGCTTTCTTGATCAATACTTGTTGCCTGATCAGCTAACACTTTATTCGTATCCTCATTCCTCAGACACTGCATCAGATGTTCGTTGTGAATGCTGGTAGTGGTTTCAAGCTACTATGGAGTTCTGTGAAGGGCTTTCTTGACCCTAAAACTGCCTCAAAGATACATGTAAGCATAAATGATATCTGAAGTTACACTTTATTCCCTACTTTTGTCCAAATAAATAGTAAAATTTTTAACAGAGCCTCAATTGTAGGTTTTGGGAACAAAGTTTCAAAACAGACTTTTTGAAGTAATAGATGCAAGGTACTACTTCTGCATTCTGTTTATAACCATATAAGCATATTTCCTTCATCATAGTTATTGTGTATGTGTTGAGTTGAGTGTGTTTTATTTTGCAATTTACAGCCAACTTCCTGAATTTTTGGGTGGAACATGCACTTGTGCTGCTGAGGGAGGATGTCTCAGGTCCAACAAAGGTCCATGGAATGATCCAAATATTATGAAGGTAACATGCATTGATTTTTGTAATAACCGTATACCCAATTGACCACATATGTGCTTCTTATTGGGGTTTATGTTTTATAATGAAATTACAATTTAACATAATGTTGAAATGGAAAATGTATAGTATATACTAATTTCCAAATATATTGTGCTGTATTTATAGCTTATACATTTTTTTTAATGAAACGGCAAGTTTAGATGGAGTTGATATTTCAGGACATTTGTTTTTATATGATGGTCAAGCATATGATCTTTCTTCAGCCTAAATATGAACGTAGTTCATTTGTGCAATGTATGTTTTGATTCTCAACTGAACATACCAATTATGTCGAATATCCTCAATCTAGCTTAGTTAAGGTCTTTGCAAAGATATGACCTTTTTGTTTGTAGGTTCATTAGAATACTACCACTGTATTTGATACATGCTCTGATAACGACGTCTTTTGCATGCACCATCTGACAACTGTAGTACTTTTAATGTTTGCTTTTAGCTTGCACATAACAAGGAAGCAAAATTTACAAGACATACAAGACGTTTATCCGAGATTGAGCAGAGGAGGAGCTCGTTTGCTAGGCTACATCTTGTGAAGGTAAACTCTACATTCTCAACAACCTGAACACCATTCTTATGGATGTACCCTTTTACTCCACCAATCACATTTATTCAGGCAACTAATTACAATTATTCTTCCTTTTCATTTTTCGGATGACAGGGTAGAAACAGTGACACATCGACTGTGGAGTCAGGATCTGACATTGATGATCTAGGTTCTCCGATGATGAGAAGCACAGTGGAGAGAAGCACAATGGGGTGTAGTCGATTGGCTCCAGTTCGTGAAGAGGTGAGATTTTTAATTTCCAACAATGTAGCTTATCCTTGTCGGCTTGTCCTAATGCAAAATTGAAAAAATGAAATAAAAAATCATGTGTGCACTGAAGCCTATTTTTTATGTAGATGCAGATGAGAGCACGAGACTCTGCGGCTTACTACAGTTGCGACGATCATTTTGTTGTGGTGGACAAAACGGTTGACTATGGTAGAGGAGGATCAATGCCAGATAAAACCAACACTTCAGGAGTAAGAGCAAAAGTTGGGCCACTCCATACCAGCACAGCAGCACAGAATGCAGGTATGTGCTCATTTGTTGTTCTGAAATGTAAATTTCTATATTAATTTATGAAGATGCAATTTATTCTTTCCCCACTCTCAAGACATCTCCCTTCACTTTCCTACTTTCAAGAAAGAAATATCCTCACCCTGGACTGATTGAGTGCAAATAGTGAGGTCGTAAAGATGAGAACATGTATAATGCTGGCTTTAGACTTCATGCCGAACTATAAAGAAATCTCAACAACGAGCTCAACAGTAATGTTGGGTTAGCGATATTTTTTTTCTTGAACACGCAGGAGAGCTGCGTATCATTATATTAAAAGAGAGAGATAAACGATCCCATACAATCCTACCAATGTTGGGTTAGTCAAGCTGTGAGGGGTAGTCAAAACACACTAGTTGTGGTCTAATAAAAACGTGCACTTAGACGGGGCCAGACCAATGTTGGGTTAGAGATATCAACATTGTTATTGTTCTTTTTCACCTTTGCATTTATTATTTTGAGTCTGACCACTGACTCATACACACATCTTTGCTCTCTTTAGGTCCCTCAAGTAATAGACGAAGTGCAGCAGTGCCTAAAGAGGTTTCTGATGAAGGAACATTCCATCGCTTCTTCAGACTACTTCTCACTTTGATTTTCAAAGTCTTCGCCTTCTTCCACATAGCATATGGTCAGCAGGAGACAAGGGTCAACGACTCAGTACCTCCAGAACCGATTTCTGATGAGCATCCGGCGGTAGAGACTTTCAGTATAGAACACATCAGTCCCATCATAGAGCGCCTTCAGAGACTCGAAGGGAAGGTCGACGAGCTCGGCAGCAAGCCCCCAGAGATTCCACTGGAGAAAGAACAATCCCTCTTGGAGTCTTGGGATAGAATAAAATGCATGGAGTCTGATCTGAAACGAACAAAGAAGGTAAGTCTTCATTATTAAGTATTTTTTTTTCATTTTATCTCCAATTCTAACTGCATGAAAGAATCTGGTATAAGAATCCATACAGAAAATTAGAGCATATTTTGTGGTTCCATTTTATTTTAGATTGTTACAAGGTGTGAGTGGAAATGAAGGTATTCAAAATGTTAAATGCAAAGATAACATAGGATGTTAAAAGATATTTCTGGCTACACGGTAACCAAGTTATTCATGTTTTTAATAAAAGATAGAAGAAGCGCGTGATTAAGAATAGAATTATCGTACATCTTTGAACAGATGCTTCAAGACTATCCAAAGAAATTAGTATCTAAATGTTTTCGCCAATCTCAAGTGAAAATAAGAGAGTCGTTTTGTTGGTCAGGTGCTGCAAGCTACGGTGATGAAGCAACTGGAAATTGCGGAGTCACTAGAGGAAATGATTAGGTCAAACATGCGAGTAAGATGAGCTACTCCCCTTTCTTTTGGATTTTGGTTGTCATTGCATTGTTGGTCTCACTATGTTACTTATTTATGCAGAGACGAAGATTCTGTGCATAACAAGCAATCATGGCTGGCTGAATTAATGACAAACTTCATCAGGGGATGGAGAGTTGAAGGTACATGTCAAGGCAAATGCATGAGAATATGATTGGTGGGGTGAAGACAGTGCATTTCGGTTGTCACGTTATTGTCACAAAGAATGATGAAAATAGATGTTAAAAAAAAATCAGTTCCCATATTCATATTTTCTCTTGTATTCAAAAGAGAAGATGTTAAGATGGACGGTGAGGGTTAGAATTTAGAAAGGTAGAAATGTGGAAAATAGGTGGTATAGATATGGGGCAGTGCACTTCAAAATGCACATATTGTGATATGCATCATGAACGTTTGTGTTCTTTGCTAAAGAATGGTGCAGTGTTATAAATTGTAGAAATTTAGGAAAGTGCTCTTCCATCTTTGATTGTGAAGTGCTTAACTATACTTGTCAGTTGTCACTTCGCATTAGTTTGTATGGTAGAATCTGTGATAGGCGAAGGAAGGTCACTCTGTACACTTCAGAAGTAGATGTCTTATCCTTCTTGATTTAAAGCAATCAAGATACCACGCAAGTGATTACCTCTGAGCAGCCCTAGGAGAATGATTCGTTTCGAGTCTTGAATGTGTATTCTTTCTAAGATTGGTTGGGTGGCCGAATATACTATCACATCCCAGCAGGAGAAACAGGAGGTCATGTACAATTTTTATGATACTCTGATCAGAAAAGTTGCTGATCAGTCAATGTCTCTGAACCTGCAAGCTTTTCATAGGCCCGGATTGGATTTTATAGTCACCAATTACATACAGAAGAGGAAGTATGGATAACTATCAAATCCTTGCCAATGGCAGAGCCCTAGGGCCAGGTGGTTACATGGACAGATTAGGTCCTGTTTGGAACAACTTATTTCTGAAGCGATTACGTGAGAAGCGAGATTCTGTAGGACACAGCTGTGAGGAGAATCTGCTGTCAAAATAAGATTTGGCAACCCTGATTATTCTAGTAGAGATTGTCTGTTTTGAGTGTAAAATGTCTGATATGCCCCTGAAGTCGTTATGACTTGTTTAACAATTGAGAAGGCAAATATTTATATACATATATATATATATTTTACATAATATTTTTCATAGACAAAAGGGAGTCATCACATTTTCTCTAACCAAATAATAGAAAGAGTTTGCTCTCACAAAGTCCACCAAAATACAACTCCATGTGTACCATCATGAGGCTAACAATGCAGCCACAATGGAGTCACGAAATGCTCCCATGTCATACTCATCGTTGGCAATGCTTGCATCATCATGGAAATTTTCAGGGTACTCATCTTCATAGTTTTCAAAATCATCATCATATAAGGCACTGTCCCTAATAAAATTATGAAGAGCTATACAAGCAACTATGATTTGTGCTTGCTTGCTTGCTTCCCATGAGCCTCACTTTGCCACTAATTTTGCCATCTAGGAACTGCAATTCAACTACATGATTTCCATAATGTACTAGCCACAACTATAATTCTACACCTAGATCGTTGTAGCCACTAACAAATTAAAATACAGAGCAAGCCATAACATGTGTATAATCAAAGATAATACGAGTTGCAAGGGGAATTTCTTACCTTCCGTCTGGATCTGAGATTGGGCTGCAGGCGGAGAAGCTCCAGGCGCCGGCAGTCGGGAGGAGGTTGAGGAGCGGCAGGGGAGGTCCAGAACGCCGGCAGCTGGCCAGTCGCCGGTAGCTGGCCAATCGCTGACAGGGGAGGCACGCCGTCGACAACCCTAGCCAGTGCGAGAAGCGCTAAGGGGGGGGGGCAGCAGCGGTGTCGGCAGGCAGGTCTAGTCGTACACGGGGGGAGGTGCAGTGGCGCGGGAGGCACGGCTTTCCTCCCTGTCGCCTGCCTTCCACGTGGGCGAGAGCTGCGGGAGGAGGAGGAGGAGGAGGAGCGCGTACAGGTTCGTGAGTCCGGACCGAGAGAGGAGGAGTGGTACTTCAGTGGAAATTGCGGGTAAATAATACCAAAGTCGATGGGTTCTTTCGTATCCGCGAAAAATCGGGGGGACTGGGGGAGGGTTGGATTCCGCGTCGTAGGCATGTGGCGGCGTCCACCAGCATCGCCGGTGTTTGACGCGGGTGCCGAATCGGTCCGTTTGGCACCGTAATCCGATTTTATTCAATTGAAGCTGGCAATAAGCCATTCCAAACAGGGCATATTGGCATGTGATTGAAGCAGATTTTATGGCTGCTATAATCACCTTGAAGCAAGGAAATGCAAGGGCACTTGGTTTCCTTAATGCAGCCTACGTCACACTAATTCCTAAAAAGGTGGATGCTGCACTAGCAAAAAGCTTTCGACCAATCAATTTAGCACACAACTTTATGAAATTGATAACCAAGGTCTTGGCTAATCGTCTGGCGATTACATTTACAATCCATGGTTGCTATAAATCAAAGTCTTTTCTTAAAGGCCAAAGCATTCATGACGATTTTATTCTTGTTCAACAAACTGCAAAGATCCTTCATCGACAAAAAGTTCCTAGGCTCATCCTGATATTTCTATGGCCTTTTATTCAGTTTCGTGGTCGTTCCTCATGGAGGCACTCTCTCATTTGGGCTTTGGTACGTCTTGGTGCAACCTGATTTCACACCTCCTTCCACTCATATCTTGCTAAACGAAGAACCTGGAGAAGTTATTCAACACCAGCGAGGACTCTAGCGAGGCGATCCCCTATCATCCATGCTTTTTATTCTTATGACAGATTTGCTCAATAGTTGTTTGTGCAAGCTGGTGTGGAAGGGCTATTGCAGCCCCTTCCCACGACAGTTTTTTTTTCTCAAACACGTAGGAGATTTGCGTATCATTGTATTAATAGGAGAACAACCCAACATAGGTTTACATGACACCTACAAACCACACGAAAAAACAAGCCCACACCCACACCCACCCACACCCACACACACACACATAGACAAAAACTGCACAACACAAACACACACTCTCATGTGCGCTAAAGCCCAGGGGGGAGGACCTTACCAGAGCCCAGAATTAGCTTATACTAGCGAGAGACCCCTAGCTCCTGCCATGCTCCAAAGGTGGGCCTCTTCCTTGACCATGGCCAGAACTACAGCAAGACTTTGTGTAGCATTGTTGAACACGTAGTCATTTCACTTGTGCCAGATACACCAACAACCCAAAATGGTAAGGGAGTTGAGGCCATTTTTTAGATCACCAGTCTCAACTTGACCAATTTTTGCCCACCGAGTATCAAAGGAGGTGTTAGAAGGTTGAGGGGCAAGTGGTACCAGGGCAAGCAGCTGAAAGAAATGGAACCATAATTGCGTAGCAAAGACACATCCAACCAGAAAGTGATGCATATCTTCCTCCCCTTGATCACACAGAGGGCATTGTGCCGAGTGTGGGAGACCTCTTTTTGGCAAGACAGTCCACTTTCCAACAATGCCCATGAGCTGCAAGCCACATAAAGAACTTGCATTTGGGAGGGCCCAAGATTTCTCGATGCGTTCATACGGTTCAAACTGGGTTGCTTCCTCAAAAAGGACATTGTAGGCCGACTTGGCGGTGTAATGCCCTGAAGAGGACAACCTCCAAGTGTGGGTATCAGGCTCATCCTCCAGCAACTTCACCTCTTTGATTAAATTCAATAGAACCAGAAATTCCATCACTAATAAGATAGTCTCTTGCAAAATTGTTATTGTAGTACACAATCTACTAGCTGGACAAACACAACCTTAATGTAGTTGTAATTTCATCCATTGATACACACCCCATTACCCCAAGCAATCAAACCATCTAGACGTGAGCGTAACGTCTGCTAGGCTAGTCTCACAAAATATCCTAATTTCTTTCCGGCTAACGTATGTGTCTAAGCTTGTCTATTAACTCCCACCATCGGCAAAGTTGAGCCTAAGACATACATAATATTCCAATCACTTAGGCTGGAAAGTATGCCCACCAAAATTAGTGTCATAAGGCCATCTCCAACCCATCTATTAGCATAGTTTCTATGGCATTAAATAAAATGTCACATAAGCAATTTGATGATGTAGCGAAACAATTAAAGAGAAAAGAAAGACATGACGTCTTGCATGAGAAACCACAAGAACTAAGAAAGAATGCAAGATGATGAGGAGAGTAAAGAGTAAAGGAGAGAGAAGATATGAGAATTTATTTTCAAAGAACTATGTGTTGGAGAGTAGTTTGTATGTGGAGAAAAAAAAAGAAAAGAAAAGAAAAGAAAAGAAAGAAGAAGCCCATTTGATGTAGCATGATTTAGGCCGAATTCATCATGGGCCAGGATGTGGTCATTAGGGCCGTGCCAAACTTGTACCAGTAGGAAAGGCTAAGCTCTATCAATTTTCTCTTTTAAACAAGTAGCTTTGCCTTTTGTTCCTCCTTCACTCTCGTGTAGAGGCAAAAAGGAGACCTCCTCGCACTACACTAAAGTGGAATTACCTTGGCAGCTAGAACTTTCTTGGCGTCTGAAATTAAATCACCAAGAAAATTGTTTTTCATTGGTTGTGCTAGTTAATTACCAAGGAATGTATATTGCTTGGTAGCTGATTGCATCCACCAAAGAAATTCAGCATTTATTTGGCCATTTCACTAGGCCGCCAAGGAAATGGAGTGTTTCATTGGCTATTAACCGCCAAGGAATACATCTTTTGCCAAGGATATAAGGTATTTCCTATTGTTCAACAAAACTGCCAAGGAAGTGCTTCTAGCTGCTAACACACATATGACACATAAAATTGTTAAGATTATTAAACTGATATGATATAGCAAACATAAAACATATATGGTATGCTTGTTTTCCATATGTATTTATCTTTTTTTATATAAAAAAATTGTATGGTGTCTGCTGAGGTGTCACTGATATATTTGTTTTGAGACCGATAAGGTGACTATTCTGATGCATGGAACTTATTGGAGGCTTGGATGATGAACAATTAGCTTGTATTGTAAGAGCGCTAGTATGGTCCATTGGAGTTTGGATATGTAATGCTAATTTCATGGACATGTAATTCTATATGTAGAACTCACTTTGGTTAATTATAGATTTATGGCAAGTCAGATTCTATGTTGCTTTCTGGTGGATATGATTGTATTTTTTTTTGTTGGCGCTACACGTTTTCTTGGTGGTTGCCAACCAAAGAAATCACAATTTTCTTGGGTGCTTAAGAGCTGCCAAGGAAACATATTACCTTGTAGGGTGAGGGCAGCCAAGGTTTTTTATTTTCTTGGCAATTACTAGTCGCCAAGGAAACTAATTGGCTTGGTGGTCGTAACATTTTCTTGGCAAAGGTTAGATTTTACCCATGCCATAGTTTCCTTTGTGTTCAGCTGCCAAGGGAAATGAATTTCCTTGGCTCTCTATTCTTGCGGATTGGTTTGGCAATGCATCCAAGGACCAATTCCTTGACAAGCTTTTTTTTTATCGCCAATGCAATTCTGTTTCGGGGTAGTGTCGTGTTCGCCGATTCCCTATGTTGGACAGTGGCCTTCCTAGCTTCGATGTTGAGGGAAAATAGAGATATGAAGTCCAATAGTATATATCTCCATCTTAAATGTAGTTTCACTTAGGTAGATTAGGTTTACTTTTTCCCATAGAAGGCTTAGTATGGGACTTCTACTCCCTTATGTTGCTTTTATGCTAAGCTATGGTTTGCTTACTCTAATAATGGATGGGGGGTTGATCTGCTCCTCGAGAAAGAGTTCTTCTCCAATCTACCGGTTGTAATATGAATTTATGTGGCAGGCTATAAAAGGCCACTCACCCGTTTACTTTCAAGCACAGAGAATTGGAGAAAGACCAAGGTTAGGCGTAGTGCTGCCCACGTAGCTTAGAAAATAAGGAGAGTGGTGAGGTGAGAGTTCGGAGAGGAGCCGAAGTGTCGGCCCATCTCCAACGTTGTACATTCCGAGGAATGAAGCTTCAGTTCGATTGAGTTTCTCTTCTTTCATCAGTATTGTTTTGTTTCTATTACTTGAATACTTGCTAGTTGCGGGATCCCTTGTTGGTGTAGGTAGCAACTTCTACCTATTTGCGAGTGCTCTCTGTGACATCTCTGATGTCAAATTAACTAAAAAGTGCAACTAATATAAATGCAACAGGGAATTAAGGTTGGAATTCAAAAATCTCTCAAAAATTCACCAAAAATTCAAATTAAAATCCAAAAACAGGGATTATTTGGCACCAACCGAAAACTCAAGATTTTTGTACTAAACTTGAAAATCTCCCAAAATAAAAGTTGTTTGGCATCACAAATAAACCCTAGTCACTGTTTGGAATTTTTGAAAATTTTGCAGTTTAATCCCTCAAAAACTCAAATTACCGTTCTAGGCACCTTTTTGTTTTTGGGCTTTTTGAGCTTGAAAAACTTCGAATTTAGAGTTCATCCCAAAAAGAAAGTTGTGTCCCATCTTCCAATCTACAACTTTTATTTTTGCACTTTTTCAAGTTCAGTTCAAATTTTTGGAGAAAATTCGAAATCAAATTCGGAGCTCCTCGGGCCGGGAACAGTGCCCCTGGCGCGGCTGACGCCGGCCAGAGCTCGGCCGCCACGCGGCCGGAGCTCGGCGCAGGCGGCGCTGACGCGGCCAAGGCGCGGCGGAGCGTGGCGTTTGTCGCCTAGTTGTTGTCCGTCCACTGTGGAGCCGTCATGTCGCCGCCGTCGCCCTCGCCTCTCCTCGCGCCGCGGTCGCGCGCGCGCAAGCGCGCTGCGCCGAGCGCTGCAAGGCGCGAGATGCCGTTTCACTACGCGCCAAGGCCACTGTAGGCGATCTTCGAGCAGTCCGCGTTGATCTCCCTCGCCGACCGAGCCTCACACGCCCCGACCGAGCTCTGAGCGCGGCTATGGCGCGTCGCGTCGGGAGTTAACGCGCTCGCGCGCTCCCGAGGCAATGCCGTGCTCCACTCGCGCACTCGAGCACCCCACTGAGTTCCCCACTCACTCCTCTCACTCCCTCGAGCCTCCAGTGAACCCCCTCGCGCACTCCCCCTCCTTCTTCTTCCTCGCGCCGCGCAAGCCGAGCCGACCCAATTCGTGAAATTCGTCGCGCTCGATCCACCATTCCCAAATCCACTCCGCGCACAGCTAGTCCACTCCCCTAGCTCCATTTCCCCCAACTTTCCATAGTACATTGGCCACTCCCGAGCTCGAATTTCCAAGTTCCCCCAAATCGCGTTTTCCGGCCGTCGAACCACCTCACCGTCGAGACCCTACTCCGAGCCTTCCCCGAGCCTCCTCGAGCACACCTTTGGCTTCCCCAAGCTCTGCTGGTGCTCTAGGACTTCTTCCCCCACCGCGAACGACTCCGAGCTCGCCGGCGTAGATCCCGCAGAGGCCGCGCCGCCACCTCCTCGTCGCCGGCGTAACTCCGTCAACCCCCGGCCTCCCAACCGTGCTCAAACGACTCGTGGTGAGCCAAGGATCATTTTCCCCCTCTTCCCCGAGCCCAGTTCGCCGTGGTTTGCCCGGCGTAACTCCGGCGAGCCCCCGGGGACGAAAGTTCATCGTCTACCTTTGTCCGGGGTCTTTTGTGCAAAAGTACAGGACTGGTTCGCGAAAGTTTGAAAGTTCTAGGGTTCTCGGTGAAAATAGATTCTTACCCTAGATTTGATTTTTCCCGAATCTTGTAAAATCGATTAAAAATCGTAGAAAAATCGGAAAAATATGCAAAAATACTCTCTGGAATCGTGAGGACCTAAACTACAATCTCTATTAGACATGTTATTGCTTTTGGTGAACTGTTTTTGAATTAAAAATCAAACTAGGAAAACCTAAAGTTGTGCACCATTTCAAATCCATAGCTCCGCTGGGGTTGAGCTTTGGATATGTTGTGTATATGGGCTTTGGACAGCTTGTGTACAAAGGAGACTCAAAAATATGGTGTGTAGCTCCAGTTATGGATTTAAAGGTGTTTTCTGACTTTCTGCAGTAGAGAAATTGTTAAAAATAAATTGTGCAGCGAAAAATCACCATTTTGCTCCTGAGAACTAAAAACTTGTTAGCACACATGTTAAAAATGAGAAACTTAATTTTTGCTCTGTTTAGGATGGCAAATAATTAAATATGTGTTTTTGGATAGAAAAATAATGAGGACTGCCCAAGGGTTATTTTGAGCCACCACTTGGCCAGAGCCCTCCTCATGATATTGCTTAGCTTTGGTAGGAAGATCTCCTGAAATAGATGAAATTTCAATTTATTATGCATTTATTTCACTTACTACAGCTAGCTGTTGGCACATTTTTAATAAATTATGTGTAACTCGAAATTAGCTGAATTTTGGAGTGAGCTTAGCTCTTATACTCCAGTAGCTGTCATAAAGTTTGTAGCTAAAATTGATGAACAGAAGTGGAGAAACAAAAATAAGAAGGAATCTAGTTAGAAATTGATTTATATAAAAAGATAAGCCTTTTTGTTTAAATAGTTAGATAAAATGGATGGAATCTGAAATTTCAGAACAGCACCCAACTTTATGAGGAAATAAATAAGATTCTTTTATATATGTACACAATCACCATCGAAGTCAACTAAAACTCTATCTACACCTACACCTTGTTTTGTGAAGAAAATGAAAGTATCTAAGTATGTCTAGGTGAATATGGCCTTCAAGGCCCTAGTCCTAGCATCTAAAGGCAGCCGCCTTAAAGTTTATGCATATCATGTAGAAGGCGCTATCCCCGACGGCGACTACACCCTCATCCCCGCAGAAGAGGAGCAAGTCCCGGAGCCCGGCGCCGGTGCAGACGTGACCAACCCCGGAGCTAACCCCCAGTCCGAGCAGGAAGGCAAGCCCCGGAGCATGACCTAACTCTTACTAAATTATGCACTTGAATTCTCTATGTTTGTGCATTTAAGTTTCTAGGAGTTGATTGAATACCATAGCTGCAATATTTCCCTAGTACCTATGACTTGCAATACTAGTATGAAAGGATCGGTAGAGCATTGCTATAGGTCCGTTACAAGTCGAGTGATTTCCTGTCACTCGCGAGACATAGGAATTGCTTGTCTTTACTTATGTTGGAATCATAAGGATTGACGGGCGGGATGATAGATGTAGATCTCCCGTCCGTGTATTGATAATTGTTTAAGGTCGAAATGTGTGGTAGAGTGTGTCAAGTTTTTGAACGTACCACATACATGCCGGTATATGGGAGCCGGTAAGCCCGGTACCAGATTGAAGCAGCTAGGGCCGATAGCCATCTCTCCTTGGAAACTTTGTTTTCCCTTGCCGTACACTCGTGGATGTATGCGTGATGCTGTGAGTGAAGCAGTAAACCTTCATCCTAAGGAAGTGGACCCGGTTCCGAATTGTGGATTGATGGGAAAGGTTGGGAAATGCTTGTACCTTTTATCTCAAGCAGAGTATCCGTGTGTGTTGGGTTTCCCCTGGCCAGGTAGCACAAATTCGGTTCGAACTATCCGCTTCTCGCGGTTAATGAGACTGCTTGACCGCCTTGCTACATCGAGTAATAAGTGGAATTATGAGATTATGAATTTGTTCTATGAATTAATTTGTATTGCTCCACTTGTATGCTTAGAGAGGATGCTAATCTAGAATGGTTAAATTTACTAGAATATGAAGCTAAAACTTGAAAGCAAGGATCTACCTTAGTTGCTTTTCGGCAAACAAACCCACTAGCCAAAAGCCTCTCATTGTCTAGATGTCGGTGATGTAGTTTTCACCCGACGGGTAAGCCTTGCTGAGTATTAGTATACTCAGCCTTGCTTGTGGCAATATTTTACAGGTGTAATTTTGGATGTGGATGCTATGACTTGGCCTGCCCAGGTTCCACCTGGCTGGCACATCGAATGGGTCCCGTCCTCTGCCGAGGATCGGGAGGAGTAGCTTCGTGGCAGGCTTCATCACGGAGTTACTTGTTTCGTCGTTAGATTATTACTTCCGCTGCAATGAAACTCTAAATTCAGTTGTTATGAACTTTTCAATTCCGCTGCAAGACTTGTGTACTCTGATTTTAAATTGAACTCAGGCTGTAATAACTCTGTACCCTATGTTTGTAATTTAATCTGTGGAATGTTGTAATCTCTGGAACTCACCTTCGTGTGGGCCTGCTGCTGTTACGATCTAGTTAAGTACGTGGTTTAATCGGGTTTAATCCGACGGCGCTCCAGCTTATTCCGGATTAAGTGCCTGACTACGTGATTAGTGGTCTGAGGGTACTTAACTTGGAATAATTTCGGAGTGGTCCGCCACAGCTGGCATCAGAGCCGAAGCAGCAGCCCGGAGAGAGCAACAAACCATTAAACAACGATTTTGGAATAAAACTTGCCAATTCGTACTTCCGATGCGCTTTGCAAAGGAAGGGTGTTATAGGACCGCTAAGGATGTTACCTAGAGCGTGAAGCCTATGTGGGTTAAGGGATCACGTTATGATAGGTGGCAAATAGTATATTATACTGACTTCCAGCACATTTCATTCTGTTATTTACTTTCCGCAATGGTGGGCGCAAGGTACGGCGATTGCTGTAACGTACCACGGCACTATATGAAAATATAGTGGCGGCACATAGTTAATACGCTGTGATGGCGTATGAAATTAGAATAGGATGGTGGGCGCAAGGTACGGCGATTGCTGTAGCGTACCACGTCATCATATGCAAATATGGTGGCGGCACATAGTCAATACGCTATTTCAATAGCGTATGAAACTGTCAATATGTTGCCTCGGTGACATATGAACATTGCCCGTTCAATGTTAAACGTTCGGGTGCCACCTCTATAGTGGGTGGTAATGAATGGAGACGCTTTCGTGAGTGCTGGCACGAAAGGTTGATTATAAATGCTCTGGGATGAAATTTTCTGCAGGTACACTAACCGCGAACCCGTACGTGAAACGGTTAGAGAATTCCGACTAGATAATATAGCAAGAGACGAATATTGCCTAGCCACCGGCACTAACTTCGTAAGCCAAAAGTTATTGGCATGTGTGTTTGTGAGATCGAATAGGCCGCTCATGCATTGCATCTCACTGAATTAATCTCAAATTTAATCCTTGACCAAATTGAACCGTCGTCAAAAAGATTGAAATCACAACCAAAGATTCCTGCTGAGAACAGTCTGTTTGCACCCTCAATTCGAAACTGAAAACTTGGTCAAATGAAAAAGCGCTCAACATGAAAGTTGTCATAAATGTTATAAAGTACATGCTGGAGAAATTTCAACGAAAATGGTTCAGTAAAACTGGAGTTATGCTAAAAATGGTAACCCCCTGTCTGCTGGAAATTTCTGGGGACAGTGAGAAAGAAATTGAATTTTTACACTATCTTAACGACAGTTTCTGCCCAAACCTCCAACATGAAACTTGTTAGGAACTACTTAAACTATGTTCTGGCCAAAGTTGAGAATTTTTGAGCTTGCAGATTTAGAGTTTTGTAATTTTTACCACCCTACACAGAATCTGTTTTGTTTTAGCGCTAACCGGTTCTCACCCGTGCCTTTTTCTTTTGGTTCAGATGGCCTCCCACGCTGACTTGGCTAGCTACCCCAACGATGTGTCCTTCTCTGACTGCTTGGGATGGGAAGGATTCCCCAGTATCCTGTGGTCGGTTCTGCAGGCTATGGACTACCCGACACCGCCGCAGTACGAGAGGACGATTATTCGGCACAGAGGTGTGGTTCGTTCCCGCGTGCGGTTGGTGGTATACCGCCACCCGCCGTGTCCTAGCTCTCCCACCTGGACGGTGGAAGTGCACGGGCACCACATGGAGACCACGTGCGAGCTCGCTGCCATGAATGGCATTAGCTCTTTTGTTGCCCAAAACCAGGAGTTAGTGGAGCATCAGTTACTCGGTTTGTTCCCGCCGACTCAGCCAGACGACCCTCACTGGATGAGGCGTTACTTGAGTTCCCCCCTGAGGATGGCAGAGAGCCCCGTCGCAGCAGCCGCCTTGATGATGAGGTGGATGCGGGCGTATCACAGGTTGCAGGCACTTCTTAGTCGGTCACAGAGCGAGTTACTCAATGTTGCCATGGACATGTCTGCTCGCGCCCGCGACAAAGGGGTTGAGAGGACCTCCTTGTCCATAGAGGTGACTACTAGGAGTGCCATGATCGCTGACCTAGAGAGACAACTCAATGACCTACAGATTGCACACAACGACGCTCAGAATGAGTTGGCTCAGACTAGAGAAGAGCTTGAGGAGGTACACGGTACCTTGCAGCATGCCAATGCCATGCTTGCTGCCCATGACGCTCAGCACCTCTTTGATCAGCAAGGAGGAGACATAGATGGTGAAGGAGAGGCCCCCGACTCCGACATAGACACCGAGGACGACATGCCTCCCCTTCCAGCCCCACCTTCCCCTATGGGCAGCGAGGCTACCGCTAACAACCTTGATGATTTTTAGAGTGGTAGTGGAAATGACTCCTCCGCTAGGCCTAGATTTGGCTTTATGATGTAATAGGCTAGATGGAGTTGAGCTCCCCTTGTTATCTTTTGTGACATTGTAAACTTAATGGTGTGAAACTTGGTGGTGATGTAAGGGCTGTATTGAGCACATCCTGCAGCTTCCCTTTGTTTTAATTATTCATGGTTCTTCCTTTCATTTCTGGGCTGTGATGTGAACTAGAAAGTTGTCTGGAATTTGTCAAACTAAATGGTCACCAAATTGCAACCCCATTGGTTGAGCGAAATAAAAATGGCGATTAAAACACTACAGCTCGGCCTGCTGAAAAACAGCAAACGCAGAGAGCTGAAATTTGAATTTTTCGGCTTAGTTCCAGTCCGAATTTGAAATTGAGCCCAACATGAAAGTTGTAGAGTACGAAATTTTCGAGCTACTGACCGAGTGGGAGCTTATGACTTGTTTCCTGTTGGGAGATATGAATTTTCTCCCAAACTGCGTGTTGATATGTCATTCTGCGCAGTATACTTCAAATGTTGTCACATTCTACCTTGTCATTTATTATGCAAGTTTATGAAATGTGGCTAATACAAGTACCTACTGCAGATGGCAATCATCCGCAGCGGTCACGACGCCAGCGGCTCCAATGCTAACCAGCAGGGGTCTGAGGGGCAGCAACAACCACCGCCTCCTCCTCCTCCGCAGCAACCTCCGACGTGGCAGCAACTGTATGCCACCCAAACGGAGATTCTCCGGAACCTGCAGCATCAGCAGCAGATGATGCAGCAGCAAATGCTGCAGCAGGGAGGACCACGGGCCCCTCAGCCTCAGGTGGCTCGATACGAGGACTTTCTGGCGACGCACCCGCCGATCTTCGCTCGTGCCGACGAGCCTTTGGAGGCCGACACATGGATTCGAGCCATTGAGTCCAAGTTCACCATTCTGGCCACGCTTTGCACCGCCAGTCGCAAGGTCGTGTTCGCGGCGCAGCAGCTCCGCGGCCCAGCTCTCCTTTGGTGGGAGAACTACCTGGCCCTGCAGCAGGAGGGTCACGTAGTTGAGTGGGATGAGTTCAAGGCTGCGTTCAAAGCTCATCACATTCCGGCCGGTCTGGTTGAAAGAAAGCTGAACGAGTTTCTGGCGCTGACCCAAGGTACTCGCACGGTGCTGCAGTACGCTCAGGCCTTCAACGGTCTGTGCCCCTATGCGGGTCACCATGCTGACTCCGACGAGAAGAAGCTTGAAAGGTTCCGCCGTGGCCTTAACACCAAGCTGAAGGCGCAGTTGGCCACTACCCGTGCTCCCACGTACGGTGATCTTGTCAACCTTGCCATTGCTCAAGAAGACGCCAATACAGTGCACAAGGCAGAGAAGAAAAGGAAGGCTCCCGCTGGACCGTCTAGTTCGCAGCCCCAGAGGTTCCGCCTGGTTCCCCCGGCTGCACCGCAGGGACAGTCCAGGGCACCTCAGGGAGGTGGTTGGGTTGCTAGGCCGCCACAGCCTAACGCGCCTCGTTTCCCTCCACCGCCGCAGCAGCAAGCACCCAGGCAGAATACACCGCAGCCAGCTCGTCCTGGAGTCGGCTATCAATGCTTCAAGTGCGGGAGCAAAGATCACTTTATCAAGGACTGCCCACAGAACAGACAGCAGAACCAGCGCCCTGGGAATCAACAAGGCAAGGGCAAGCAGCAGCAGCAGCGTGTGCAAGTCCGCCAAGGACGGCTCAACTACACCAACTTGGCCGACTTACCAGAGGGAGCCCCAGACATGACTGGTATCTTCCCTATCTGCACTCAACCTGCTGTGATATTATTTGATTCTGGAGCAACGCATAGTTTTATAAACACAAGATTCCATGTGAAATGCGGATTAAAATCATACCATACCAAATCCTCCTATGTGATATCAACTGCGGGAGGCAAAATTGCATCCAACCAAGTCACCCACAAAGTTCCGATCAGGTTGGGAAGTAAAACATTCCCTACTGATTTGATTCTACTTGGTATGGAAGGGATTGACATTGTGTTAGGAGCCAATTGGATGACTCAGCATAAAGTTGTCCTAGATGTGGCGGAACGAGTTGTTGAGGTAAACTCACCTACGCATGGCCCGAGTGTGCTATATCTGCCACAACGGACTTGCGTTGATGCGTGTGCTTATTCTATGGTCGAAACCCAATTAAAGGATATTCCGGTGGTATGTGAGTATGCCGATGTATTTCCGGATGACTTACCAGGGATGCCGCCGGATAGGGATGTTGAATTTGTGATTGAATTGCAACCTGGCACAGCACCTATATCAAAGAGACCGTATAGAATGCCACCCAATGAATTGGCCGAACTAAAAATTCAACTCCAAGAATTGCTAGATAAAGGTTTCATTCGCCCAAGTGTGTCACCGTGGGGATGTCCCGCTATCTTCGTGAAGAAGAAGGACCATTCCTTGAGGTTGTGTATTGATTACCGGCCTCTCAATGCGGTAACTATTAAGAACAAGTATCCGTTACCCCGAATTGACATCTTGTTCGATCAATTAGCTGGCGCCAGAGTGTTCTCCAAGATTGACCTTCGCTCTGGCTATCACCAAATAAAAATCAGGCCCTGTGATATTCCAAAGACTGCCTTCTCCACACGTTACGGACTCTATGAGTTCCTGGTTATGTCCTTTGGACTCACCAACGCCCCAGCCTATTTCATGTACCTCATGAATTCGGTCTTCATGTCTGAGTTAGACAAGTTTGTGGTGGTTTTCATTGACGACATTCTTGTGTACTCCAAGAATGAGGAAGAGCACGCTGAGCACCTTCGCATTGTTCTTCAGCAATTGAGAGACCACCAGCTCTACGCCAAATTCTCCAAGTGTGAATTCTGGTTAGAGAGCGTGAAGTTTTTGGGTCACACGATTTCCAAAGATGGTATATCCGTGGATCCATCCAAAGTACAAGAGGTACTAGATTGGCAGCCACCTACTTCAGTCCACGAGATTCGGAGTTTTCTGGGATTAGCCGGTTACTACCGCCGCTTTATTCCGGATTTCTCTCGGATTGCGAAGCCTATGACCGAACTTTTGAAGAAGGGGGTTAAATTTGAGTGGAATGACAAATGTGAGGAAGCTTTCCACACCCTGCGGAGACTTTTGACTTCAGCCCCAGTTTTGGCTCAGCCCGATTGCACCAAGCCGTATGATGTTTATTGTGACGCATCAGGCACCGGTCTTGGCTGTGTTCTCATGCAAGAGAACCGAGTCATTGCTTATGCTTCGCGAGCACTTCGACCTCATGAGCAAAACTACCCCACGCACGATCTTGAGTTAGCAGCGGTTATTCATGCTCTCAAGATGTGGAGACACTATTTGATGGGTGTTCCCTGCAACATATACACAGACCACAAGAGCCTCAAATATGTTTTCACTCAGGCACATCTAAACATGAGACAGCGCAGATGGTTGGAGTTAGCAAAGGACTATGATCTTAATGTACACTATCACCCCGGGAAGGCTAATGTAGTTGCGGATGCACTAAGCCGCAAAGCTCGTTGCCATTGTCTTTCCGTGGAGTCCTACGCTGACACCCTGTGTCACGAAATGGCAAAGCTCAACTTAGAGATTGTTCCACACGGGTACTTCAACCATATTGCAGTGGAACCAACCTTGCACGATCAGATTGTTATGGCCCAACTAAATGATGCTGGCATTAAAGTTCTCAAAAAGAAATTGTCTAAAGAAAAAGTGAAAGAAAAGTACAAGTGCTTCCGGTTAGACGGGCAAGGAGTCCTGTGGTTTGGACACCGCCTCATGGTGCCCAAAAATACGGAACTCCGGAGGAAGATTATGGATGAGGCACATCTCTCCAAATTTTCTATCCATCCTGGCAGCACCAAAATGTATCAAGATTTGAAACAAAACTTCTGGTGGACTCGGATGAAGCGAGAAATTGCCACATACGTGTCGGAATGTGACACCTGCCAACGGGTTAAGGCAAGCCACTTGAAGGTAGGAGGTATGCTGCAACCTCTACCAATTCCCTCATGGAAGTGGGAAGATATCAGTATGGATTATATTGTTGGACTTCCCAGGACCCCTCAGGGCCACGATTCCATTTGGGTAATTGTGGATCGCCTTACCAAGACCACGCATTTTATTCCAGTCAATACCACTTATACTGCTAAGAAATACGCGGAGATTTATTTGGAGCGGATCGTTTGTCTACACGGGGTACCCAAGACGATAATTTCAGATCGTGGTGCTCTGTTTGTAGCACGCTTTTGGGAACAATTGCAAATGTCCCTAGGCACCAAACTAATCCGTAGCTCAGCATATCACCCACAGACCGATGGGTAGACGGAAAGGGTAAATCAAATACTTGAGGATATGCTTCGAGCCTGTGTTATCCAATATGGAAAGAATTGGGAGAAATGTTTGTCTCTAGCCGAATTCTCCTACAATAACAGCTACCAAGCAAGTTTAAAAATGGCACCTTTCGAAGCCCTATATGGTAGGAGATGTCGGACCCCGTTATGTTGGTCCCAGGCAGGCGAGAGATACACTTATGGCCCTGACCTTGTGAAAGAAGCCGAAGAAAAGGTTAGGATCATTCGGGAAAATTTAAAAACCGCCCAGACACGACAGAAGAGTTACTTTGATCAGCGGCGGAAGCCACTTCAGTTTGAAGTTGGCGATCATGTGTATCTTAAGGTCTCCCCGACCAAGGGTGTGCAAAGGTTTGGACTTAAGGGCAAGCTTGCACCTCGATATATCGGCCCGTATGAAATCACTCAGCAATGTGGGCCGGTAGCCTATCAAGTAAAGCTTCCCGAGAGACTTTCAGCGGTACACAATGTGTTTCATGTTTCTCAACTCAAGAGGTGTCTTCGTGTTCCAACCGAAGTTGTTGAACAAGAGGAACTCTCGGTTGAACCGGATCTCTCTTATGATGAGCATCCTGTCAAGATCCTCGACGAGAAAGAGCGACAGACACGAAGGAAGGGAGTTAAAATGTATAAAATTCAGTGGAGTCATCATTCTGAAGATGAAGCCACGTGGGAAACCGAGGATTATCTCAGGAAGAATTTCCCCGACATACTTTCATAAGCCGAGGTATTACTTTTCCCCTCTTTATCGTTAAGCGTAATCGAATCTCGGGGCGAGATTCCTTTTAAGGGGGGTAGGTTGTGACATCTCTGATGTCAAATTAACTAAAAAGTGCAACTAATATAAATGCAACAGGGAATTAAGGTTGGAATTCAAAAATCTCTCAAAAATTCACCAAAAATTCAAATTAAAATCCAAAAACAGGGATTATTTGGCACCAACCGAAAACTCAAGATTTTTGTACTAAACTTGAAAATCTCCCAAAATAAAAGTTGTTTGGAATCACAAATAAACCCTAGTCACTGTTTGGAATTTTTGAAAATTTTGCAGTTTAATCCCTCAAAAACTCAAATTACCGTTCTAGGCACCTTTTTGTTTTTGGGCTTTTTGAGCTTGAAAAACTTCGAATTTCGAGTTCATCCCAAAAAGAAAGTTGTGTCCCATCTTCCAGTCTACAACTTTTATTTTTGCACTTTTTCAAGTTCAGTTCAAATTTTTGGAGAAAATTCGAAATCAAATTCGGAGCTCCTCGGGCCGGGAACAGTGCCCCTGGCGCGGCTGACGCCGGCCAGAGCTCGGCCGCCACGCGGCCGGAGCTCGGCGCAGGCGGCGCTGACGCGGCCAAGGCGCGGCGGAGCGTGGCGTTTGTCGCCTAGTTGTTGTCCGTCCACTGTGGAGCCGTCATGTCGCCGCCGTCGCCCTCGCCTCTCCTCGCGCCGCGGACGCCATGATGGCGGTCGCGCGCGCCGCGGTCGCGCGCGCGCAAGCGCGCTGCGCCGAGCGCTGCAAGGCGCGAGATGCCGTTTCACTACGCGCCAAGGCCACTGTAGGCGATCTTCGAGCAGTCCGCGTTGATCTCCCTCGCCGACCGAGCCTCACACGCCCCGACCAAGCTCTGAGCGCGGCTATGGCGCGTCGCGTCGGGAGTTAACGCGCTCGCGCGCTCCCGAGGCAATGCCGTGCTCCACTCGCGCACTCGAGCACCCCACTGAGTTCCCCACTCACTCCTCTCACTCCCTCGAGCCTCCAGTGAACCCCCTCGCGCACTCCCCCTCCTTCTTCTTCCTCGCGCCGCGCAAGCCGAGCCGACCCAATTCGTGAAATTCGTCGCGCTCGATCCACCATTCCCAAATCCACTCCGCGCACAGCTAGTCCACTCCCCTAGCTCCATTTCCCCCAACTTTCCATAGTACATTGGCCACTCCCGAGCTCGAATTTCCAAGTTCCCCCAAATCGCGTTTTCCGGCCGTCGAACCACCTCACCGTCGAGACCCTACTCCGAGCCTTCCCCGAGCCTCCTCGAGCACACCTTTGGCTTCCCCAAGCTCTGCTGGTGCTCTAGGACTTCTTCCCCCACCGCGAACGACTCCGAGCTCGCCGGCGTAGATCCCGCAGAGGCCGCGCCGCCACCTCCTCGTCGCCGGCGTAACTCCGTCAACCCCCGGCCTCCCAACCGTGCTCAAACGACTCGTGGTGAGCCAAGGATCATTTTCCCCCTCTTCCCCGAGCCCAGTTCGCCGTGGTTTGCCCGGCGTAACTCCGGCGAGCCCCCGGGGACGAAAGTTCATCGTCTACCTTTGTCCGGGGTCTTTTGTGCAAAAGTACAGGACTGGTTCGCGAAAGTTTGAAAGTTCTAGGGTTCTCGGTGAAAATAGATTCTTACCCTAGATTTGATTTTTCCCGAATCTTGTAAAATCGATTAAAAATCGTAGAAAAATCGGAAAAATATGCAAAAATACTCTCTGGAATCGTGAGGACCTAAACTACAATCTCTATTAGACATGTTATTGCTTTTGGTGAACTGTTTTTGAATTAAAAATCAAACTAGGAAAACCTAAAGTTGTGCACCATTTCAAATCCATAGCTCCGCTGGGGTTGAGCTTTGGATATGTTGTGTATATGGGCTTTGGACAGCTTGTGTACAAAGGAGACTCAAAAATATGGTGTGTAGCTCCAGTTATGGATTTAAAGGTGTTTTCTGACTTTCTGCAGTAGAGAAATTGTTAAAACTAAATTGTGCAGCGAAAAATCACCATTTTGCTCCTGAGAACTAAAAACTTGTTAGCACACATGTTAAAAATGAGAAACTTAATTTTTGCTCTGTTTAGGATGGCAAATAATTAAATATGTGTTTTTGGATAGAAAAATAATGAGGACTGCCCAAGGGTTATTTTGAGCCACCACTTGGCCAGAGCCCTCCTCATGATATTGCTTAGCTTTGGTAGGAAGATCTCCTGAAATAGATGAAATTTCAATTTATTATGTATTTATTTCACTTACTACAGCTAGCTGTTGGCACATTTTTAATAAATTATGTGTAACTCGAAATTAGCTGAATTTTGGAGTGAGCTTAGCTCTTATACTCCAGTAGCTGTCATAAAGTTTGTAGCTAAAATTGATGAACAGAAGTGGAGAAACAAAAATAAGAAGGAATCTAGTTAGAAATTGATTTATATAAAAAGATAAGCCTTTTTGTTTAAATAGTTAGATAAAATGGATGGAATCTGAAATTTCAGAACAGCACCCAACTTTATGAGGAAATAAATAAGATTCTTTTATATATGTACACAATCACCATCGAAGTCAACTAAAACTCTATCTACACCTACACCTTGTTTTGTGAAGAAAATGAAAGTATCTAAGTATGTCTAGGTGAATATGGCCTTCAAGGCCCTAGTCCTAGCATCTAAAGGCAGCCGCCTTAAAGTTTATGCATATCATGTAGAAGGCGCTATCCCCGACGGCGACTACACCCTCATCCCCGCAGACGAGGAGCAAGTCCCGGAGCCCGGCGCCGGTGCAGACGTGACCAACCCCGGAGCTAACCCCCAGTCCGAGCAGGAAGGCAAGCCCCGGAGCATGACCTAACTCTTACTAAATTATGCACTTGAATTCTCTATGTTTGTGCATTTAAGTTTCTAGGAGTTGATTGAATACCATAGCTGCAATATTTCCCTAGTACCTATGACTTGCAATACTAGTATGAAAGGATCGGTAGAGCATTGCTATAGGTCCGTTACAAGTCGAGTGATTTCCTGTCACTCGCGAGACATAGGAATTGCTTGTCTTTACTTATGTTGGAATCATAAGGATTGACGGGCGGGATGATAGATGTAGATCTCCCGTCCGTGTATTGATAATTGTTTAAGGTCGAAATGTGTGGTAGAGTGTGTCAAGTTTTTGAACGTACCACATACATGCCGGTATATGGGAGCCGGTAAGCCCGGTACCAGATTGAAGCAGCTAGGGCCGATAGCCATCTCTCCTTGGAAACTTTGTTTTCCCTTGCCGTACACTCGTGGATGTATGCGTGATGCTGTGAGTGAAGCAGTAAACCTTCATCCTAAGGAAGTGGACCCGGTTCCGAATTGTGGATTGATGGGAAAGGTTGGGAAATGCTTGTACCTTTTATCTCAAGCAGAGTATCCGTGTGTGTTGGGTTTCCCCTGGCCAGGTAGCACAAATTCGGTTCGAACTATCCGCTTCTCGCGGTTAATGAGACTGCTTGACCGCCTTGCTACATCGAGTAATAAGTGGAATTATGAGATTATGAATTTGTTCTATGAATTAATTTGTATTGCTCCACTTGTATGCTTAGAGAGGATGCTAATCTAGAATGGTTAAATTTACTAGAATATGAAGCTAAAACTTGAAAGCAAGGATCTACCTTAGTTGCTTTTCGGCAAACAAACCCACTAGCCAAAAGCCTCTCATTGTCTAGATGTCGGTGATGTAGTTTTCACCCGACGGGTAAGCCTTGCTGAGTATTAGTATACTCAGCCTTGCTTGTGGCAATATTTTACAGGTGTAATTTTGGATGTGGATGCTATGACTTGGCCTGCCCAGGTTCCACCTGGCTGGCACATCGAATGGGTCCCGTCCTCTGCCGAGGATCGGGAGGAGTAGCTTCGTGGCAGGCTTCATCACGGAGTTACTTGTTTCGTCGTTAGATTATTACTTCCGCTGCAATGAAACTCTAAATTCAGTTGTTATGAACTTTTCAATTCCGCTGCAAGACTTGTGTACTCTGATTTTAAATTGAACTCAGGCTGTAATAACTCTGTACCCTATGTTTGTAATTTAATCTGTGGAATGTTGTAATCTCTGGAACTCACCTTCGTGTGGGCCTGCTGCTGTTACGATCTAGTTAAGTACGTGGTTTAATCGGGTTTAATCCGACGGCGCTCCAGCTTATTCCGGATTAAGTGCCTGACTACGTGATTAGTGGTCTGAGGGTACTTAACTTGGAATAATTTCGGAGTGGTCCGCCACACTCTCTATCTTGATCATAGTAGGGGTAAGTGACTAGATTGCATAGGCGTGGTGCCTAGGTTTGATAGTTACCTTGGGTTGTGTTCTACCCTACGTTACTGTTGCGGTAGGAGACAGGTGGCGACAACCCTGTTCGTCTTTTGTAGTCCACCATGTTCGGGTCTTTTCATAGCAGTAGTGTCGGTGCCTGATTTGGTCGCACCGGCACAAACAAGTGATTGTGGTGCTAATCCACTCGTTGCCCCGATGGCGGGTGAAGAGACAGGGGTTTTATCCTGGTTCCGGCCACGGGGCCGTACGTCCAGCAGTGGTGCCGAGCACCAGTTTCGAATTGCTCGTAGTAGGGGTTTACAAGAAAGATGGGAGCAGGAGGTGAGCTCCTAAGTCCCTGAGCTTTTTGGTGGCTAAGTGCGTTTGTATGTGTTCTGTCAACCTGCTGTCACTTGCCGTCCCTTGCCCTTTTGCATGGGCTTCCCTTCCCCTTTTATAGACGTAAGGGGGAGGGCGTGAGAGTACATGCATTCGTGGCGTAGACGTGCTAAGTTTACTGTGCTGCCCATGCCGTGCACGATGCGAGCGGGAATCGCGCCTTCCAACTCCGGCTGACGACATGGCAGGGGTTGACGTGATGTTCTTGCTGCGACAGGTTAGGTCTTCGAGGATGGCAACTTGAGTACGGCGTCCGCATCGAGGCTCCGTAGTTTCCTTCGAGGGTTGTCTTCGAGGATGGTAGCGCATCCGAGGCAAGCAAAGTCAAAGGAGTGGTTGGCACAGTGTTGCTGCCTAGTTAGGTCTGACCGTGCAGCATGGCGCTCAGAAGTCCACTCTTACGAGTGGATTTGACCGATGTCTTCTCCGGGGCGTGGGTGGCGGCGTGGCGCAGTGATTTCCCTGCTTTTTGACTGCAGAGGAGCGTCATCATGACTTGGAGTGATGGGTCGCAGAGCCTCGGGCGTTGCTCCCGGCGTGGCAGGCTCGTGCTTGGCCCACAAGCTCGAGCTTGCCGAGCCTCGAGCGTGACGGAAACGCTGGCTCGAGGGTGAGCGTCTCCCTCAAGCCTCGCGGCCGAGCCTCGAACGTGGCGGAAACGCCCGCTCGAGGGCGAACGTTCCCCTCGAGCGCGGCTGGGCTCGATCGTCACGGACATCTCCGCTCGAGGGTGGTCGTCCACCTCGAGCGGGACGGACGCTGAGGAGGAGTTGTTATGGTGGGCCTTTGCCGGGCTGCAGAGCCAGGCCGACGTCATTGTGGGCCTTGTTGCCAAGTAGTTTAGGGTCCAAGTTAGGGTACCCCTACTATTGGTACCCAACAGTAGCCCCCGAGCCTCCGCAGGAGTGAGGTTCAATCCTGCGGAGGTTGGTGTTCGTCGAGGCTTTCGAGGCCTTCGTCCCTTCGCGGGTTCTGGGAATCCATGGGGGCGCGCTAGCGCACCCGCGGGTGTAGCCCCCGAGGCCTTGGGAGAGTGGTTGACACTCTCTCAAGGTCTCAACTCGATGTGAAGAGCATTCGTTGCTTCCCCAGGTGTGGGTTCGTCCACAACGCCTGAGGTCCTCAAATCTAGCCTTGTTTGGCGTGGTCGAGGAAATCTTGAGCTTTTTTCGTACATCGTGATCTCTTTCGAGGGGTCGAGGATGAGGCGATCCGTGTTTCTCACGATTGGGATCGAACCATGGATGCCTGGTTGAGCTGGTAACGGGTGGTTCGAGCGGACGTCCATGCCCCATTCGATGAGGGTAGGCTCATGGTCATAGGACACGCCCGTGAAAGCTTTTCGCAAAAGTATGCTAGACGGGACTCGACCTCGTTCGATAGAGGTCGAGGGCTCGATGCTCCCCCTCGAGGGGTCCCTTAGTCTAGGCTTTTTGCCTGGCCTCGAACATAACCGATTGTTTTCCTCGAACATTTGAGCTTCGAGGCTCACTTTCGAGGGTACCTTCGATTATCCCTGACTCAGTTGATCTGGGGCCTTTGTCGAAACCCTTCGAAGGTCCAAGGTTCGAACCCCTGATCAGTAGAACGATGACTTCCTCCCTTCGAGGGGGAAGCCTTGAGCGTTCCCTCCACGTGTTCCGCTCCGCGCGGGGTAACGATGGCAGACGTGGGAGTCATGGCCGATGTGGGGAGGAACGCGGTCATGTGGGTTCGTCCACAACACTAGGAGCCCTCGAGCCTCGTTTGGCTCGAGATGTCCCAAATTTTTCTTCATTCCTCGGGGTCCCTTTCGAGGGACTGAGGAGGAGGCGATCCATGCTTCCCACGATTGGGATTGAGCCATGGATGCCTGGGTGAGCTGATAGCGGGTAGTTCGAGCGGACGTCCATGCCCCATTCGATGAGGGTAGGCTCGTGGTCTTAGGACACGCCCGTGAAAGCTTTTTGCAAAAGTATGCTAGACGGGACTCGACCTCGTTCGATAGAGGTCGATGGCTCGATGCTCTCCCTCGTGGGGTCCCTCGATCTAGGCACTTTCGACCAGCCTCGGACGCGCTTGACGGATCTCCTCGAACATATGGGCTCGAGGCTCTTATTCGTGGGTACCGCCGAGCGTCCCTGACTCGATCGATCTAGGGTGCCTGTGGAACCCTCGATGGGCCAGGTCTCGAACCCCTGATCAGTAGAACGATGACTTCCTCCCTTTGAGGGGGGATGCCTTGAGCGTTCCCTCCACGTGCCTTCCACCGCTTCGTGCGGGGTCATGATGACCATTAGGGCAGTTACTGCGACTTCATGGGGGAGTGGGCGCGCCTTTTCAGGTGTGATGTGGCCTAGGCGAAGTGACCGCACGACTGCTCGGTCGGCGGAAGAGCGTCCTCTTCCCGGGCGAAGATGACGGCGGCTGGGACGACCTTGGCAGTGGGAGTGGAACCTGAAAGCCTCGGGACATCGAGCCCGAGTGTAAATAGTAGTTTAGAGACTTGCGTTTCCTGATGTAAGAACAGTTCGTTTGTTTTCATACATCCTACTTGTTTTCGTTAAACATCATTTGTATCGTTAAACGAGGTTTATTTCAAGCGGTATCTCTGCGATGCACGTTGTGTCCAATGCATGCGCCTCGAAAGGAAGTCGCCACTAGGATCGATCGTACGTGAATGACTTAGGCGGAGGGAAGTAAGGTGCTGCCGTAGCCTCGAGGCGTAGGCGGGCACTCGGCTCAGGCGACCCTGCCCTTGTCCGTTTCACGCCTAGTGTCCTCCTTTCGAGGGTTGCAAAAGAGCACTTGGCGATACGCTCGAGATATCACAAGAATTTTGAAAAAGCATTGATTTTTTCGGGGGTTCGTCCCCGTTGTAGCCCCCGAGGGGGGATGGTCCTAGCGAGGGTAGGACCAAACCCCATTCAAGTGTTAGTGGACTCGAGTCCACTTGATTCGTTCACAACTTGCGGGAGCTAAGCCAAATACTTAATCAAGAGTTTGTACAATCGAAAGTATGTACAAAAAAGGTTTGAGGGTCTGAAGCCGCTCTAGGGGTAGAAGCGACTTAGCTGTTGGATGTTCCAGGCGTTCGCGAGGACTTCCGTCGGCGGCGGGTCCTCCCACGATGAAGAACACTTGTTCCACCTTGGGGTACCTGTTGGCATCAGAGACACCCCTTCACATGGAGGGCCTCGAGGCCCCTTGTGGCTGGGGTCCATTGTGGGGACTTCGTTTGTCGTTGTTGCCCTTCTCGCTAGGGGCTCGAGACTTCTTCCCCTTTTTGCCTTGATTTTACTTCTTCAAGGGGTACCTTGGCTTGCTGCCCTCCGCGGGCGTCTCCTCGGGGCGTTTTCCCTTCTTGTCGTTGAAGATGGCGTTGGCCGCCTCCTCCCCCGAAGCGTACTTGGAGGCTACCTCGAATAGCCGGTTCGCGTCAGGGGGAGGGTTCCTCCCCAACTTGCACACCAAGCTATAGCATGTGGTGCTCTCGAGGAAGGAGTGGATGATCTGATGGTCGGTGATGCTGGGAAGCTCGGTGCAGCGCTTGGAGAAGCGCCGGATGAAGTCCCTCAAGGATTCGCCGGGTTTTTGTTTGCACCTTCGAAGGTCCCATGTGTTCCCGGGGCGCACGTAGGTGCCCTGGAAATTCCCCACGAAGGTCTCGACCAGGTCGTTCCAGTCGCGGATCCAGTTGGGGGCAGATGCTCGAGCCATGTCCGTGCGGAATCTGCTAGGTGGAGTGGTAGATTGCGAATGATCATGTCGTCATCTGTAGCGCCGCCGAGCTGGCACGCTAGGCGGTAGTCGTTCAACCATACCCTGGGGTCCATTTCCCCAGAGTATTTGGTGATGGTAGTAGGCTGTCGAAAGCGAGGGGGAATCGGAGCGGTGCGGATGTTGCGACTAAACACCCGCGTTCCCGCTGGCTCCGGGGCCGCATCCCGGTTCCACCGAACGTCGGTGCGCCCGCGTTGGTGGGTCCAGGCTCCCTCTCGCTGCCTCATTTGGTTCAGTGTGTTGTGGGCGTCGCCATCGTTGATCGCGCCTCGGGTGTCCTGGAGGTGTGATCTCGCGGGCACCCTCGCGGGAAGTGTTCCTGCTTCGGGTGCACGTGGTTCGTCGACGTGGCGTCGCGCCATGTCCCAGTGGGAGTCGCCCCGGGACTGTGCTCGTGCCCTGCCGTTAGGCCGGGGTGAGCGCACCGATGACTCCCCTCCTCGTTCACCCTTCGAGGCTGATGAGCGTCGAAGGCGGGAGGCTGAGCTCTCGGCCCGCTGTCGGGCGGCGTTCTCAACCAGCTTTTGGGCCTCCAGATGTAGCTTCCACCCCTCGGGGGTAGCTGGCTCTGGCATGGCTCGGAGCAGCGCGGCCGCCGCGATGAGCTTTTGGCTCGTCCTGGGAGCGAGGTCGTCATCTCTGCCCTCGGCAAGGATGCGGGTCTGAGCTGCTTGCCCTGAGCGTCGTGCGTCCGTGCTGTGTTCGTGGCCTTGTTTGGGCGGCTCATGGTCGGAGCGCGCCGGTGGTGAGACGTCGCCACCTCCCAAGTCGTGGGGTCGAGCAACTCGTGGTAGGTGGCGTGGATGGCGCTCGTCCTCGGAAGGCAAGTGATCCAACAGGTCCGGTGGCTGTGCGCCTACTGGATCCGCGCCACCGTTGCCTCCCTGAACGTCATCCTCGCCATCGTCATCCGACGTTGATGACGAAACACTCCCTGGTTGGATCATACTCATCATCGGAATAGCCGAAGCAATAGTCCACCGCTGTTTGGAAGGCCAGAAAGGCCTCTGGGTCGCGGAGACCCGAGTAGTTCCAACCAGGGTGCCCATGCTCAAAGGCGTATCGATCTTCTGATTTCGTGCGGGAATCGTCGGGCGTCAGAGCGGCGAGGTCGTGTCCCGAGGCCGGATGACGGCCTGGCTGGCCATCATACGCACTCATGACGGTGCGGACGAGCGAGGCGTACGTGGCCGTAGGGCCGCGTAGCCCATAGGGATAGGGACGTGCCGTCGTAGCACGTGGTGCAGAAATGGGTCCCGGGAGGAAGGGAGCAGCCCTCTCCTGTGACCCTGATCGCGGGATCTCCCTTTCCCTCACGGGAGGAGGGATGCTGACGTCGGCGGCGCGCCTTGCAGCGCGCGCTCGTCGTACGCGAGGTCCGGGATGACTCCGTCGTCGCGGTGCTGCCAGTGGCAGTTGAGGTGGCTCCAGCTGGTTGCTCGGTTCCTCCCGGAGGATGCGCATGTGGTAACCGTCGCCACATGCCTAGAACCGTAAGCTCCCGAACCGGATCTCTTGCCCCACTGGGAGCAGATTGCTTTCGCCCAGCGGGGGTCGTCCTTGGTTGAAGTTCGCCATCGGGAACGAGAATTGCGTAGCGCTGGTCCCCTACCTGGCGCGCCAACTGTCGGTGCCTGATTTGGTCGCACCGGCACAAACAAGTGATTGCGGTGCTAATCCACTCGTTGCGCCAATAGCGAGTGAAGAGACAGGGGTTTTATCCTGGTTCCGGCCACGGGGCCGTACGTCCAGCAGTGGTGCCGAGCACCAGTTTCGTATTGCTCGTAGTAGGGGTTTACAAGCAAGATGGGAGCAGGAGGTGAGCTCCTAAGTCCCTGAGCTTTTTGGTGGCTAAGTGCATTTGTATGTGTTCTGTCAACCTGCTGTCACTTGCCGTCCCTTGCCCTTTTGCATGGGCTTCTCTTCCTCTTTTATAGATGTAAGGGGGAGGGCGTGAGAGTACATGCGTTCGTGGCGCAGACGTGCTAAGTGTACTGTGCTGCCCATGCCGCGCACGATGCGAGTGGGAATCGCGCCTTCCAACTCCGGCTGACGACATGGCAGGGGTTGACGTGATGTTCTTGCTGCGACAGGTCAGGTCTTCGAGGATGGCAACTTGAGTACGGCGTCCGCATCGAGGCTCCGTTGTTTACTTCGAGGGTTGTCTTCGAGGATGGTAGCGCATTCGAGGCAAGCAAAGTCAAAGGAGTGGTTGGCACAGTGCTGCTGCCTAGTTAGATCTGGCCATGCAGCATGGCGCTCAGAAGTCCACTGTTGCGAGTGGATTTGACCGGTGTCTTCTCCGGGGCGTGGGTGGCGGCCTGACGCAGTGATTCCCCTGCTTTTTGACTGCAGAGGAGCGTCATCATGACTTGGAGTGATGGGTCGCAGAGCCTCGGGCGTTGCTCCCGGCGTGGCAGGCTCGAGCTTGGCCCGCAAGCTCGAGCTTGCCGAGCCTCGAGCGTGTCGAAAACGCTAGCTCGAGGGTGAGCGTCTCCCTCGAGCCTCGCGGCCGAGCCTCGAACGTGGCGGAAACGCCCGCTCGAGGGGGAATGTTCCCCTCGAGCGCGGCTGGGCTCGATCGTCACGGACATCTCCGCTCGAGGGTGGTCGTCCACCTCGAGCGGGACGGACGCTGAGGAGGAGTTGTTGTGGTGGGCCTTTGTCGGGCTGCAGAGCCAGGCCGACGTCGTTGTGGGCCTTGTTGCCAAGTAGTTTAGGGTCCAAGTTAGGGTACCCCTACTATTGGTACCCAACAAGTAGTGCAATCGCTTTTGAGTTCCCCTCTCATCCCTTTCTGAGATCCTTCCTCTTCAACCGCTGAAGCAGCTAGAGCACTCAAGTATTTTCAACAGGAGTTAGCAAAACGACGTTAGATCTCCTCTACCTATCTTATCTAGATTTCTTAACTCCCATCATATCCCCTCGATAAACTAGAGTCACTATTAGTACCCTATCATGATCGTCTACGTTCTGCGCTGTCTCATCTAGGATCTGTACTGCGTTGATTCTTCACGAGGACAGAGCGTTGATCTGTAAGTAATATGAATTTATGTGAAGTGTATTAGTATGTTTTAGTTTCTTCTAGTATGTATGCTAGCAATCGAGTTGGTTCCTGAAATTTTCCTCAAATAAAATCTGGTAGAAATAAACGCATTATTCCAACATGAATGTCATTTGATGTCTCTAAAGGGGAAGAAGGGGCATGTGGCAACAGTTGGTAAGGAAGAGGTGAAATAAGAGAATCCATGGGATGAACAAGGTGGTGATGTTGCTCCAACCATCTATGAAAAGGGAAGGTTTCTTGTATATGTATGGACGATGTTGTCTTGCTCGTTCAGCGCTTTTCGTAGTGCCTTCAAAAATTGTGATGGCCTTTTATGGCCCTACCTCGTCGATTGAAGACATATCAGCTGCAATTCACCCATTATAGCAGCGATAATCAGTAAAGAAGAACATGGCTGTAATTTTTCTTATTTAGGTTTATGTATGTAGCTTGTAATGCGTTTTGGTTCTAATAAATCAAATCCCCTCTCCTTTCTCAAAAAATATATATAAAAAAGTAAACTTTGTGTTTCTCTGGTCAAACTTTGAGACACTCCAAGTTTGTGATTTTTTCACTATAAAGAAGTTGATTTTGTCCATTTCACACTACCATTGTGTGGATATGTGTTTGGGGACACTGTCTTGTATCTTTCAAAAAATATACAATTTTTAAAAATTGGGTGGAAAACATTAAATTGTCTTCCATTAAGGAAAACATTATAGTGCTATACTGATATAAGGCTATTCCTAGTGGGGTTTCATGTATATTAAACGAGTTGCCATCTAGGCAAAAAATGCTGACATGGCATGATATTTATGATGAAAAAATGATGCAATCAAATGTCTTGTGCAGAACTGTATATTTGATTATTCAGTTGGACATGTGAAAATGATATATGTGAATTATCCTAGAAAAATACTTATTTCTTAATGTTGCCATTTGATTTGCTTTAGAAATGTATTGCCTAAGAAGTTGTTGATGAAAACCAGATGCATTTTCAAACTTTTTTAGTTGAAAGAAGAATGATATTAAATTATAGTTGAGTACATCCTCACGCCATAAGCACTTTGAAATACATAGTACTCACGCATTATATAGCTCTAAATCTCACTTCCTAACCTAAATAAACATTAATATGGATGACCACACAAGAAAACACTCAACAAACAGGCTAAGAACATGGGCCAGCATTCCTGCAGGCAGAGTTGAGTACATTCTTCTTCTTCTTTCTTGTGTATTCCTTGTTCTTTTGTCTACCACCGAAGAATAAAGAAAACCGAGCCAAGTCTTAACAACTCAAAACCAACCACAATTGATTTGAGAGGTAGATTTATTTTCACTGGTCCTTTATCGTGGTCAGATATAACCATAACAAAACGGAGAAAAGAACTAAGAAAATCATTCTAGTGTGATGACGTCATCCTTGCTTCTTTGTCGCTATCTAGAGACCTAATTCTCCATGCCTTCGTGCCAAGAAAGGTATTGACGCATTAGTTGCCGCCATTTTCTTCATTAGGTCATCATGGAGGGACCAAATCCACCCTATTTCCTCGTCGTTGCCACAACCATCGCCGAAAAGAAAGAGGAAACACACCCCTAAACAAGACTCGAACTAATATGAAAAAATATTAAAGAGATGGATCCCCACACCCTTCATCCTTCGGCGAGTTAGTCGGAGGGGAAAGGAGTGGGGCAAGTGATGGTTGAGACTAGGGGTGGCGGCAGCACCTTCCGCAGGACTTGCGTATCGGTATATGCATTTTCAAGCCTATGTACATATCCGTGAAAAAAATGTCCATGTCTGAAATATTTTTTCAGTTTTGTGACCGGGTGTATGAGGGTTAGTGTGCTTGTAGTTGATTTAACATATCACGCTATCTACATTGCTCAACTTAAACGGAAAGCGACAAAAACCCAAAAGAGCGTACAGTTCACACTGATATTGATTCACAAGCTAAGGTGCCATTCCAAAACTTTAACTTTGGTCTTTGGTAGTCTTTTCTTTTTCTCTTAAATTGATATTGATTCACTTGAGCAAAATCCAACTACTTGGCAGTTCAGATAACAACCTCTAGCATGAAAGCAAACTATTTCCTCCGTTTCAAATTACAATTTATTTGATTCTTTTTACTCCAAGTTTGATCCTATTTTTTTAAAAAAAGGTGCAAAAATAATCAAATTTAAGTCATTTTCGAAGAACTTTGATTAATAAAGCAAGTCATAATAAAAAAAATATTTTGCAAAAATAAGACAAGTGGTCAAACTTGGGGTCAAAAAATCAAACAAATTGTAATTTGAAATGGAGGAAGTAATTGACAAGCTGATACAAGCCTTGCCCTTCACCATGGCAATCTGGAAGGTTAAAGTTCCACTTAAAATCATTTTTTTTTGTTTGCTACTTATATGAATGTGTTACTTTCACGAAAGACAATCTTTCTAGAAGGATTTCGTATGGAACTATAAAATGTTGTTTTTGCAAGTGAAAGTATTCAACATTTGTCTTTCAATAGTCCTTTAGGAAATTCATTTGGCGCAATATACACATTTCTTTTAATCTTTTGCCCTTATTAAACTTTCAGCATATGTTCTTTGATTGGTTGGGTGAACCGAAATTAAATTAAAGAAACTATTTTGGAGTGGAGTAGCTCCTGTTTGTTGGATAATATGACTATGACGAAATGATATTATGTTTAACATATCATTGTTACTGTCATTGCTTTTTAGGGGTACGTATTGGACTTTTTTTTTTTTGGAAAGGGTACGTATTGGACTTAATTTTGGTCTCTTCTACGTAATAAGGAGGATCGCCTCATGCTGAAGATGATGTGTGCTTGAATTGGCAGGCATGGAGATCTTCACTAATAATGGATGGTACTTTATCAATAGCATTACTTTCTAAACCTAGCTGTTTTAAGTGTTGAACACCAATGGATACAAACATGATTACGTTCAGGAAGCACCCATGTAATATACACAATATCTGAAACTAAAGGTCGCCCTCCTGAAAGTCTTGAGCCTCATACCTAACTGGTGCCACGCTGCCGTCCATCTCCGGCCTGATGCATCATCAGGGAACGAAGGATCAGATGCCGTGCTTGACCAACAACTCGTGCCATCAACCAATTCGTCACTAGACGAAGATCCGATTCGATCCAATCCTGATGGACGTCAGACATCTGCACGCGCGTGCGAAGAACGGCATGTCAATGAACGCATCTTAGCTGACCTAACACCAAATCCTTTTACCTGAAAGACGTGTGATGTTCTGAAAGTGACATTTGATCACCCTGCTTGGAAAAAAAAAAAGGATAATTAGCCTCTCCAAGGTAAGTTCATTGAAGAGCAACTTTATGATTTTCTTTCGGAATAATGTAAACATTGAAGGTAAAAGCACCATTTGGGACATTATACAACTCCATGATTACCAATTTGTCCTGGTTTGTCATCAGATAAAGGCTGTGTGACCATCTACAAAGCAGAGTTCAAAAGTGTGCGACTTTCATCTAACGTTTGACCACATGTGACACATTATTGGACTCACAGTTTCAGCATGAAGAACAGAAGCCATTTTTTGAAAGCCGAAAAAGCAAAGAATTTCAATGAGTATTCTTCACCATTGAGGAAAACAGGGAAGAGCCAGGTACGAACGAGCATCATAAAATCTTCCGCATATAGACTTTATTTGTCACAAGTATAATTGAACATAAGCAGAAGTCTCACAGAAAGAATGTGCACGTCGTATGTTTGTTCCAATTATCAAACTGAGCAAATTCAAGTCCTGCACTACAGAGAAATAGATAAGGAAAATGGATCTATTGTTACCAAAATAGATACTACATCTTGTTTTTTCTGTTGCTCACTTTGCCAGCATGCAGCTTCCATTCAATGTCCACATTGAGATCTCAGGAACTAGTTCTACAACAAGTTAGTACAGAAGGAAGATCATATATAACCTTTGAGCTACACAGTTTTTGCCAAGGTAACAATTATTCAGAATGACAAAAACTAAATAAGTTCACAAATTTTTACTGAATGGTAATTGTGAATAATACATATAAATGGCAAAAATTGTACTGTTTTCTCAGCAAAGAAGACAGATGTACAAGGGAACTGAGCTCCAAGATTTGTTCTATTAAACTGGTGTCCTTGTGAATGAACTCTTATCAACGTGTCTCTGTTCAAGCTGTTGTGTATTATGTACACTGACTGAAAACAAAAATACAAAATTTTCCTTCCAACAGTAGCTACGTTTCTGTTAACGTGAGTTGAAGTGAATAAGCTAATATATCAATCTAGTAAAACAAATCTGCAGGAATCAATAATATTTACACTGATTTCTCAGATGATTCCTCTATATTTGCTGAATCGGTTGAGAAGCCATCCAAGAAGTTGTTGTCTGCGTCAATCTGTAACTCTTTGAACATTGCCATAACCTGAATCATGGTAGGTCTGCGGAAAGGCTGATCATCCAAGCACTGGCAAGCAATCTTCAGATACTGATATAACTCCAATTCACAGGATTCTGTATCAGTCAATACAGGATCAAATATCTTGTTGCAACGGTCCTCCTTAACCATATGCTTTGCCCAGTCAACAAGGTTACTGTCACCAAATTCTGTTGGATCAATTGGTTTTTTCCCTGAGAGAAGCTCCAAGAGCACAACACCATAGCTGTAGACGTCACCCTTGGTTGTGCAGATAATAGACTGGAAGTACTCAGGTGCCACATATCCAGGTGTCCCCAAGAGCTTGCTCACAGTCAGATGTGAGTCCAGTGCATTCACCAGTCGTGCCATCCCAAAATCCGATACATAGGCATCAAGGTTATCATCAAGAAGCACGTTGCTCGACTTCATGTCCCGATGTATGATGTGTGGGATGCAACTATGGTGGAGGAAGGCTAGTCCTCTCGCTGAACCAATTGCAATCTTTTTCCTTGCTGTCCAATCAAGATGCACATCAGTTTTGGCCCTTTCATGGAGTATGACATCCAAGCTGCCATTCTTCATATACTCATACACAAGGAGACGCTCATCACCAATTTTGCAGTAGCCTAGCAATGGCACAAGGTTGCGATGTTTGATCTTGCCAATGGTTTCCATCTCTGCAGTGAACTCCCGGTCACCCTGGCCTGTGAAATACATCAGTTTCTTGACAGCCACAACACTGCCATCCTTGAGCTTAGCCTTGTAAACCTCACCAAACCCCCCTGTGCCAATAAGAGCCTCTGAACTGAAGCCATTGGTGGCCTCATGCAGGTGGGCATATGTCAGCTTCCTCAATGGATTCTCAAATACCGCCAAATTGATGCTTAGTGGTTCATGGGAACCAGAATGCTTCCAGCTTATACCAGTGGATGATGGGAGGCTGTCGCTATACCCAGTTTGAATCTCTTCAGTTTTGCTTTCACGGGGCCTCCTCAGCTTGTAGAGAGTGACAACTAGGGTGGCCATTATAAGCACTAAGAGTGCCACTGCAAGGAGCACAAATTCTTCGAGAACTTTGCTCCGCACATTCGGGGAATGTTGGGAACCATCTCCAACGCTGGCATTGTGCGTGCAAGGGTTCAAGGGGATGCCACAGAGGCCAGAGTTGTTTTCAAAGCGTGATGCTGGAAATGTAATGATCTGACCCGATGTCGGGATTTCTCCAGTAAGGTTATTGTTAGAGACATCAAAGTCATCAAGGAAATTTAAAAGCCCAAATCCTTGGGGGATGCCACCCGTGAGGTGATTGTGTGAGAGGTCAAGTGAACCAATCATCTTCAGCCCTGTGAATGCATCTGGAATTGCACCAGTAAGGTCATTGTGTCCCAAGTTAAGGACTTTAAGATATGTCATGTTCCCCAAGCTTGCTGGAATTGTACCTGTAAGGCTGTTGTACGAGAGATCAAGGAAGATCATGCTTCCGTTTTTATTGAACGTGTATACTGTCATTCCGGTGTATATCCTTGTGAAGGCACATGATTGAACAGCTGGGGGGAACTGGGCCAGCCGCTCTGGACGGATGTCAAGGAACTCGAACAGCACTCCAGCACCTGGGCAAATGTTGCCAGCCTCATTCCTGAGGAATGCAAACTGCTTCCCAGAAACAATACCTCCAGTGATAAGTCCTGCCTGTGCTGCTAACTCAGGTGGTATTGCACCGGAGAAGTTATTGCTGTTCAGATCAAGCCAGATGAGGTTGCTGCAACTGCCAAGCTCTGCTGGCACTGGGCCAGAGAGTGAATTCTTGTGCAGTTGTAGAATAGCAAGCTTCTGGAGGTTGCTAAAGCCTTGGGGCACACTGCCATTCAGATTGTTGCCAGCAAGTGACACCCATATTAGATTCACACATCTGGTAATGGATGGAGGGATGCCTCCAGTGAAGCTGTTGTAATTTATCACTAATGTCTCCAGAGTAGTGCTATTGGAGCATAGTTTGTCTGGTATTTCACCTGAAAGATTGTTTGCCCACATGACCAAATCAATAAGCTTAGGAAGTAATAATACTTCCGGTGGAATCTGACCCTGTAACAGGTTGAAACTGAGGTCAATTGACTCTAAATTGCTGCAATTGCTGAGTGATGGTGGCACAGTTCCAGTCAGGTAATTGTTTGGGAGGATGAGCTTTCGTAGTGATGGCAGTGATGCGCACAAGTCTGGCATGATCTCCCCATCGAGTACATTAGACCCAAGATCAATAACTTCAAGTAATGGGCACTCAGCTGCTAATGTGGGCAGTGGATTTGTCCCTGTGATATTGTTGAATGGAAGCCGCAGCACACGTAGAGAGGAGATTTTGCTGATAACAGTAACCACAAAGTCCCCAGAAAGCTGGTTGCTGCCAAGGTCAAGCAGCTCAAGTGATCTGCATCCTGTGAAGCTTGCAGGCAAACCGCCAGTTAGGTTGTTGCTTGAAAAATCTAGTTCAACCAGAGTTCTGCACAAGAGGCTCAGGTCATCCGGAATTTCCCCAGTGAAGTTGTTCCCAGCCAACGCAAGTTTCTTCAATTGTTGAAAGCCTCCCCAGAACATTGGCATTGCACCAGAAAGAAGCTTGTTCCCAGACATGTCAAGTATCTCCAAGCGGAGACAGTTGGTAAGACTCGCTGGCAACCCCATGCCACTCAGTCTATTGTATGACCAATCAAGCACAGTAAGGTTTGTGCAACCACCAAAATCATACTTGGAGATGTCCCCGGAGATGTTATTCCCAGCAATGCTAAAGTGTGTCAAATTGGCTGGAGCCGTAGTCAAAAGCTTGCCAGGGAGGGGGCCGGACATAAGGTTCCCTGACAAATCAAGAACAGAAACTTGGCTGCACTGTGCAAACTCCGGGATGGCTCCAGTGAACTGGTTGGTTGAGAGGTTGAGGTACTGAATACCATGGCATGCGTTCAGGGAGTAGTTGAGCAAGCCGGCGTCGGACAGGATGTTTCTGGACATGTCCAGGGTGTTCAGCGACGGCGGGAACGGGAAGCCCCCGCCGGTAAGGTTGTTCCTGGACAAGTTGAGGAACTGCAGGCCGGTGCAGGAATCCAAGAACGACCGGGGAAGCGTCCCGTTCAAGTAGTTTGACGACAGGTCCACGTGCACGAGCGCGCACGGCGACGGCGTCCGCGGCGGCTGCGCGGTGTGGTGGGAGCCGCCGTTGCCGTGGAAGGCGTTGAGGCGGAGGTCGAGGCTCTGGAGCGCCGGGAGTGCGAGCAGCGCGTCTAGCCTGAGCCTGCCGGTGAGGGACATGCCGCTGAGGTTGAGCTCACTGACGAGGCCGCCCGTACACGTGACGCCGTTCCACGCGCACGGCGAGCCGGAGCCGGAGGTGGAGTTGACCTCGAGCCAGTCCTCGAGCGCGCGGTCTGGGTCGGTGGCCACGGATGCGCTCTTGAACGCGAGCAGCGCCGCGGCCTCGTCGTCGGCCTCAGCTCCCATGAGGTGGAGCAGAAGCTGCAGCAGGAGCACCGCGAGCGGCGGCGCCATGCGAGCGGCGCCCATGGACGCTTCTTCTTGGTGTCGAAATGGCTGGGGAAGAAGAGGACGGATTGACGACCTGGGCGACCTCACGTCCGAGAGGGATTAACCCCGAAAGAATTCGAGTGCGCCTGCAGGGAAAATGAGCAAATTTGCTTACAATAATCACAACATCGGAAGGAGACCAATCTTATGTCTCGAACTATCTGATGCAAATTTGCAGGGAGCAATCCCTGAATAACCAATCCAATTGTTGGAAAGAAACAGGGGAAGGAGGGTGAGAATCTTTGAGCGAAAGCACGGGAGGCCACGAGCATTTGGAACGAACCTCGTTGGGCGCAAGAACTTCCACCCGGCCGCAGACCGCATCAAGAAGGGAGCATTTCATATAGCTGAGAATAGCAGCAGGGATTTCCTCGCGGTCGCGGTCGGAGAGATGAAAACAGAGAGGAAGAGAGGGGAGCTAGAGCTAGTAGAAGAACACTAGCCGTGTCGTGTGCTCTGGTAGGCAGCAAGTGCGAAGCAAGGGCAGGCTGCTATCCAGCCGGACAAAGACTTGGACCTGCTTGCCGCTGTCTGACGGCGATTAGCCGGAAAAAAAAATTGGGCGGAAGCGCACGAGAAGCCCGGGCGCTGTTTGCAGTTTGCAGGATTGCGACGAAATTCTTGGGGGACAGAATTGGGATTTCGGGTGGTGTGGATGGATGGACGATTCGTTGTTTATGTTTGCTTGCTCGTGCCGGACTCCTGGTGCGGTCAAACTTGGACCCAACCTCCTTTTGCCCCGTGCTTGCTTTGCCGCCGCTTTTGTACAATGGCACATTGGCGCGGCAAAAGCCAAACCTCATTTCCAGCGAACTTCTTCTCCACGGAAAAGATATTGAATGCAGTGGAAAATTTGGTTCCCTAACTCGTGTGCGGAAGTCTGTTTGAATCTCACTAAACCTTAATTTTTTATTTTCTGAAATTTTTGTTTTCCTACGAGAATGTGTTTGAGTAGCACGTAAACCGGTACATTTGAAATCTGGTTATAAACATTTATTAGGATTCAAAAAATGTACAAAAAAATATAAAAAACATAAATCAACACAAAAAGCTTTCTAAGACTCACTGTACAATGTACACTAGTAACTGTATTTTTGAGCTTTCTGATTTTTTTTCCTTTCCCTATATATATTGGATAGATAGGACTAGTAGATGTTATGATGTTGCCTCAATGGCGACAAGTGGCAGGACTCCAAGATGGGCCATTGCTTTTCCAAGTCCAAGTCTTCTTCAACCTCAGAAAGCATGCGCATGATGGATTGCAACCTCTGGATATCCTTTTTGTGCCCTGCAAATCTAACCTGCTCAGGTAAACTTTTGACGCGCATAATTACACAGAGGCGGTAACGGGTGGTGGCCGGCATTGACAACCTTAACAGAGATTAAGGTGGCGGACTCGCCGCCGTGGACGGTCCAAAGACATAGGATGGTTCAATTCTAAGGCCATGTTCAGATTTCCAACTATTCACTATTTATTCCAACTTTTCACTATTCATTCTAACTTTTCACTATTCCTCCCTCACAAAACACGTTTCCCAGCGAATGCTACAGTGTTTTTCTTATGCTACAGTGTTTTTTCCTACAATCTAAACACACCCTAAAAGTTTTAGGATTCACCCCCATTTCATTGATATACGCAGTGGTACGAGCTGTTTTTCATCGGTTTCCCATTGGAGGTAAGGGCCGACTACTAAACTCTATACTATTGTCTTGCTTTCCTTATTTTAGCTACTTTATACCTCATAATCCCTCTCAAGATCCGGGCTCGCATCAGCGAGAAAGCCGACAAGCATCCGCGTACGTACATACGTACGTCCGTCCTGGGAGTGCACGAATGGATTATTCTTCTTCTTCTGATAACTGGATTCTCCTTTTTTATTGTGAAAATTCTCTGGAGTCTAAATTTGAATGGCCTGAATTCTCGAAATAACCAAGTCACCTTACGTTTTTTTTCTAAAGCAGTCACCTTATGATTTTAATAATTAATTAACGGCTTGCTGAGTGGTGGCTGAAAATCTATATACTCTAGGATTATAGACGCGTTCTGATTATTTTCGTCCCTGCAAATCATCTCACATGTCCATGTCCTACAAATCATCTTGTGTGTCCTACGGAGTCGGATAGGATGTGCGGAGAACAATCAATCAAGGTGTGTTCACCGTCAAAACCACGACAACTGTTCAAAATATAAAAAGAAAAAAGAAAAAGAAACACACGACTACTTTTTGGCTTTTGTTATGTAAGCTGGTCTATGTCTTGAGCAGCTTAGTCTGTCTAATCGAAGGAGTTTATGTTGACTCGCTCTACTAACTGACTAATTGAGAAAATTATTGGGCCGCATGTTTGGAATTTCGGGTGGCGATTCTTTTTATTTCTTTTGTTTGCTTGCTCGTGCCCGTCTCTTGGTACGGTCAAACTTTTTGACGTATAGCCCTGGCCGGCATGCCGGCTCTCCTATCGTATTATTGCACTGCAATATATATCGAAGCTTCCATATGGCATTCCTACAAGCAGCTTCTCTTCAAGTTTCATTGTCATTTCATTTGCTGCGAAAAACATATCTCTGTGGCCATGGAAAATTTGCCCATTCCACGTGCACATGTCCGCTGAATCTGTTGAATCTTTAATTTGTTACTCAATTTCTCTTTGGAACATTGCATCTTTCGTCTACTCGCTTGGGAATTGCTAACACGTGCCTCTACCTATAGCTCTGTGTGACTGTGTCATGAATTCTTAAAACTTCCAGCTCTTTATCAGTACGTCATGACAATAGCAACCGCCGGTAAGTTTTCAGTTTTCTGATTTTTGTTTGGGTCGGTCGTCTACTCCCTGCATGCTGGATAGGAGACTTAGTTGTGAAATCAATGTCTTGTACGGCTTCAGATCATCCACAAAAGCGTGCGCTCAAGGATTGAAACAGCTCGAGAGCGACACTTGGAGCCCCGGAAATCTATCCTGATCGACAGCCCTGTAAATTTTGCATGGACGCGCATATTTTGCACTAGCTGTACGCCTGTACCGGGTGATGACAAGCTATGCCGGTCCAAGTAAAAGTCGCTGTACGTCGAGTCCAGCAAGGCGACGACGACGGTCGACGTCTGGTGCATACGTCCGGGTGCACGAGTGGATTGACATTTTCTTGTTCTGTCTGAGACGAGAATCTGACCCTTTTCCCTCGTTTTTTTTTCCATGGAAATTTTATTTCTGGATGTCTAACTTTTCGATGAAGGCCTTGTAATATATTTATTACTGTAACAGCCCACAATTTGGTTTAAAACTAAACATGTATATTGTGTTTGAGCTCTTCTTTTCCGGCGTTGGCAATTTCCCCTATTTTGCTGAGGTGCAGAGAGGCCGCTGACGCTGGGCTGCAGACCGTCCAGCCAATTAAGCCTGCTGAGTAGCCCAGCGTGGATTGGACTTTGGGCTGGCTGAAAAGAAATATGACATGTTGACCATTGACTGGGCCGGAAAAGAGAAGAAGAGAAAAGGTCGTACCTCTCTATATATTGGGCTGAATTTAAGTTTACTTCCTAAACTGTAAAAACCCTCAACATTTTCTTAAAATAAATCTCCCTCGACATTTCAAACCATACATTTTACCTGCTTGGCAAGGACAAGCAGCTTTAAAGATGGTTTTGTCCTTTACTTTATTTCTTTCGGCCAAAACTTTTAAAAAAATCATAGTAAATAAAAAAACATAAAATGAAAAATCCATTTTTTTACTCCACATAAGTATATAAATATATATATATATATAATATAATATGCTTTAGTACATAATTTTTACTATAGATTTAGATCTAATCTTTTTTTATCAAAACAGCAGTCAGCAGGAGAGGCCACTACCGACTTTTTATATTAACGAAAATTAAGATGTACAGAGTACAAAGACCCAATCCCAAAAAGACCCTAACTATGCAAAATTCAATTAAAATAAATTACAAAGCCAAGAATTTAACTCCTGCTTGGCCTTATACAACAACAAACCAAACTCTTCCTTGAAAGAACGTTTCCATCTATCAAAAGACAGAACCCCTCCATAAAAATGATAGAGTTTCTATGTGTCCAGATACACCAAGAGCCAATATAACTATCTCTTTGAATATGTGTCAACAAAATTGAATCCGAGTCAAGGCTATCATCTCCATTCCCGCCATAAAGTATCCAAGAAAATACCAAAGAGCTTGCCAACATCGAATACTGAATGCGTGGTTGAAGAAAAGATGAACCAAAGTTTCCTCCTATTTTGAGCATTTGAATGACAAATGGGTCCCTCCACCAGTTTGAGTGTTTTCTGAAAAGAATATTCTTTATACTCGATGCTTATTTTCTCTCCATTGTAGACTTGGGTCCCTGAAAGCACTAGACATAAAATACAAGTGGAACCAAGTTGACCTATGCAAAGTATGCAAGTAAGGTAGTAGTTCTGGTAAGATGTTGATGCTAGAATTCAACACTTAAGGACTATCAACAATTACCGAAAAAAGATTTCCATCCATTTGAAATAATGTCACGAACCAAACATTCAAATCCCTTATGTTAGAACCATTAAGGTTTGGATGGTCAACGGTGATGTAAGGAAACCAACATAAATCAACACCTCATGGGCTAAGAACAATCTCTGTGATCCACTACAGGAAAACGGCACATTCGTCCCATGTCAACCGATACTAACGGGCAAATCAGCCTCAGTAGTCGGGCCATGGCCATTTGATACCGGTTGGTAACACCAACCGGTACCAAATGGCTCACAGGGACTCGTGGGTAATGGCTACAGCCGCCCGTGGTGTCATTTGGTACCGGTTGGTAAAACCAGCCGGTACTGAATGCAAGCAAACAGTACCGGCTGGTAACACAAGCCGGTACTGAATGCAAGAAATCAGTACCGGTTATTGTTACCAGACGGTACCAACGGCCAGCCGGTACTGTTTGCTTGCATTCAGTACCGACTGGTGTTACCAGCCGGTACCAACTCGCCGGCTATAAAAAAAGGCTTCTTCCTCCTCCCGACCACAGTCTGCAGAGAAGCTCTTCCTCGTTTGCTCCGAGAGAATGGCGTCCTAGGGGAGATGATCCCTATTTTTTTCTTCATTTTGTGGAAATTTTCGTGCATCTAAGTGTATCTAAGGTTAGTAGCTTGATTCTCCTCTCTTTGATGGCTAGTAGATTGCATTTGATGCTTTAAACTTAGAGAAATTCTTGGATTGAGGTTGAGTAGAGAGAAATTCACCTCTCTTTTTTTATTTGTTCATCTTTTTTGTTAGATAAATCAATATGAGGTTATAGAATATTATTTGATTAGTGCAATTGAAGGGAGAAATAGTTACTTAGTGAAATCTTTAGTAAAATTTTTTATTTTAGCTAGGAAGAATATTACTTGACCATGCATTATTGAAATAGTTATTTTAGCTAAAGAAAATAATTAGAGAGTAATGGGTACTTCATATATTATCTCTCGACAATTATATATTATCTAATGCATGCTAAGATTATCTCACTAATGGCTATAATTCATATATTTGTTATAGAAATTTATTTGATTAGTGTAATTTAAGGTGGAAATAGCTACTTAGCGAAATGTTTAGTAAAATTTGTTATTTTAGTTAGGAAGAATATTACTTCACCATGCATTATTGAATTAATTATTTTATCTAGAGAAAATAATTAGAGAGTAATGGGTACTTCATATATTATCTAATGCATGCTAATATTATCTTTGATTCAATTCTTATTATTTCAATATGAAATATCAATGGCTATATATATATATATATATATATATATATATATATATATATATATATATATATATATATATATATATATATAGCTACACCTGGGAGTAGAAAGGATTTTCCCTATATATATATATATATTATTATTTGATTCAGTTCTTTTATTTCAATATGACTATGCATGGATATAATTCATAATAATGTTTTGTTATGTATTTATAAATTAAAAGTATTGTCCAAAGAAATATTCTATAATTCCTTCTCTTGTTACAGATGGACCGACAACGGATGTACGGCGATCGTTGTTGCATTACGTGGATCAATTGCTTAAAGGAATTTCTCGATGTTGCAGAGGCCAACCGTTCAGCAAAGGGTTTCATGAGTTGTCCTTGCAGAATTTGCCAGAATTGCAAAGAATACTCAAAGCGAAGCACTCTTCACGCCCATATTTTTAGCGAAGGTTTCATGCCGAACTACTGTCTCTGGACCAAGCACAGTAAACCTCAAGTCTTAATGGGAGATGAAGAAGAAGAACTTCCAGACTGGGTTCACATGCATGAAGCCTGTGCCTTTCAGGATGACGACCAAATGGACGAGACTGAGGAAAATGTACAAGAAGAGTAAACACCCGACGAGCTTCGTAAGGTTTTGCTAGAAGCCCGAAGAGAAAGTACATCTGCATTGGATGAAAAGAAGTTTAAAAAGATGTTGGAGGATCACAAGAAATTGTTGTACCCGGGATGCCAGAAGGGTCACAAGAAACTTTGTAGCACACTTGAATTGTTGCAATGGAAGCCAACCAATGGGGTTAGCGACAAAGGATTTGGGGAGCTACTGACTATTGTAAAAGATATGCTCCCCGCAGATAATGTTCTGCCTTCAACAACATAAGAGGCTAAAAGTGTTGTTTGCCCTCTTGGACTAGAGGTCCATAAGATTCACGCATGCTATAACGAATGTATCTTGTACCGCGGTGAATATGAGAACCTAAATGCTTGCCCTGTTTGTGGCACACTACGGTATAAGATTCGGAGAGATATCCCTGGTGATGTTGATGGGGAACTTGTAAAGAAGAGAGTTCCTGCTAAGGTCATGTGGTATTTTCCAATAATTTCACGTGTGAAGCATTTGTTCAGAAGCAAGGAAAACGCTAAGTTGATGAGGTGGCACAAAGAGGAACACAAGCAAGACGGGCTGCTTAGACACCCCGCAGATGGGTCCCAGTGGAGGAACATTACCAGGGAGTATCCAGCCTTTAATGCGGAAGCGAGGAACATAAGGTTTGGCCTAAGTACAGATGGAATGAACCCATTTGGTGATATGAGCAGCAGCCACAGCACATGGCCTGTCGCCCTATGTATATTCAACCTACCTCCATAGATTTGCTTGAAACGCAAGTTCATCATGATGCCCGTATTTATCCAAGGCCCAAAAGAACCTGGCAACGACATTGACGTGTACCTAAGGCCGTTGGTTGATGATCTTTTAAAACTTTGGAATAAAGGAGAAATTATGTGGGACGAGGACCAACACGAGGATTTTGTCCTTCGAACTTTGCTTTTCGTAACAATCAATGATTGGCCTGCACTAAGTAACCTGTCGGGTCAGGGTAACAAGGGATACAAGACTTGCACCCACTGCTTAGATGATATCGACAGCATATATTTAAAATATGGGCGGAAGAACGTGTATATGGGCCATCGTCGGTTTCTTCCCGCAAACCACCCGCTAAGAAAGGATGGGAAGCATTTTGGAGGGGAGCGTGAAACACGTACTAAGCCCTTGCACCGAAGTGGAAAGTATGTGCACTCCATGTTACGGGAAGTTGAAGTAGTACATGGCAAGGGTCCTGGTAGCACGCCTGTTCCTAAAGATAACGACAGTCGAGCACCAATGTGGAAGAAAAAGTCTATATTTTGGGAGTTTCCTTATTGGGAAGTGTTAGAAGTTCGCAACTGTATCGATGTTATGCACCTGACAAAAAAATTATGTGTTAACTTGCTTGGTTTTCTTGGTGTCTATGGAAAAGCGAAAGATACATGGCAAGCACGGTAGGACCTCAAAGATATGGGGCTGCGACAAGAAATACATCCAGAAAAGAGAGATAATGGATGGCACTACTTACGTCCTGCTAGCTACACTCTTAGCAAAGAGCAAAAGAAGAGCATATTAGATAGCTTGAATACTATTAAGGTCCCGTCTGAAAGGATCAAGATGCCTAAGAGGGGGGTGAATTAGGCTTCTACAAAAATTTAAGCGATAAAACAATCCTATGCAATAAGCCAATTCACCCCATGTGCCTACAAGTGTGGTTTGTGCCTAGGTAGTGTTAAAAGGAGTTAAGCAATCTAGTTCCAATCCTACTCTATCATGGCAATTCTAGGAATAGAAATCCGGAAAGTAAACTTGCTCAAAGTAAAGAGAAGAGTAGGAAGCCGATTTTTCCCGAGGTATCGAGGAGTCGGCAACTTCCCCCTAGTCCTCGTTGGAGCACCCGCGCAAGGGTATAGCTCCCCCTTGATCCGCGCAAGGATCAAGTGCTCTCGTAGGGGATATCCATTTCCCACTCCGGGATGGCGGATTCCAAACCGTGTACACCTTCTTGGGGCTTCACACAATCTCCACGTGAGCTCCCAAGATCAACATCACCAAGCCATCTAGGTGATGCCGAATCACCAAGAGTAACAAGCCAAAGATCTTCACTTGACCTAGACTAGACCAAGAGCTAGATGGATGCACACTTGCTACTCCCAAGCACTAAAGAGAGTCCTTAATCTTCTCAAGATCAAGAACACCAATGAATCCAAGTGCCTCTCTTGCCCTCAAACACTCCCCAACAGCTGCTGGATGAACAGTGAAACCGTGTGGCAAGAGAGTCTCCAAGTAGGAGAAGAGTGGCTATAAATAGCCCACTCAAAAGCTCCTAGCCGTTAGTGCTGACGCAGAGGGACCAACTGATTCGGTGCCCTCCAAAGATGGCCACCCAGTTGGTGCCTCCTTTGATTTGATCTTCCAACGGCTAGCCAGTGACCACTGACTGATTCCGTGGCAACAGCCAGTGCAGCACCGAACCAGTCGGTGCGCACCAGTACCGAACTGGTATTTCCAGCCACAATGACCGACTGATTCGGTGGGCTAGAACAGGATCGGGGGCCACCGACTCATACGGTGGGTCCTCATAGGGTACACCGAACCAATCGGTCCCCCTCCATTTTCACTCAGTACCTAACAGCCATTTCCAGCCAGAATGACCGACTGATTCGGTGCTGCCCACCGAAACAGTCGGTCCCCTCTGGGACTTAGGCTGTCAAGTGGCCGAGGGCACCGACTGATTCGGTGAGCCCTGCTGATAGGGACCGAATGAGTCGGTGCCTCTGTTTGCCTCGCAAAGCAACCAGAGCACCGACTAATTCGGTCACTGCCCCAGTGAGCACCGAAACAGTCGGTCCCTACTGAGTAAAAATGCTTCAAACTTCTTAAGGCTGAAACTCGTCCAATTCAAATTCTTTGAGTTACCAACCTTCTCAAGGGCTTTGACATAGCTACCTAGCACTAGGTTTCACAAGTGTGCCCCACACCTAAACTCTAGATTTATCTAGGTCAAGCTACCAATCCTTAACCCCCCTTTATAGTACGGCCAAAGGAAAACAAAGACCTAAACTACTCTAAGTGCCTCTCATCATCCAAACGGCACTTAGAACTAGCTTATCCTTAATCTTCGATCATATCCTTTGCACCAATACAATCATTCGCGAATGATGGGGGCCAAGAATACCATGAAAGCCCATCATTGCACTAACTTAACTTAGTTTCTGCAAAACACTTGTTAGTCGCAATGATAATGTTGCCATTAATCACCAAAACCGAATTAGGGGCCTAGATGCTCTTTCAATCTCCCCCTTTTTGGTGATTGATGACAACACCACCTCTAAAAGGATATGAGAGAAGTAAAAAGAGGTAAAGGGCGATAAATGAGCTTGAATTGCATGAACTAATAAAAGATAGAGGAAGCGAAACACATAGTTCATACAAAACAAGATGAGCACTATTGCATAAGAATAGATAGATAAAGCATAAGTGCACATAAGAGTGAGAGACATGACATGAGATATATTAACAAACACACATGTCAACCACATTGAGTTCCAAGGGTGGCATAACAAGCATCACAAAAGCATCACACATATAAACATAGAGACAAGTGCATGAAGTAAACATGATGCATGAGTTCACTCAAAGAGCCAAAAAGTCTATGCTACCCAAGCTCCCCCTATCTCTCATATCTCACTCTCTCCCCCTTTGGCGTCAAGCATCAAAACTAAGCGTCGGAGGCGGGAGGAGCGCTCGCAGGTGGGTTGAGAGCCATGGAGGTAGGAGTTGCTGCTGCTGCTTCTTCTGCTTCCTTCTCGATCTCATCTAGAAACGGAGTGGCTCCGGAAGTGGTACGCACTGGAGGATCTGGAAGCGGAAGATCAACCCCCGAGCTGATGGCCTCAAGTATCTGTGCCTCAAGAGCTGACTGTATATCTGAATCTGGCACAGGCTGAGGTGGAGGCTGAGTTTGAGAAGCAGGCTGGGGCTGACTCGACTGGGGTGTATCAAGGTTGAGCAGATCTGTGTAACTGCACCCCAACTGACTGGACCCTGGAGAAGTGAGTGGGGTGGTCTCAGTCATCACCGCTGTCACTGCCGGTGTACTCCCAAACTGTCCAACAAAGGTAGACGTAGGTGTGCCGAACGTAGTAGGTATATCAGGAAGACCAGCGGACACACTCGTCGTGACTGGCTCATAAGGTGCCATCTGTGGAGAGCTAAGTGAAGCCATGGGACACACCGGGGACATCGGTACACGAGGAGGAAGGCCAGGGTGAGCCGGGCGAGGTAAACTCTAAAGAGGAGGCCCTGGGAACACCGGAGGAGGAGCAATACCCGTCTGCTGGAAGAGATACTGAAACTGATACTGGGTAAAGTCCGCCTGCCTCCTCTGCTGCTCAGCTAAGGACTGCATGAGCTCTGCATGCTGCCGTGCCTGCTGCTGCTGAGCCTGCATCTGAACAATGGCGGAGGACATGTTCTGAATGGACTGCATCATGACCGCCATCATCTCTGCAGTAGAGGGCCCAGTGGTAGGAGGAGGAGCTCCAGGCTGCTGAGGTGCCTGTGAGACAGGGGCGGCCTCTGTGACTGGTACGGACCGGGAGCCTCCAGCCTCGGAGTCGTGAGGGGCACTGAACGGAGGGACAAACGGTATCTCAAAGTCATCGTCCTCCGACTCAGTGTCAGAGAGAGAGAGTCGCTGTCTAGGATCTGTTGAATACCCTCAAGGCCTGTCTCAATCTCTGACTGGCATAGCTGCTGATCCTCTGCCTCATACTGAGCTCTCTGCTCAGGTGTCCACTGCTGGGCCACGTGGTGTAAAGCTCTCTGACCACGGCGACGATCATTGGGCTTGGCAGGCTTGTAATCAATGAACATGGGAGTCTTAGCGGCAAGAAGCTCTGCCTGAGCCTCATCTCCACAACTAGCAGCAAGGATACAGCTGATGATGTGTGCATATGGTAGAATCTACCAACTTGGAGTCCATCTGCTATCACATCCTCAATCTCACACAATATGAAATCAATGACATCAAAGGGCATGCGCTGAACCATGTGAGCTAGGAGCCACTGCTGCAGAGCTGTCACAGCCTCTCTGTTTCCAGTACGGGGCAGCAGAGAACGATGAAGAGCCTCTAGAAGAATATAAGCCAGCTGAGTCAGGCCAGACGGGTGTCTCTCAAACGCTGCACCAAACGGAGGACGATAGATAGCAGCTGCTGTCTCATGATCTGGTGCATATATCCATATATCCCCACTGAGTATGGGCGACGAGGTGGCTCCACATTGGGGTATGCAAGCTGGTGAATCCGCGGACCCTCCGCCCTGGCACCAAAGACTCCCGTAATCTGAGCACAAGTCAGTCTGTATCGGCGGTTCTGGAACATGTACTCGATGAACCTGTGCTCAGGGTCAATCCAGACTGAGGCATAGAACTGATAAACCGACTGCTTGACCACTCTGCCAGGTGTCATCAAGATCTGAAGCAACCTAGGCATATAAGCAATATAGTGTCGAAGCTCAGCGACTATGATACCTGCTGCCCTGGCCAGAGTCTCTGGGACTAGCACCCTGTGACTGAAGAACTGAGCAGGAGCGTTGATATACGCTCTGTAGAAAGCCTCCTGCCTGTCTGTCTAGAAGATGCACTCTTCTGGAGTCTCTCTGGTCTCAGGAAACCAGGTCTTGTACTTCTGAAGTCTGAGCTTCCACACTGTCCCTGCTGTGGCTTTCTTCAACTCCTGATATGGCGGTACAGCTGTAGGAGTGTCTGAGTCTGAGCTCTCTGGTGCCTCTGGAATCTCTGGGAGGGTAGAAACAACCTCACGCGCCCTCTTCTTGCCACGAGTAGCAGTGGGTGTGGCAGAAGGAGGACGCGGGCGGGCCTTCGAGGTGGTGCAAGCCGGAGTCTCTGTCACAAGGGGCTTCGTCTGAGAACGTGTACGCCCTGAGCGGCGTGGCTGAGGTGGCTGGGGACCCTCAGGAGCTGCTGGTGACCCTGTGGTGTCAACAATCTGAAACTGAGCGGCGCCACGCTCAACACGCTCAGCAGCTCTGACAGCTGCCATAGTAGCCTCCCAGTTATCAGGATGACCAGGAGGAAGGTTCTTTTTCTTCTTCTTAACAACAACCTTGGCCTTCGCCTTGCCCTTCTTCGGGTCCCGTGGGGGACTCGGAGGAGGTAGATCATCACCCCCTGCACTGCCAGAACTCCCGTGAACATCTGCCATGTTGTAACTGAGAGAGCCGCCCTGTGAAAACCCCTGAGACTACCAAGGTCCTTGATCAAGGCTTTGTCTTGACTGTCCAGAAAAAGAACCCTAGGCTTTGCCTCAAGCACTGACACTGCAATCTGTCTCTGTCACTGCCACTGACCCTGTCTCAACAACCACACCTGCTCGCAAAAAGAAAATATATATAGAGAGGCATAGCTAATTAGTAGAGAATCCTAGAAAGCATGAAATAGATAAGAGCTTGGAAGCACGTCTATCATAGGATATGATTGAAATGTAGCTCTCATTAATCCGAATAAATTATATGAATTATAATCATCAAGAGATAATAAGAGTAAAAGTTACTATAGCGCTATTTGTGTCATATAGTAAGAATATGAAAGTAATTCTAATCATGAGCACATAGAGCATAGGCAAGGTGCATTGTTCAAATTTTAGTTTGAATTTCAAATTTTAGTTCAAATTACTCATCTCTCTAGGGTTTGAGATTCAAAAAGAGTGAGAGAGAGAGGAAAAGAGGGGAAAAGATGCAGCTTGCACGAAATCGGTGGAGGGAGAGGTGGATAGAGTCCACGAGCTTGAACGGGGTCCCTTCGCCGGCGACAGACGGTGGCTGGCGGCAGCGCTAGCGGCTGCGGCGGCAAAGCAGGCGGCGCTAGGGTTTGCGGCGCAAGTGTGCAAGCGCGACAGCGAGCGGTGGCGGCTAGGCGCGGTGGAGCTAGCGGCGGCAGGGGAGCGGCGTGAGGCGGCGGCGCCGGAGGGCGCTAGGCGGCGACGCTGTAGGCGGCGGCGGCAGGCATGTGGGAAAGGAGGAGGAAGAAGGTGAATGCCTGACGAGTGGGCCCCTCTAGCGGTGGAAGGATAGGGTTTAAGAGGAATGGACAGACGAGATTGAACGAATTTGAATCAACGGTCCAGATCTGCTCGGCATCGAGGGGACCGACTGATTCGGTCGTGCACGATGGCAGGCATCGAACCAATCGGTGGGGTGTGGGTTTAACCCGCACATACACAGAGCACCGACTGATTCGGTGGCCTCCACCGTGTACCACCGAAATAGTCAGTCCGCACCAGAGCCAAAACAGCATATAGACAAAGAATGACCGACTGATTCGGTGCTCTCCAGGAAAAGCGTTGGTCCTTTGGCAGTGAGGATTTTTCAAGGATTTTTCGCGGAATTTTCTTGTCTCAAGTCCATGAATCCAAAGAGAGGCAAATAAATATGATTCTTGGACAGAGACAAGCGAACCTCTCTCAAACACTCATGTTTCAAGATAGTTTCATATATGGCCAAGTGGCTTAACATAGTTTTGAAATTGAAAACCAAAGCCAAAGCACCGGAGGGCACCAACACCTAGAGAGAGCACAAGGAATGATGAAAGTAGTCCATGCTCCCCCTAAATGTATGCCACAACCAAATGCCAACAAAACGATTAAAAGAACACAATGCAAGATGCATGCAAGTGCATAGACAAGAATTTAAAGTTAGAATTTAAATCTATCTTGCCAAGTTTGAACCCTTTGTAAGCTTACTCCTGGCTTTCACCACTATCTTCCAAAGGTTAGACAAGCTCCTAATGCATATGAGATATACTACACATGATATACAAAACAAAGTCTAGCAACTAATTTTTTTTAGTTTTTCAAGCATATCTATATACAAGCAATATTGAGCATTCTAGGTGAAATTGGAGAAGTCAACCACATTAAGCTCATTCCGCAAGTTGCAAAACCTATTTTCATCCAAAGGCTTTGTGAAGATATCCGCCAATTGATCATCCGTCCTTACACCATGCAAAGATATATCATCCTTAGCTATATGATCTCTAATAAAGTGGTGACGGATATCTATGTGCTTGGTACGTGAGTGTTGGACGGGGTTGTTTGCAAGCTTTACCGCACTCTCATTGTCACAAAGCAAGGGTACACTCCTAAGAACTAGGCCATAGTCTAGGAGTGTTTGAGTCATGTAAAGGATTTGTGCACAACAAGAGCCGGCGGCAATGTACTCGGCCTCGGTGGTTGAAAGAGCCACACTATTTTGCTTTTTGGAGGACCAAGAGACTAGCGACCTACCAAGCAATTGGCACCTGCCGGAAGTGCTTTTCCTATCCACTTTGCAACCTGCATAATCCGCATCGGAATAGCCAACGAGTTCAAAGTGTGCTCCTTTGGGATACCAAAGGCCAATGCTTGGTGAATATTTGAGATATCTAAAGATCCTTTTCACGGCCTTAATGTGTGCTTCTTTGGGATTGGCTTGAAAACGAGCGCACATACATACACTAAACATGATGTCGGGCCTAGATGCGGTAAGGTAAAGTAGACTACCAATCATAGAACGATAAAGAGTTTGGTCTACCGGTATACCTCCCTCATCAAGGTCAAGATGTCCATTAGTTGCCATGGGGGTCTTGATGGGCTTGCAATCTTCCATCTTGAAGCGCTTAAGAAGGTCCTTGGTATATTTCTCTTGACATATAAAGGTGCCTTCTTCAAGTTGCTTGATTTGAAATCCAAGGAAGAAAGTAAGTTCACCAATCATTGACATCTCAAACTCCCTTGACATCAATTCACCAAATTTCTTGCATATCTCTTCATTTGTTGAGCCGAATATGATGTCATCCACATAGACTTGGCAAACAAAGAGCTCGCCATTCTCCTTCTTGGTGAAGAGTGTAGTATCAACCTTCCCAATCTTGTATCCCTTGGCAATGAGAAAATCCCGGAGACGCTCATACCATGCCCTTGGAGCTTGTTTGAGTCCATAGAGTGCCTTGGATAGCTTGAACACATGATTGGGGTTGTATGGATCTTCAAAGCCCGGTGGTTGTTCTACATATACTTCTTCATTGATGTACCCATTGAGGAATGCACTCTTGACGTCCATTTGATAGAGCTTCATATCATGACAAGAGGCATAGGCAAGGAGAATGCGGATTGCCTCTAATCTAGCCACCAGAGCAAAGGTCTCTCCAAAGTCAAGTCCTTCAATTTGAGAGAACCCCTTTTGCAACCAATCTTGCCTTGTTCCTCACAACATTCCCTTGGTCATCTTGCTTGTTTCTAAACACCCACTTAGTAGCAATCACTCTAGCACCACTTGGCCTCTCCACCAAAGTCCATACATCATTCCGGGTGAAATTGTTGAGTTCTTCATGCATTGCATTCACCCAATTTGGATCAATCAAGGCTTCTTCAACTTTGGATGGCTCCTTCTTTGAGATAAAGGAGTAGCACTCACAAAACATTGCTTGTTGATTCTTTGATCTTGTCATGATTCCTTTGGTGGGGCTACCAATGATGAGATCTTTGGGATGAGCTTGAATTCTTGGATTGTGTCTTCTAGGTGGTTGTTCTTGAGGAGCCCTTGGAGCATCAACATTTTGAGCTTGAGCCTCTACTTCTTCTTGTGAAATATGAACATATTCATGAGGAAGTGGTGTGTCATCTTCATCATTCTTGCTTTCATCCACATCCACTTGAGGCACCATGGAGGAAGAAGATGGTTGATTGATCTCTTGCACTTCATCATCATCTTCCTTTGGCTTGATGACTCCAACTTGCATGTTCTTCATCGCCTCCCTCAAGGGTTCACCACCTACATCATCAAAATTTTCCATTGCTCCTTGGGAGCCATTAGATTCATCAAACTCCACGTCATATGTTTCTTCAACTAAGCCGGTGGCCAAGTTGAATACTCTATATGCCTTGGACTTCAATGAGTAACCAAGAATAAAACCAATATCACAACGTTTTTGAAACTTCCCTAGATGTTGGCGCTTCTTGTAGATTGCCTATTTGATGCATAGCATGCAGTGTTGATTGCCTCGGCCCAAAACTTCTCATGTGTATCATATTCATCCAACATAGTTCTAGCCAAGGTGATCAAGGTTCTATTCTTCCTCTCCACTACTCCATTTTGTTGTGGTGTGTAAGTTGCGAAGAACTCATGCTTGATCCCAATTTCATCACAATATGCTTCAATATTGGAGTTGGCAAACTCAGTACCATTATCACTTCTAATCTTGACCAAGGTTACTTGATATTCATTTTGAGCTTTCTTGGCAAACTTCTTGAAGACCTTTGCAACCTCGGACTTGTCATGAAGGAAGAACACCCAAGTGTATCTAGAGAAGTCATCCACTACCACAAGACAATAGAGATTCCCACCAATGCTAGCATAAGTTGTTGGCCCAAACAAATCCATGTGAAAAAGCTCTAGGGGTCTTGATGTAGATACATAAGCTTTGGTTGGATGTGTATTTGCTACTTGTTTGCCGGCTTGACATGCACTACATAATTTGTCTTTCTCAAATTTGATGTCCTTTAAGCCCACAACCAAATCTTTCTTCACTAGCTTCTTGAGAGTACCCATACGAACATGTGCAAGTCTTCTATGCCACAACCAACCCTTAGAAGCCCTGGAGAATAAGCAAGTGCACAAGCTTGTTTCATTTGAGTTGAAGTCAACAAGATAGAGATTGTTGTATCTAAAGCCCTTGAAGATTTCTTCATCACTTTCTTTCTTTGTGACAACTACCCCTTCATCGGTGAATATGCACTTGTAGCCCAAATCACATAGTTGACCAACGGACAAGAGATTGAAGCTCAAAGTATCAACTAGTAGCACATTGGAGATAGAGTGATCATTGGAGATATCAATCTTGCCAATCCCTTCAACCTTGCCCTTGGAGTTGTCACCAAATGTAATCTTCTCATGACTTCCACTCTCTTCTAGTGAGGTGAACATCCGGGGGTCACCGGTCATATGTTGAGTACATCCACTATCCATAACCCAATGGTGTCCACCGGTCTTGTAGTTTACCTACACCAACAAACCAAATCAAGCTTGAGGTTTAGCTACCCAAACCTTTGAGAAAGTTCGGGAGCTAGAGGTTGATGATGATGCAAAGTTTGACTTGTGTGGTTCACTCAATTTTGAGACAAGAATCTTGGGCACCCCAATTTGCTTAGGCCTAGTTGAATCCTTAGGTCCAAAGAATCTCACTACCACCTTCCCACTTGATGTCTTGAACACACCATAATGAGCATTGAATGCCTTGGGTCTCAAGTGATCTTTCATTTTTGGAGGAGGAGGAGTATTGCATTCATGAGCAAAGTGACCCTCATGTTGACACTCGGTGCAATACTTGGGTTGAGGTATCTTGTTCTTAGCCTCAACAATCATGGTGGACAAGTACCCAAGCCCTTGAGTGTTATAGTTGATTGCTCTATCGGACAACATCTTGCCAAAGAGTTGATTGCCATTTGTGAGGGTGTTGTAACCGGACTTGAGATCATTCACTTGTTGCTTGAGCCTATGAATCTCACTCATGGCATGCTTGTTCTTGACTTGAAGGTCCACATAGTCTTTTCCAAATATGCCATTTGGTAACACACCCAACACAAACTTGCCCTTGCATGTTGCACAACTCTTGATTGAATTATCATTGCTAGAGCCTTCATCTTGATTTGAGTGACTAGCCTCCATTGGGGGATTAGGCGACTCACTCATAGCTTCATCATTTGACTTCATTGGGGGATTAGGCGAGATCTCAAGCAAATCATCACATTGAATCCCACAATCAACTTGCCCTATGCTTTCCTCAAGAAGATCATCACATTGAATAGCACAATTGACTTTCACAATCTTCTCCTCAACCAATTTCTCATTTGATAACTCATCAAACTTTTCTTCAAGCAACTGTGGTGGGTAGTGAGCTCTTGGAACTTAATTTTCAGCTCATCATGATCACTAGCAAGCTTAACATGCTTAAGTTTTATCTCTATGTTCTTAGCTTCTAGATCATCACATTTAGCAACTAGTTTTGCCTTCTTTTGCTCACGCCTATCAATTTTCTCCTTTGATTCTCTAATGATGCTAGTATATTGTTTAAGATAAGCGACTAGATCATCATAAGAGGGCTCATCATCATCATCACTATCGCTATCACTATCACTTGCATCTTCATGATGGGAAGGCTTTCTCACCTTGCTATCACCCTTTGCCATGAGGCAAAAATGTTTTCTTGACTTGGAGCTTGAGCAAGGCGGTGGAGGGATGGAAGCACCAATTGCAAGACCGGCAACTCCTTCATCTTCACTTTCATTTGATGAGTTGCATGAGGTGTCGTCGTCGGTGATCCACTCCCCAATATAAGCTCTTCCTTGCTTCTTCTTGGTGGGTGTAGAGGACTTCTTCTTGTTGTCATCTTTCTTGCTCTTGAAGGTCTTCTTCTTGTAGTCACCACCATCATCACTCTCCTCCTTCTTATAATTCTTCTTATTTCTCTTATCGGGGAGAGGACATTGATGTGCAAGATGGCCGAGCTCACCACAATTATAGCAATCCATGTCCTTGATGGACTTCTTCTTGATGGAGAATTTCTTGCTCTTGTGGTTGAAGTCAATTCCCTTCTTGTCAAGCTTCTGAAGCATCTTGGTGGTCTTTCTCACAAGAAGAGCAACTTCATCGAGCTCATCACTCTTGCCATCATCATCATCTTCAATTGACTCCTCAACAATCACCTTCTTCATCTTTTTATCTTTGCTAGCCTTGAAGGCAATGTCTTGCTTGATGGAGGAAGATGAGCCTTCATACTTCTCACATTCTTTTGTGTAGCCCATATAATCTTCATGGCCCTTGATCTTCCCCAACATCTTGGTGATAGTGTGAGAGTTGAGATCATCATAGAAGTAGACGGTGATGATGCCAGAGTACTTGTCACTTGGAATAGCACTTAAGAATCTTCTCTTGACTTCAAGCTCCTCCATCTTGGTGACATCAAGTTCATTCAACTCCTCTACAAGAGCATTCAAACGTGAGTACATGGGACGAGCACATTCATTAGGAAATTTCTTGAAAGCATTAATTTTATCCATAATGACTTTTTGTCTCTCCTCTCTCTCATCCTTAGAACCCATGTGGATCTCAACAAGCTTCGTCCACATTTTATGGGCTTTTGTCTCACTCCTAACTTGGTTGAAGTTTTCCTTGTTGAGACTTCTAAGGAGAGTGTTCCTAGCCTTAGCATTAAGCCTCGCATGCGACACCTCAAGTGCGGTGAGGTTATCGGCATCAACGGGCGGGGGAAAGCCAACGGTGGTTGCCCTAAGCACATCGGCATCCATGGCATCAAGGTATGCTTCCATACGGATCTTCCAATAAGAAAAATCCTTGCCATCGAAAACCGGGGGAGGCCCTTCACTAGACATCTTGTTCTAGGCGGTGAACCCTATCCTTTGAGCAACGAGGCTCTGATACCAATTGAATGCATCAAGATGCCTAAGAGGAGGGGGGGTGAATTAGGCTTCTACAAAAATTTAAGCGATAAAACAATCCTATGCAATAAGCCAATTCACCCCATGTGCCTACAAGTGTGGTTCGTGCCTAGCTAGTGTTGAAAGGAGTTAAGCAACCTAGTTCCAATCCTACTCTATCATGGCAATTCTAGGAATAGAAATGCGGAAAGTAAACTTGCTCAAAGTAAAGAGAAGAGTAGGAAGCCGATTTTTCCCGAGGAATCGAGGAGTCGGCAACTCCCCCCTAGTCCTCGTTGGAGCACCCGCGCAAGGGTATAGCTCCCCCTTGATCCGCGCAAGGATCAAGTGCTCTCGTAGGGGATATCCATTTCCTACTCTGGGACGGCGGATTCCAAACCGTGTACACCTTCTTGGGGCTTCACACAATCTCCACGTGAGCTCCCAAGATCAACATCACCAAGGCGTCTAGGTGATGCCGAATCACCAAGAGTAACAAGCCAAAGATTCTTCAATTGACCTAGACTAGACCAAGAGCTAGATGGATGCACACTTGCTACTCCCAAGCACTAAAGAGAGTCCTTAATCTTCTCAAGATCAAGAACACCAATGAATCCAAGTGCCTCTCTTGCCCTCAAACACTCCCCAACAGCTACTGGATGAACAGTGAAACCGTGTGGCAAGAGAGTCTCCAATTAGGAGAAGAGTGGCTATAAATAGCCCATTCAAAAGCTCCTAGCTGTTAGTGCTGATGCAGAGGGACCAACTTATTCGGTGCCCTCCAAAGATGGCCACCGAAACACTCGGTGCCTCCTTTGATTTGATCTTCCAACGGCTAGCCAGTGACCACTGACTGATTCCGTGGCAACACCCAGTGCAGCACCGAACCAGTCGGTGCGCACCAGTACCGAACTGGTATTTCCAGCCACAATGACTGACTGATTCGGTTGGCTAGAACAGGATCAGGGGCCACCGACTCATATGGTGGGTCCTCATAGGGTACACCGAACCAATCGGTCCCCCTCCATTTTCACTCAGTACCTAACAGCCATTTCCAGCCAGAATGACCGACTGATTCAGTGCTGCCCACCGAAATAGTCAGTCCCCTCTGGGACTTAGGCTGTCAAGTGGCCGAGGGCACCGACTGATTCGGTGAGCCCTGCTGACAGGGACCGAATGAGTCGGTGCCTCTGTTTGCCTCGCAAAGCAACCAGAGCACCGACTAATTCGGTCACTGCCCCAGTGAGCACCGAAACAGTCGGTCCCTACTGAGTAAAACTGCTTCAAACTTCTTAAGGCTGAAACTCGTCCAATTCAAATTCTTTGAGTTACCAACCTTCTCAAGGGCTTTGACATAGCTACCTAACACTAGGTTTCACAAGTGTGCCCCACACCTAAACTCTAGATTTATCTAGGTCAAGCTACCAATCCTTAACCCCCCTTTATAGTACGGCCAAAGGAAAACAAAGACCTAAACTACTCTAAGTGCCTCTCATCATCCAAACGGCACTTAAAACTAGCTTATCCTTAATCTTCGATCATATCCTTTGCACCAATACAATCATTCGCGAATGATGGGGGCCAAGAATACCATGAAAGCCCATCATTGCACTAACTTAACTTAGTTTCTGCAAAACACTTGTTAGTCGCAATGATAATGTTGCCATTAATCACCAAAACCGAATTAGGGGCCTAGATGCTCTTTCACTGTCCGGGTACTCTTCTAATGTTAATAGAATAATTCAGATGAAAGAAAAGAAATTCACAAATCTCAAGTCACACGACTGTCATGTCCTGATGACACAATTGCTTCCAGTTGCATTGAGGGGTATCCTACCAGAGAATTTGAGACTGGCAATCATAAAGCTTTGTGTGTTCCTCAATGAAATCTCTGAGAAGGTAATTGATCCAAGAAAACTCATGAGGTTGCAAAATGATGTAGTCCAATGTCTTGTCAGCTTTGAGATGGTCTTTTCTCCTTCATTCTTTAATATTATGACGCATCTCCTCGTTCACCTAGTAAAAGAGATCTCAATCTTGGGTCCTGTGTTCTTACACAACATGTTTCCTTTTGAGAGATACTTGTCAGTCCTAAAGAAGTACGTTCGCAATCGCTCCCGCTCCGAAGGATCCATCGCCAAGGGCTACGCAACTGAGGAGGTCATAGAGTTTTGTGTTGGCTTTATTGATGACATTGATCCGATCGGACATCCTATTTCATGCCACGAGGGCCGCCTAAAAGGAAAGGGAACACTTGGCAAGAAATCTAATATGCATATCCCTGAGTGTGATATCCGTCAAGCCAACTTAACAGTTCTGCAAAATTCCTCTGTTGTTGCTCCATATATGGAAGAACACAAGCATATTGTTCGATCAGAAAATCCAGACAAGAGTGAAGCGTGGATCACACGTCATCACAGCGAAATTTTCGCCAGATGGCTTCGACGTTGTCTTATGGGTAACGACACAGTTGACAAACAACTTCAATGGTTGGCTAGAGGACCATCTATCACAGTGTTGCAATACCAAGGCTACGATATCAATGGGAACACATACTATATGAGAAAACAAGATGAAAAGAGTACCAACCAAAACAGTGGTGTACGTATAGATGCACTTGACAATAACAGAAGAAAGGAGACGTATTACGGTGTTATCAAAGAGATTTGGGAACTTGACTACGGACCTTTGAAGGTTCCTCTATTTCGCTGCCAATGGGTGAACAATGCTGGAGGAGGCGTAACGGTGGATCGGTATGGAATGACAATAGTCGACCTAGCCAAGATTGGATACAGAAGTGAACCATTTTTTCTAGCCAAAGATGTGACACAAGTTTTCTATGTGATGGATATGTCAAGCAAACCAAAGAAGGGCAAGTCAAAAGGCGGTGAGCCAAAACGCCACATAGTGCTTCCTGGCAAAAGGAAAGATTGTTGAGGACATTACGGACAAGTCAGAAGATTTTGATCAGCTTGATGACGTACTTCCATTTTCAGTTTCGGTTGACCCTAGCATCCTGTTATCAAGAGAAAATGCTCCACACTTACGACTCGATCACAACCAAGGGACATTCGTGAAGAAAAAAATTACAAATGTTCAGCTTCAATTAAGTGATGACGATGACGTGTAACTTTTCTTAAAAATGTCACTTCATTGTATGTTACTAAATGTCACTTTTTGTTGGATTATGTATGTTATGTATTTTATTTTGTGGAATCAATGTTCACATGATTCAGTATAGTCCAGAAAAATAGAAAAAACACATACCCATTTATTAAATTATATTATCAAGATATCAATTTATTAAATTCGAGTAATATAAACAAATACCTCATAACAATATTGGAAACATAGGGTAGATCATTTCACCTAATATTAATCAATATTTTTGCATGTTTGAAATAAGATAATTATCTATTTTTAGTGAATTAATTACATATAATGGAAATTCAATAAATCAATATTGAATTGAAAATAAAAAAAATATGGAATAGAACTTGGCGGGAAAAAAAGGGGGCCCATTTAGTACCGGCTAGGGTTACCAGCCGGTACTAAATGGGCTAAAACCCATTTTCTCGCCTGCAAGGCCCATCTGTACCGGCTAGGGTTATCAGCCGGTACCGATCGGCGCCATCTGCACCGGCTGGTAACCCTAGCCGGTACCGATGGGCACTCCTATATAAGGAACAGTCTCCAACCTTTCTTCGTTCCTTCCCCTTCTCCGCTGTAGCGCCGTCGCCTCGTCGTCCCCTGCCTCCGCCGCCGCACCGCGCGCATCGTCTCCTCTGCGCCTCCACCTCGTCGCCGGCCTCCATCGCGCCTCCGCCTCGTCGCCGGCCTCCAAAGCACCTCTGCCTCGTCTTCCTCCCCCTTCTCCGCCGCCGCGCCATAGCCCAACACACCGCCTCCGCCACCGCCTCGTCGTTGCCGTTCACCTCCTCCTCATCATCATCGCCGTCGCGGGCCTCGACCGAGTCTCTTCCTCGCCGTCGCGGGCCTCCACTGCGCCCTCCGCCTCCGCCTTGTTGTCGTCGCGCGTCGCCGCCCTCCACTGCGCCATCCGCCTCCGCCTCATCGCGCGTCGCTCGTCCTCCTCGCTCGTCGTGTCGTCCCCCTCCGCCTCCGCCTCGATCGTGTCTACGCGCGCGTCGCCGGCCATAAGTGCGCGCCTCGCCGTTGTCCGGCCGTCGGTCGCCTCCCCTGCCATTGCTGACGTTAGCATCTCGCTGTGCTGACGTCAGCAAGGGTTTAGGGAGGTTTTGTAATATTTATAAATTAGCCCCTAAAATCTATAGTTAATTATACTTTAGTCCTTGTTTTCTTATAAACTAGCCCCTAAAATGTTGTATTATTATAAATTACCCCCTATCAGCTCGTATTAGTAATTGTTAGCAACACATTACTTAGTAAAATTATTACTTAGATTTTTTAATCTAGTATAGTATATATCCTGTATAGTTTTATGAAATAGCCCCTGAACTTTATAGTTAATTACAGTTTACTCCTTGTTTTCTTACAAATTAGCCCCTAAAATGTTTGTATTATTATAAATTATCGCCTATCAGCTGGTATTAGTAATTGTTAGAAACATTTTACTTAGTAAAATTATTACTTAGATTTTTTTAAACTAGTATAGTATATATCCTATATAATTTTATGAAATAGCCCCTAAACTTTATAGTTAATTATAGTTTAGTCCTTGTTTTCTTACAAATTAGCCCCTAAAATGTTTGCATTATTATAAATTACCCCGTATCAGCTTGTATTAATAATCGTTAGCAACACTTTACTTAGTAAAATTATTTCTTAGATTTTTTAAACTAGTATAGTATATATCCTGTATAGTTTTATGAAATAGCCCCTGAACTTTATAGTTAATTACAGTGTAGTCCTTGTTTTCTTACAAATTAGGCCCTAAAATGTTTGTATTATTATAAATTACCCCCTATCAGCTTGTATTAGTAATTGTTAGCAACACTTTACTTAGTAAAATTATTAGTTAGACTTTTTAAACTAGTATAGTATATATCCTGTATAGTTTTATGAAATAGCCCCTGGACTTTATAGTTAATTACAGTTTAGTCCTTGTTTTCTTACAAATTAGCTTCTAAAATGTTTGTATTATTATAAATTACCCTTTATCTGCTTGTATTAGTAATTGTTAGCAACACTTTACTAAGTAAAATTATTACTTAGATTTTTTAAACTAGTATAGTATATATCCTGTATAGTTTTATGAAATAGCCCCTGAACTTTATAGTTAATTACAGTTTAGTCCTTGTTTTCTTACAAATTAGCCCCTAAAATGTTTGTATTATTATAAATTACCCTCTATCAGCTTGTATTAGTAATTGTTAGCAGCACTTTACTCAGTAAAATTATTACTTAGATTTTTTAAACTAGTATAGTATATATCCTATATAGTTTTATGAAACAGATGCTCGAACATTTCACACTCCCCGAAGGTGAAGGCGTAGAACAGAAAGTCAAGGAATATGCTTTCAAAAAGATGGCAATTAGTTTCCAGACTTTCAAGAAAAACCTGAAAAAGACTTCATCAAGAAGGGTCTCACCCCGGATTTTGAGACCAAGTACCAGAAGCTCCGTGATCATTGGGATGTGTTCGTTCAGAACACCCTCGCGGAGGAGAGGCAGCAATTAGTTGCAAGGATCACCGAAAACTCTCACAGGAAGGTTCACTTCCATCGTCTAGGGCCAACAGGATACATCGGGGCGATTCCTAAATGCGAGAAGTGGGAGTCAGACCTAATCGCGAAGGGCCGAGTACCGGCTACCCTTGAGTGTCCAACAAGGGCAAAACACTTCTTCTTTGCTCATGGTGGGAGACTTGGGCCGTGTTTAGTTGAAGTTGGTAAAAAGTACTTTTTTTCTGGAATGCGTGTTATGTGAGGGAGATGAATAGGAAAGGTAAAAAAGGAATTTTTGGGGATGCGTGTTCTGTGAGGGGGATGAATAGGAAGTAAAAAGGACTTTTACGAACTAAACAGGCCCTTGATCCAGAAACTGGAGCATTGATTACTTCAGACCAATCGCGAGAGGCAGCAGATAGGATGGAAGAGGCTTTAAGACTTGTGGCAGCTGGAAAGTTGAAGCCTAATCCAGAGAAAGACGAGCTGACCTACGCCCTCGGGACCCCTGAGCACACTGGTCGTGAATGAGGCATAGGAATATATCCATGGAAGAAAGCCTTCTCTGCATACAGCAACACTTACAGGAGCAGAAGCAGAAAAAAGAAGAAGAAATAGATGAAAAGATCCGTACGCTCCAAGAGCAAGTTGCCGGATATAGTGAGAACATACAAGAAGAAGTTAGGCGGCAAGTCGCCCTGGCACTTGGGCATGATCAAGTCACCAGTCCCTCGCCAGTGCAACCGAGCAGTGTTGCATCCATAGAGCACCAACAAGCCACACCTGGAAGTGACGAACGGTACAATGTGGACAATATAACCGTCAGGACTCCATGCACGCTTCACACTCCAGTGGGTAGAAAGACAAAGAAAGTGGCTCATGGTGTTGTCGAGCCGCCAGTCCAAGGTGGTACAATACATGGAGTATCAATACCTGTAGGATATGCACGGGTTCAGGTAGACATGGTGCTAGATGGCTAGGGGACCTCGATCTGGAGATCCCTGGGGGAGATGGAGAATCAGAGCTAGGACAATGTGTCTACACTTGGATCTGCAAGAACAAGAAGTACATCAAGCTTGATGGCCCTATACTGTCATCGTCGTTGTTGATAAGTTCTGTGGGCCAAACCGTGAATCCACCACCACCTCAGCATGACCCTCCAAGGGATCCAACACCACCTCAGGTCCTGAGACTCCCATGGATCCAACCCCCCACCTCTTGAGCCTCCAAATGATCCGACTCCACCACCTCCTCCTCAAAAGCAGAGAAAGGGGAAGGCTCCGAGGAAGGAACCACCACCTCCTAAGGACCTTCCGACTTGTGTTACTCGACAACAACTGAGGGATTTTGTAGCTGCCAGAACTTAAAAACCTCGCAAAGAGCCGATGACTGATTACGGCCGCTCGATCAGAAAGTCCACACTTAGCATGAAGCGAGGAAAGGCCATTCCGCAGCTTGGCACACAGGCGAAGCAGTCGATCCCCCCACTAGTGGTGCTTTCGGAAGAGCAGCAAAATATGGTGGACTTTGTCAAGGAAACCAGCTTGACGAATGCCCAACTGCGAGAGGAGGATCATGTGATAGGCGACCCTGACCATCCGGACGGCCCAATCAAAAGGGAATTGGGAAAACCTCTAGTCTGGCTGCAGCTGCTGAAACGCTTGCCAACCAAGATGTTCAAGCTACATGAATGGTATATGAAGGAATCTGCACAATATTTTACAATACTTGGTTTGCGGATCAACAACCAGCATTACTTTTGAGGGCCAGGTCACATATTCATTTATTTTGAGGATTTCTGGTTTTTATTCAATCAAGATGCCCTAGACAAATCACTCGTCAGTGCATGGTGCCTGTAAGTTATTTTTCTCGACGTGATTCTATGTCCATGAAATTATGCTATTGTGCCTACTCACATTCCCATCTTGTTTGACTTTGTATTATGTAGAATGGAGATGCAGATGTGCAGGAGAAAAGGCTAGAATACCGTTGGCTTCATGGACCCTTATGTGATTCATGAGAAGAATGTCAACGACAAACCAAAATTTGTCACAAAGACTATATATACCTTCTTGGATAAACATCAAGACAAGAAGTTCATACTGTTGCCATACCTCTTTCAGTGAGTTCTATCAACCATTCTTATCCATCTCTTAAACTATGCAATAATAATTAGTAAATCTTACATTACGTGCATATATATATCTACGGCTTTCATTGGATACTCCTAGTGATAATGCCCGATCGAAGCAGGGTTTTAATGCTAGATAGTTTGCGAAAGGAGCAAAAAGAATTCCAGTCCATCATTGACCTACTAAACAAGGCATGGGGTCGCTACATCACACAACACCATGGACCCTTTGAGGAAAAACTGGATATAAAGTTAAACTTTCCGGTACGAACTCTTTTTTAGAAAATATACAATACAATAGTGTTATCTTGATATTCAATAACATGCATGTTACACATAGTGTGCAAGACAGGCGCAAGGGAACAACCTATGTGGCTACTACATATGCGAGTTCATACACATGTGGGTAGGGTCCAACGAAGTGACGCCGGCCGAATTTGAAGTAAGTGAACGTGTATATATTATTTGGCTATTGAATATGAGCAAGACACGTATATAGCTATTGCATTTAATATATCTATTTATATTTGAAATTCTCTCACAGGTTCTGAAAATGAAAGAAAACCTCCTCCCTACAATACAATAGTGTTATCTTGATATTCAATAACATGCATGTTACACATAGAGTGCGAGATTGGTTTTTGTTGGATGAAGTAATCACTCCTGGCGTAGAGTTCTACGATGACGGAAACTATAATCCGCCCGACGATGCGGACGAGGACGACGATGAAGATTGGTAGGATCGATCTAAAAGTTTGCAGAAATTGTATATGATACTTCTGTGTATATATGCATATCTTGTACTTAAATATATCTAGCTATTGTGTATATATATGGATATATGTGCATATCTTGTAATTAATTAATTCTATCTAGCTAGCTATTATTTCATGTACTTAATTCTATCAAAATAAAAAAATAAATACATAATATAGGCCTATAGCATGGATACGAGTACGGATACAAATTAAAATATGTATGTATACAATGTAGAAAAAGGAAAAGAAAACTAATAAAAGAAAAAACAGAAAATGAAACAAATAAAACAGAAAAAACAGGTTGGTAATACCAACTGGTATTAACCGCGCCCACCCTACGCGTAGGGGTGGGGCGCCATTCTGTACTGGTTGGTAACACCAACCGATACAGATGGCGCGCATCAGTACCGGCTCCTCTAGCCGGTACTGATGGGCAGTGCCGGTTGCGTACCCAGCATGAAGTTGGCCGCCCCATCTGTAGTCATGGCCTGCTTTGAGTACTGCTCTTCGAGATCCCGGTGTTGTTGGTGGGGCTTATGCCGGAATCTGACTCGGTACCTCCATCATTGCAATGTGGTATGCATGTCAGTCACAATCTTTCCTCCCATCATAGTTTGATGTTTGATCACTTTAATGAATATAATGTTATCAGTGACCATATCAATTTGACAGACGATACAGTACATGATCACATGCGGGTTTGCCATAGTGATCAACACTAGGGTGTCCAACGAGCTGGGAGCTAGGAATGTGGCCAACACCAAGAAAGCGCTAGGCGTGTCCCTGGCATTGGGGGCGGCATTCCTTCTGCTCCTGGGCTTCGGCTGGCCACGAGGTCTAGGTCAGGCTATTCAGCTGTTCAGCAACAGACATGCCGTGGTCACTGTCTTTAATTCGCCTCCATGACGTTGCTGCTCATCGGCTTCGTCGTGCTCGACTCCACAGCGAGTAGGAAGCCGAGGTAGTAGTGTACACGCATCGGACGGGGGACCCAGTCTAGCTGCCCTGTGGTGTGATGCTGTCGGTGACGCTGGGCCCTAGAGTGTGAGGTGTTCCTCGTGTGCCTGCTCCACCAAGCTGCCCACCGTACCCGAAGAAATCAGATCCGAGGAGTCGTGCATGAGGACTTGAGGAGAAATGGGGAGAAAGATAGGAGGCGACAGAGGAATAGTGAGGGATGAAAGGAGCCGGTGAGCCGCTTTGCGGGTGCACACATAGACGACGAGCGAGCGAGGATGAGGGAGGCGGTGAAAATCAGAGAAGAAAACGATCGGCTGCCTGCTGCCTCCTGGGTTGGGGCTGCAAAATGCCTAGAATGGACCGTCCTCTTTTACGGCTCGAGTCGGCCAAGCCCAAGTGGGAACCAGGTGGAAAAAATAAATTTAATTATCCAACTACTTTAATATTCATACGGATTTGAAAAGAGGACCGATGGAGCATTTCTCAAAGCCATATTATATCATGAATATTATCTAGCACAATAGATGTCCGATGGATACAATACCGTTCATCACATTATTTGGATCGATACAAATAGTTTAAGGCTACATATAACCTCTTAATTATGCAAGATAGTATTTATATATTGTAACATGTGGCGTTTGTTTGGGGACACCGAGGGTTGCAGTGAGGGCAATTGGATTTGCACTCATCATATGTGTCATAACACTCCTCTTCTGGCTTTGAATTCAAACAACAATAGCCATCCACCCAGTTTTTATCACACTTTGTCTTCTTGCAAAAGATCAAAATGATCTTGTTCCCATCTAATGTTGTACTTGTTGTGCTGGTAAGGTTATATGTGTTTCTTGTTGTACTTTTAGCCTCGAGTATATGACCTGCTTTAGATCATTTTATTATCCATCAGTAATACAAAGTACTATGCTTTTGTATATAGTGAGCATACATCTACCAACAAGACTAGTGAGCATATATCACTTACATTGTCCATGGTTTGCCAAGAACAAGAAGAACAAGAACATAAGCATCACACCTGACATACCATGGTAAGACCTTCTCCTCATGTTTATTTCGAATAGTATCGATGGTCGGATTTGAGAAAGAGTGATGGAAGTTGGATTGCACTTATATATCACGATAAGTTTTTTTTATCAGGAGAAGGGTTAGGATTGTGGGAGGTAGATAATTAAAGAGAAATAATAAACTAATAAGAGATATCCAAATGAAGAATATATATAGCTTGACAATTTAAAATTGGCACTACTATAGTTAGAGAGATAGAAACATGCCAATCCTGATTGCATTATTTGTACAACCATGACTACATGAGTTATGGATCTAGATATTGACAGCCTGAACTATCCTGAACGGTGAAGATCACATTAGAAATATAAATGGAAATAAATGAAGCATTATTTGCATTTTCCATCTATTGCGATCAAAGGATTAGGAGTCCATTACGGTGCGGTCCCTCACCTTCGGGGTCTTGAATCTACCATGCCAGTGGTTCCTCATGCTCGGTGACGAGAAGTGTAACATCTCTAATGTTTAACTATGGGTTAATAAATGTAAAAAGATGAATTAGAGTTTTTTTAAGTAAACTGAGGGAGGTCCCACAACACTCCATTTCAAAATTCATACGTACAAAGGACAAAACATAACAAATGAAATGGTAAAAACCCAATCCTCTTTGACCTAAAAAGGCTGAATTTGAATTTGGGCAACAAGATCAAATTTTACAACTAAACATCAAAATCTCCCAAAATAAAAGTTGTTAAGATTCACAAATGAAACAACTTTCATAGGTTTTGTCTTGGACAAAAGTGAGTGGAAGACCTCCACAAATCAGAAAAAAAAACGAGTTGCAAAACCTAATGTTCATGCCTCACCATCTCAAAATACTCAACATTTCTTATGTCAACCTTTACAAAAGTTGTGTTCCTAGTTACTCTCTAAAACTTTTGTATTGGAAATTTTTATCGTGTAGTTGAAATATCTTGAGAAACGCAATTGCCAATTTATCGCGCTCTCGCCGCGCCGTTCACGGTCAACAACTCCCCTGCTCGCACCAGGGCATAGCGTTAGCAGAAGGATATGGGATAGATGGAAGGGTGAACCCAACACCGAAAACAATCATTACAGAGAACCAAATCATTCACTAACATAATAACAAGCATCACAAGAACAAACAATCAAGATCATCACATTAGCATTACAAGCGAGGCTAATCGATTTCATTGTACAAAGGGTGATCCTCATAAGCAGGGTATATGTCTTGAAGCTTCAACATTCTTGTCAGAAGCATCCTCAATCTTAGACTGAATTTGGCTTTCTCGGACGAAGCTCTCAAACTTTACTAGCTTTGATGTAACGTTTCTTCATCATTCATGTTGAGCTATTTAAACTAAAGTTTAGTGAAAACCATAACCATAATATTTCAAAACCTTTATTTGAATTACCATTTATATGTAACATCTAACAATAAACAATGAATCTAAAACATAAAAAAATTGATAACATGGTCAATAAAGAGAAATAAAAAAATATATACCCACCGGCTTAGCCACCTAGCCAAGCCATGCCGGACAAACCACGTGGGCCGCACTAGGCTGATTTGCACATTGGTGCCTGGGCGTGCGGGCGTACAGCTTGCCACCTGATTTCAACCTCTCCACAAATACTATGAGTTCATCCACCGGGTAGACAAAAATCATTATATATTTTGTCTACCGATTACATAAAACTTGGATATTTTGTCTACTACTCTGTCCCGCTATATGTGTTGCTAGGGAATCGTGACTGTGAGATGATTGCGGTTCCCGAGCGACAGATATAGCGGGACGGAGGGGGTACCCAGCGGACAAAAATAAGATTTCGTCTACCCAACAGAAGATTGGGGTAGTTTTGAAATTTCGCAGATTCAAAGATTTATTCCGTCATTACTGTATCAGTAAGTTTTTTTTAAAAAAAATCATGTGCTTGCTAGCCGTCCTGAACAAACAGCTTGAGGAAGGAGACCCATCTTTTTAACTGTGCAGTGGCCCCCCTATAGACCACAATGATTTATTGGCGAACAACTTGTGTCATCGCGGCTAGTTTAGTGCACCGACGACTGATGACCATGCCACTGAAGAAAATGCATTACGGTCTAATGCAAATGCGACGACGCGAAAAGACCACTAGGCCGCACTAATGATGCTTTTGGTTGCATCGATCGACTCACGGGGATGGCACGTCTGGAGCTACGTCCGTCCAGCTGCCCTGAGAGACATCTGACTACGCGTGCTCGATGGATTCAGGTTCGACCCGCAATGTTTCGGTCACTCTGAAGCGCTTTCTGGTGCTAGCTAGGTGCTGGATGGTCGAATGGTTATGGTTTCATGGTAGCTAGTTCAATCCACGCGACGACCAACAAAGAATCCATCAAACGTGATGAGAAGATTGTGGTTGGTCAGACGTAGTGGGATGCAAGGATCACGCCACGCGCGTAGTGTTTTCTAAACTGTATGTATTTGTTATTGACTGCGTGCGCGTAGAAATCTGAAGCTCTGCTCTCATATAGTACAACAAAAATAAAAACCCACGTATATGGTACGATCCGTTCTTCCTTATCGATTTTATAAAGGTGTTTTGAGTTTTCCTGGTGGACCGGTCGCACAGCATCCTACATATGTATAGTCTTAAGAAAACTAAAGCCAATGTGAAATATTGTATTTATACGACAACTTGGTTAAATTGTTGCCTACAGGTTCCGGCTTTGACACATTAGAAGTGTTTGTCTTTTTAAAATTTATTCTAAAATTTATAGTGCTATTATTTCAATGGGCTTTTTGCTCATATATAGGCGTAAAATTACATAATGTCCCTTTAGATCTTTGAAATTGAATTACATTCTAATAATAATAATTTAAGCATAAATTCATAAAATAAATTCATAAATTAATATATTTATATATTTATATATTATTGCTTTTTGCAAATATATTTATATATTATTGTTGACCATATGGTAAAGATACTTATACTATACACGTCTACTATAAGGAAACAAGTCGAAGAGTGTGCTATAAGTTGAATATTAGAAACATATCATCAGGATATATAGAATCAATTTGCATCTTCTACCCTCAAGAATTATTCTACTCGATTACGTAGATTCCAATTCCTTCACAATGAAGGGATCTAGACCGGGAGCCTAAGTGTATTTATAACGATGAGGGGTACGTACAAGTTTGTGAGCATCTGCTTATGTATTTTGTTGGGGAAAAATGTATTTCATCCATGGGAACTGGAAAGGAATTGAACAACGTGTTCTGACTATTGTAAGTGGAATGGTGATTCAACAACAGAGCCAATGTTGGTCATAACTCATAAAGCTATGAACGGTCAAACCATCAAGTAACATTTTCTGATTTCTCAGGAGACAGTGGCTAAGCAATCACCGCAAAGATAAATGCCGCATAACAGCAAGTGCTGCATAACACCGAGTGTACCCTGAGCACTCTCGCGGCCATGGCCTGTTTCGATCTCGCCGTACCCGTCCTTCTGTTGCTCCAACTGGTGCGCACCGTCGCTGGCGCCGATGACGAAGCCGCGGCACTCCTCGCGTTCAAGCGTGCGTCGGTGACCGCCGACCCACGAGGCGCTCTTGCGGGCTGGCGCAACGACACCGCTGGCTCACCGTGCGCGTGGGCCGGCGTCTCGTGCTCGGACGACGGCCACCTCCGGGAGCTCAACCTCAGCGGCATGTCCCTCGCCGGCCGCCTCCACCTCGACGCGCTGCTCTCGCTCCCCATGCTCCATAGCCTCGACCTCCGCGGCAACGCCTTCCACGGCAACCTCTCCCACCGCCACTCGTCGCGGCGGACTGCGCCGCCGTGCGCGCTCATGGACGTCGACCTGTCATCAAACGCCTTGAAGGGCACCCTTCCCTGGGCGTTCTTGGCATCCTGCAGAAATCTTGTGTCCCTTAACCTGTCCAGGAACACTCTCACCGGCGGGGGCTTTCCGTTCCCTTCGTCGCTGCGGGCACTGGACATGTCCAGGAACAAGCTGTCAGATGCCGGCTTGCTGAACTACTCCCTTACCACCTGCCATGGTATTCAGTACCTCAACTTCTCGGCCAATCAGTTCACCGGAGGCCTCCCGGAGTTTGCTCCGTGTAGCCAAGTATCTGTTCTTGATTTGTCAGGCAACCTCATGTCCGGCGTGCTGCCTGCCGGGCTCGTGTCCATGGCACCGGCCAATTTCACACACCTGAGCATTGCTGGGAATAACTTCTCTGGTGACATCTCCAGGTATGATTTTGGTGGTTGCAAAAATCTCACAGTGCTCGACTGGTCATACAATAAGCTGAGTGGCATGGGGTTGCCACCGAGTCTTGCCAACTGCCGCCGCTTGGAGACACTCGACATGTCTGGGAACAGGCTTTTGTCCGGTCCAATACCACGGTTCTTGGGAGCCTTCAAACAACTGAAGAAACTTGCACTAGCTGGGAACAACTTCACTGGAGAAATTCCGGATGCAGGCCACTTGTGCGGAACACTGACCGAACTAGACTTATCAAGAAACCAGTTGATTGGCGGCTTACCTGCAAGCTTCTCAAGATGCAGATTGCTTGAGGTGCTGGATCTCAGCAGCAACCAACTATCTGGTGACTTTGTGGTTACTGTGATCAGCAAAATCTTTTCTTTACGTGTTCTACGGCTTCCATTCAATAACATCACTGGGGCAAATCCTTTGCCCACACTTGCATCTGGGTGCCCTTTGCTTGAAGTTATTGATCTTGGCTCTAATGCGCTTGATGGGGAGATCATGCCAGACTTGTGCTCATCATTACCATCACTTCAAAGGCTGCTCCTCCCAAACAATCACCTCGTCGGAACCGTGCCGCCGTCACTCGGCAGTTGCAGCAATCTAGAGTCAATGGACCTCAGCTTCAACCTATTGATTGGTCAGATTCCAACAGAAGTGGTATTGCTTCCACAGCTTGTTGATCTGGTCATGTGGGCAAACGATCTCTCCGGTGAAATACCGGACAAGCTATGTTCTAGTAGCACAAAATTGGAGACAATGGTGATAAGTTACAACAACTTCACTGGAGGCATCCCTCCATCCATTACCAGATGTGTGAATCTCATATGGGTTTCGCTTGCCGGCAACCGTCTCACTGGGAAAGTGCCCTCAGGCTTTGGCAACCTGCAGAAGCTTGCCATCCTACAGCTGCACAAGAATGCACTGTCTGGCCCAGTTCCAGCAGAGCTTGGTAGCTGCAACAGCCTCGTCTGGCTTGATCTCAACAGCAACAACTTCTCCGGCACAATACCGCCACAGTTAGCGGCTCAGGCGGGGCTTACCACTGGAGGTGTTGTTTCAGGGAGGCGGATCGCATTCCTCAAGGGTGAGTCTGGCAACATCTGCCCTGGTGCTGGAGTGTTGTTCGAGTTCTTTGGCATCCGTCCAGAGCGGCTGGCCCAGTTACCGGCTGTACGCTCATGTGCTCCCACGGAGATATACACTGGGACGGTATTCTACACCTTCAGTTACAACGGAAGCATGATCTTCCTTGATCTGTCATACAACAGACTCACAGGAACAATTCCGTCAAGCTTGGGCACCATGGCTTACCTTGATGTCCTTAACTTGGGACATAATAACCTTATTGGAGAAATTCCAGAAGCACTCACAGGGCTGGAAGGACTTGCCCTACTTGATCTCTCACACAATCAACTCAGTGGTACCATTCCACCTGGCCTTGGTGGTCTGCACTTTCTTGCAGCTTTGGATGTCTCGAATAACAACCTGAATGGTGAGATCCCAACATCGGGGCAGCTCATGACGTTCCCGGCATCAGACTTTGAAAACAACTCTGGTCTCTGTGGCATCCCCTTGCCTCCCTGTAGCCGGATCAACAACAGAGGTAATGGTCCTGAGCCTCAGCATGTTCCTGAAGGGCATGTGCCTCTGGTCTCTCCGTCTGGGCTCGGCGTAGGCCTAGCATTTGGTGTCCCTGCAGGTTTAGGTCTAGGGATCTTGCTCCTCTAGTATGATTCACACCGTTCTGGGTCTATTCCACACAATCAAACGTTGTTTACCTTCTACATCATCCACGCAGCTCAGTAGGTCATGTTTGCGCAGAACCAGTCAGTTTGACAGGTTTATACTGATGGACATGTGCATTAGCATTACACCAGACATGCTCAAAACTACGTTACGATGACAGTGTCACCAATGAGGTAACAACGCCACGTACGAGAGCATTGGTTCCTAAACCTTGTTTTCTGTGGCTACATAGGCTTATGCCCACTGGCCTCATTGTTCACTGGTTGCTCCTTATTAGATTCAAGTGACTTTCTGAACATATATGGCAATTGTACTGACACGTACATAGCAGAGTAAAATAATAAAGGTACGTACAACATAGTATATGGCAATTGTACTGGCCTCAAAGATTTCAGTGATCATATATTCATGTCAAATTTAATCCTTTATTTTGGCTGTTCCCAACTTCCCATTGCAAATTCAATAAATAAAAATCCTTCACCGACATTTTGTTAGGGAGTGAAACGCCAGAGAACAGGAGATACTCCTATGGCATTGATGATCATTTGTACATGGTCAAACGTTGGATGACATACTTTCGCTCCCCATCTGAGGTTGCAGGAAGATGTCAGGCGCCGCAAACCCATTTTGTCGGACCTTGTTGCCTATTCATATCGTTATACCACATTTTTTTATCGGATGCGGAGCACAACTATATTACACGGATGCGGTTTCGAAGGCAGATTTATTCGGATGTCGGAAATGGTTCGGAGTCGAGCGAGCGCGGATTATTATAGTCAGAAAATAGTCATATAATACAAAAAAAAAACATTCACTTTTACTATTTATGTCACAATTGACAATGACATTAAACAATTGACATCGAATAAAATTTATTACGAGTTTGTTCTCACTTGATTCAAAATAATTATAGAGCAAATAGAGAAAACAAATAAATATTTTTATTTAAAAACTTCTCTTTTGTTGCCTAATTATACTTTGTTCGGCTTGTTAAGGTAGTCGGATATCCTATTATATGGGTCCGATAATCCACATTAAATTATCGAATAATCCATGTCCATCGGATTTTCCTAAACACCATATCCTACTCCTCATCCGCATGCAATTGAACTCGGATTATCCATATCCGCATGGATAACAAAAACTCTTCTCCATATCCGCTAAATTTGGATTCGGATCGGAGTTGGAAATTATCCGCACCACTTTCACCCCTGATTCACCACGTCCCGTCGTCCTTGAAACCACCTGACACCACGGCGAGCTTCACCACACTGATCACCCCTCCCCCCATTCTTCGCCGAAGGCTCTGGATCGTGTGGGGTCCGAGCAATTCCCACCAGTAGGTCCAAATCGGATGTCCTCCCCTCTTCATTTCTCCAACTCACCTAAGCCTTTCACCTTAGAATGGCATAGCCTTAACGTTAATGGCGAGGTTCAAAAGAGGAAAGGCTTGCGGTGGATACCTAGGCACCCAGAGACGAGGAAGGGCGTAGCAAGCGACGAAATGCTTCGGGAAGTTGAAAATAAGCAAAGATCCGGAAATTCCCAAATAGGTCAACCTTTTGAACTACCTGCTGAATCCATGAGCAGGCACGAGACAACCTGGCAAACTTAAACATCTTAATAGCCAGAGGAAAAGAATGCAAAAGCGATTCCCGTAGTAGCGGCGAGCGAAATGGGAGCAGCCTAAACCGTTAAAATGGGGTTGTGGGAGAGCAATACAAGTGTTGTGCTGCTAGGCAAAGCGCCCCATTGGACCACTGGGATCTTGGCCGGCCAAAGCTCCTGTCCGCACAAACTTTTGTAGATAAGTGCCCCAAAGATACCATAATTATCATCCTATTTCTAGTGTCTCATGATATATACATAAAACTCCCTGAAATTTTGTAGGATATCACAACCGTGCCTAAGCTTTGCTCTTTTGTAGATCTAACCCTGGAGCAATTAACTTCTTTTTTGAGACGCTCGCATAAACACACTTAATGCCGTTAGTCCTCAAAATTTACGGGAACACCATTTTAGGAATGAAATTTCGAGTCAGCGTCAAATAGGAAAGAAAAAGAAAATTGAGGGCCAAAGAAGGGAGGGGTCATTTTATTGGTAGCAAATGGGATCATTTTATTGATTGCTACGCTTGGCTTGGTAGACTATTGGCCTGTTTAGCTGGTGAAAAGTTTTGGCAAAATAACCAAGATCATCCTTAAACTCTTGACAAAGGATCAACTTCGTCCCTAAACTCTTGTATAGGCCAATTTAGTCCTTCAACTTTGATCTTTCGCTTCAGTTAGGTCCTCAAACGGAGATGGACTTCAACGCCGTTAGCTGCCTCATCACAGACCAAAGAAAATGACATGTTTACCCTTCAATTAGGAAGACAGGCATCAGCAATTTCCCTACCCACGCCGTTGACCTCTCGCCAACGCCGACCCACCTGCCGTTTCAACAGACATGGCCCATGGCAGACACGGATCCGCTGCCGCTGCCGACCGTGCTGGTGAAGGAGCTCGTGGAGGAGGTCCTGCAGCTGTTGCCAAGCGTCCAGCATGCCTCGCCGCCGGTAAGGCCGGTTGGTACGTGCTTGTCGCGGGGCCGTTGTTCCACCGTGGCTTCAGGGAGGTCCACAGCGAGCCACCCATGCTAGGCCTCCTCTGTCCCAGCACGCGCTTCATCCCGGGCTCCCGGCGTCTCAACGCCCACCACGGCCGTGTCCTCCTCCGCTGGGACCTTGCCCGCGGTGACGCGCCCTGCTCCGTGCTCGTTGTCTGGATCCCCTCGCCAACCGTTGGGACGGACCGCCCGCCACTCGCGAGGCCAAGATCGCTGCCGTCTGCCGCCACGGCGAAAGACGGGGGCACCAAGAACCTACGATTCGAGCATATGCCCGCTGCCGTGGAGAAGAAGCGGCGCCGGTAGGAGGTGGCGAAGCGGAGCAGAGCAGGTAGAAGGGTGGTACAAAAGAGCGGCCGGGCGTCCGATGAAGGTCATTTTCGCTGGTCTGTTGACGGCGTTGGCGCCCTTCTCCGTTCAAGGATCTAACTAAAGTGAAAGATCAAAGTTCAAGGACTAAATTGACCGACACAAGAGTTTAGGGATGAAGTTGACCTTTTGTCGAGAGTTTAGGGATGACTTTAGCTATTTTGCCAAAAGTTTTCACACTGAGAAACTTTTCACTGTGAACTTAGGGCTTGTTCGGCTGGTATATTGCTGCACTGCAGCTGCAGCTCTTATTTGCTACAGTGCACATGAGTAAAGCAGCTACAGTTCAGCCGAACAGCACCTTAATTTTGTGCAAATTTACACAACTAAACAAGCCTCTTTTGTCGCAGTCTTTGATGTCTCCCATAACGTCACACTGAAATCCGAGATCGAGGCAGCTCATGACGTTTCGTCCATCCCGTTATGACTATAATTCTAGCCTCTGGCGTTCTATTGCCTCCGTGCAGTCGGGTGGACAGTAGTGGAGGTGGGCAGGTGCCTCTTGCCCTCCATTTGGTTTCACGTGGATATTGCTCTCTATAATAAGATGGCTAGTGCTAGTCACCGGGACAAAAGAAAGCTGCCATTGTCAATCATTATTTTTTCAGTTCTAGCATTTGGTTTGACTTTCAGTGTAGATATCGGCTCAAGGATGTCATTGAAATAACATGCAGTTACTGTAGCTCAGTATGCAGTATTGGTCAGAAAGGTTTGTACAAACATAATGTATCTAGACATAACCAAACATATTCGAATTAAGCCAATCACAATAGGGTTTCATGAGCATTAAATTTATTGTCACATCAACAATTTTGCTGACATGACAGGGTAACTAAGAGGGGGAGTTTTATGGGATGTAAGGAAAGTTTCATCCCTATAAAACTCATGTGGCATGGTCACTAGTTTCAAATCTAGATAACTACGTCCATAAAACCCTCACTTAGACTAGCCTTATGGGAGCCAATCTCAATGGGGTTTCATAGGTACTAAATTCACTGCGACATCAACAATTTTGTTGACATGATGGATGTGAAAGGAGTTTAGGAGTTTCATCCCCATGAAACTCTTATGGCATAGTTACTTAGTTTTCAGTCTAGGTAGCTATCCATGATACTCCCAATGAGGTTGGCCTAATATGTTTGTGGTGATACCGATGTCATAACAACACCATGAATGCATTCCCCAGCACTCGATTTCTTTCACTTGATTGTTACTTTGCCTCATTAGATTAGTTATTGCCAAACAAACGAACCTAGACAACCTTATGGCAACAAGCAAGAACAGCAATTGTCTTTATTTTTCCAAAAAAAAATCAACCACAGGAAAACTCCCCCCGGGCTTTGTTCGAACCCGGGACTCCTGGAGTTCAACGCTCTAACCGGTCCACCGCGAGAAGCTTGGCTTATTTTTCCAATATACAGTCACTACCTAGCGCTCCAGGAACAAACACATTAAAACACCTATTTTCTAGGTTGTTATTTCAAACTCTACCAAACAAAATTAGGAGATCAGGAATACCAGGACTCCTTACATGCTTAAGCCATCCATCACCATTGACTTGCGAGTTACGATGGAGCTCCAAGGTAAGAAGCCAGACGTAGTATGTCACTGAAGACGCCTCCTGCAGTCACTTCTGCACCTGCTCCTGGGCCTCTCACGATCAGCGGTTGCTCCTTGTATCTTGATGTTGTGAAGGCTATGATGTTGTCAGAGCCAGAAAGCTGCGCAAATGGGTGGTCCCTCTTGTAGCGCCGCAACTCTACCTGCCCCTTCTTGTTGACCACATCCACCACTCCAACATACCTCAAAACCTTAATATTAGAAATGGGTCAGTAACTTCCTTGAACCAAATATGGCGATTGTACTGGAATGTATGTACGGTAAATGAAAAAGACCAGTCTGAATTTTTCTGAAATGTTAGCATTCAGTGATCATATGTCGAAGTTAATCCTTTTATTTTAGATGTTTAGATAGTGAATTCAATAGGAAAAGCAAATCCTCCACGAACCTTATGTCCATATCAACCACTAATAAGCAGCCCACCTGATTGGTACGTAGTGAATGATATGCAAGTAGGAAACTAGATACACACATTTTTCTAGACCCTATTGATGATCTTTCCATGAAAAGAAATGGGAAAAATACTCACTTCCCCTGCAGCTTCAGCGTCATTCCGCTCTCTTGCCCAGTCCTGATCAAAGGATGGTAATTTTTGCATGTATTCATCAGCTGATGTGCATGACTGCATCAAAAAATCTAGTTAGAAAGTTATAATACAAAGCAATAAAGAATAGCTGAAACTTGTCAAGATGGGCCAAAACTTACTCTCAGTGCCTCTGGCACAAGACTCCTTACAGGAATATCAGAAAGCTCAAGCCTCAAACCAGATTCCCTCGCAAGGATTATGACCTGCTCCAACAGTATCAGTAGTCGCCATAAACAATATGCAATTTAACAAGGAAAAAATATTTATTTACGCTATTATATTACCAATAAACTTGGAAGGGTAAAGTAGTAAAGAACTTGACATACGCTGTAGATTGTGTTACTAGATTTAAAAAGGTTAAGTGATAAGCGTAAACCTTGGCTTCAAGAGAAAATTATAGTGCGGTTGTATCGCTAAAGGATGAACATGAAGTCTCAAGTAGGAGATTCAGTTGAAAAGCGATATGCTCGAATATAGAAACTAGAGTACAGAAAAACACATGCAGATTAAAAAAACACAACTATGGTGGAGAAATGTGCATCCTAGATTAAGGTTTAGAAAGTAGGTAGCTCAGAACAAAATCAAAATTAGAAAAAAAAAATGTTCACTCCTTTATTCCATACCAAGATTTATATACCATAATGTAATTCTAATTCTCCGTCCATTTATTTTTATAAGGTGTATAAGGCGTCTTTAGAGGTGTACCTGGACCATCAAAGTATTATCTTACAATACATCATCAGTTGTTCCAAATGGCAAAATCAATATCATATTAAAATATTAGTCGATTACAAATCACTTGCATAGAATAAGTATGCCCATAATTTGACTAACTGTTAACCAAAGTTTATAAAGTTGGACTTCTTCGAATCCCAATATATCCTAATAAAAAAAATGGAATGTTCAAAACCATATGGAGGCTTGACCGCTAGAGGAAAAAAGAAACATATGGAGCCAGACTAAGCAGATCCATGCATATTGAAAAGTAACACGTACAGATTTATGGTTTAGAAATTAATGTAAAACAATAAAAAATACCTTTCTGGCAACATCAGTACCAGACAGATCATCCCTTGGATCTGGCTCAGTGTATCCAGCTTCTTTTGCTTCTGCAACAACATTACTAAAGGTTCTTGCTCCTTCAAAGTTGTTAAAAATATAACTCAACGTTCCACTGCAATCAAATAGTTAGGCATATTAATTCCAATAACATACTGAATAGAAATGTGTGGTATGCACAGTAATAGAGGTTCAACAGGGACTAAAAACAGTAAAGAAACATGTTATCAGGGAAAGTATATGTGAATCATTTAGAAAGAAACTATCCTATTAAATTACTTCTCTGTGCTCATACTTAACTAAGGATCTAGTGTATAATATAAACATTGGTCAAAGTACATATCATTCAACATGAAGCCAACACTGACCTGAAAATCCCTTCAATGCGCAATATCTTGTCACCTGTCTCTAGGAGACCCCGCAGTGTGCTAATGATAGGAAGGCCAGCACCAACAGTTGCTTCATAAAAGTAATGAGTATACGATGCACGTTGAAGAGTTCGAAGTTTCAGATACTGAATGTTTGTAGAAATGTGAGTTAGCCAATAAAGAAACAAGTGTAAACATCACAGAATGCAGCAAAAAAAGAATAGCAGTTCAAATATCCTGGAGGCAAAGCTCAGTGGCAATCCTGTAAACATCACATTGTACATGAATTAATATGAAATTTAGGTAAGGTGGTGCTCAGTGGCAAGTGTCACGGAAACCAAGGTGGGTAACTAGTTGCTAGTCGGTTGAATGTTTCCTTTAGGTCAAATTGTCATGTTTGTCTTTGCTGTACATTTCTTCCAATGCATTTTAAAGCTTCTCACAATTTGAGCAGTCCAGTGAACCAGTATCAATAGTTCTCTTCACACAATTAAAGCAGTACCACAAATTTGATTGAGTTTTACTTTCAGCTGTTCATCTCTGCGATTAGGAAACCAGTACCAAACATGAATGTAGACTTTGCACAAGAGTATGAATGAACTTGCTTTCACTTATCTTTTCATCTAGCGTGACCCAATTGGTTCAATCTATTTAATGACTACACAAACATATATTAACAGAGGAGAAAATTTATATTTTTAAAAGAACAACGAAATCATTACCCTCTCAAGTGGCCCTGAATTTGCTTTCTTGTTTGGAGTGATGACATGGATTCCTTTCTTTAGCCAATCGTAATAGTGAGATGCAACACTTGTGTCTGCTGTGCAATCTACCAAAACTCTGTTAGGGAAGAAGGGATTCTCAGACAAATGATGAATGAACTTGTCAAGATTGGCTGGTTCTGCTTCAGTTTGTAGCTTCTCTTTCCACTGGGTCAAATCTATTCCTCTACAGAAAGTACATAAGAGACATACAGAATATCATAAACCAGCGTCATTAAAAAAAAATAGCAGCAAAAGGGGTAGTTCAACAAGCCAAGGCAACCAAACATAGCAGATGTGTATGCTATTGTCCTCAATAAAAATTTGACAAAAGTAAAACGTAACAGCAGAAATGTCCGTGCACATAATGCCCTCTCAGTAGATCGGTATACATGAAATTACATTAGAAATGAATAATCGCAAAAAGTATTCAGTTCACATAAAAAAGAGCTGCAAAGTAAAATGCTAAGAAAAAACAGCACTTAACTTACTTACATATCACTTAAAAGCATTGTCCTTGAACCAGTTATACCCATGACACGCAGGTCAATGTTCATATTTTCCTTGAGGACAGCAGCCTGCAGGATAGTTTAGATGAAGTCTAAAGTATATATTGAACCCCAATCGAAAAGGAAATAGCAAACGGTATAGGGCTTATCCACAAAAGGTAAAAGTAATGACCTACTAAAACCTTTTCAATTATCCACAACAAATTTGATATAGTAATGAAAAAACGGAATCCATGTTTCATATAAAGAACATTGTACAAGTTTATAGGTGGATATAATGCACAATGAAAAAAATGGAATTCAACTGTATGAAACATTGTATTAGCGGATAGATACACTGCACACAAATTGTAAGTTGTGTCAACTCCGATAGCAATACCATGTAACTAGAAGAAAATCAGGAACTATTTCTTAGCCCATGATATGCAGGGTGCCTTCATGCCATACCATTCCCCAAACCCAGACTTGACAGTGGCAGTAATCCATCAGAGACATCAGTAAGTCATTGGTAGCCCAGCAGATAGGCAATGGTGCCCACGGCACAGTGGACATGAGCATTACAAGTGGTCAAGAGGAAGCTGTGGAGGGCAATGGTGCTCTAGACTCCATATGCTAATTAACAGAAAACAAAAAGTAACACCAAAGAATTATTGGCATGACTCTAAATATTGACATAAATTCAAGATTACCATGTTGTAATATTTTTATAATAATGTGCTTGCTTCATGCACAATGGAAACACAAGGCTTTATTTGTTTTTATATACCTGATCCTTCAGCTGGTTAAGCAGTGTGCGACCAATCAACCCAGGTCCTACAATTCCAACAGCCAGTGTGGTTTTGGAGAGGAAGAACCTTGAGTGGGCAGCTCTCAGAGCCCGTACACAGTCTTCTTGCTTCAGTACAACTGTAATGTTGTACTCACTGCAACCTTGAGCTATTGCCCGTACATTAATATTGGCCTGGATCCATCATTTTAGGGTATTAGCACCTAGTACGATGAAAATACTTCAAGTACTAACATTTAGAAGAATACCTTAGCAAGTGCATCAAAAAGGGTTGCACTGACTCCAGGTGTACTAGCCATCCTCAGGCCAACAGCAGCAAGGATGCTACAATTATGAATGACTTCAACCTGAGAATTAGAAACTAAGCAAATCAAAATTGAATTCACATACTGAGACACATGCACCAAAAGGATAAAAGAGCTCCACAACTTTTGCCTAGTAGAATCTGATAGAATAACCTTTTTTAGAATTGTTCAAGTTCACAAATCATAATGACTACATTAGAACTTTATGAGCTTTTATTCCAGTGTATTTCTCAAAAATGTTACTTCTGGCTTGCTACTAATTTGCCTTTTTCGCATGATCTATGAACCTCGACTGACACTGAGGATTCTAAATGGTACTAAAACTCAAAAAACTAAATAGAATAGGTTCAGGCTAGTGCAGCATAATGCATGCCGATCTAAGTGATATCTGAACTCTCTAAGGATCAATATTTTTTAAAAAGATCTAGAAAAAAAATAACAGCCGGCAAGGATAAATGTTAGTGATTTAATACACTATTTTAGACAAATATTGCACCACCCAAATAATATTCATGGTTCATCAATAAACCTTAGATAGCCTCCCTGCTGCCAGTGCTTCACGGAATCTAGCATGCAAGGCTGCCGACACTGATGCAACTTCCTTCTCTGGAACAGCAAAGCATACAGAGTGTTCACTGCTAGCCTGCAGATACGTTGCAGTTAGCAAGAAGCTTCATCGTTGCCACATAAAGATGACAACATGGTATATACCTGTGATATCATGATAACATTCGCTCCAACATCCTTCACAGCACCAAATATGGCACTTGCTGTTCCTGGGACACCAGCCATCCCCGTGCTGGAAAAAAAAAAGACTAAGGTATGAAGAAGACGATAAAAGTAACTTTTCCAAATAATAAAAAACTTGGAGCATGTATAAGCAGTGTTACATGGACACGCGCGTCCGAAATTTTTTTGGCGCGTCGACGCGTATCAGCGTGTCGATACGCGTCTGACACGATGCGACACGCATCTGACACGCCGCGGCCGCGTCTCAGGGGCGAGCTGGCGCCAGGCGAGTCGAGTAGATGAGGGGGTGGGCCGTGGGGAGGCGCCGTCGCGACGAGCAGGGCGGCCGCATGGCGGCCGCATGGCAGCGGCGGCTGCAGGGAAGAGAGGGGAGGCGACGGCGGCGTCCGGCGGAGCGGGGAAGAGAGGGAAGCGGCGGCAGTGGCGGCGTTCGGCGGAGCAGGGAAGAGAGGGGAGGCGGCGGCGGCGGCCGGCGGAGAAGGGAAGAGAGGGGAAGCGGCGGCGGCGTCTGGCGGCCATGGCGGCGGCCGGCGGAGAAGGGAAGAGAGGGGAAGCGGCGGCGGCATCTGGCAGAGAAGGGAAGAGAGGGGAAGCGGCGGCGTCTGGCGGAGAAGGGAAGTGACGGGAGGAGGAAGAGACATCGCAGGGAAGAGAAGAGTGGGAAGGGGGTGGCGGCGGCTGGGAAGGGTGTGGGTCTGTGGGAGGAGTGGGATAGGGTTAGGGTTTGTTTGTTGGGCTGTATATCAACATGGGCCAAAGAGCATGAAGGGAAGCCCATCACATCTATTTTCCTTATTCTTTTATTTATAAACTTAGATATTTGTATTTTTATTTATAAAATTTTAAAATAAAAATATATTAGACGAATCCCCGAATCCTATTTTTTAGGATTTGCCGAATCGGACACCCGCACCCGAGTCGGATTCCGACACCCGCACCCGTGTCCATGTAACACTGTGTATAAGCATTGTGTTCCTTAAGTTAAACCTGTGCTAACCATTAAAGATCTTCACTTAACCACATGATAAGATGAAATTCATGCCCATTTGGTATCAGAAAATTAGTTTATCTTGGAAGTAAGAAAAAGCACAAAAGTTTCTTCTGAAAGTTCCTACAGAGCATCAGAGACAGAACACTAAGGCAGTTATGCTTTACTCCCTTTGGATCCAAGCAAAGGTTGTTTTTGCATTCTTGACTATTCTCTAAATTTAAATCATCCTAGAACTTCTAGGCAATTTTCATACTTTCTCCCATTCCTAATGTAGTATAAACAAGGGTCAACAATTTAATGACCTACTTTCTTAATCCTTGTTCACCAAGCTAGAATGGCCTACATCTGGAATCAGAGGGAAGTACAGTCATCAGACTTACCCTTCAACATTAACCAGAGCCAGTTTATCTATAGTTGCAAAAGCTTTGACACAAGCATCCAAATCACCATTTTCATTCACAGGCTGTTGACAGATCATAGTTCCAGGGGCAGAAGTATTGAATATGTTCCTTATAACAATAGGGATATTGTATTTCATCACAGGTATGATGGTACGTGGATGCAAGACATTTGCCCCAAAATACGACTGCATAAGAATAGAAAATTATTCAAGTTAGTTAAGAGATATACTCAAACCATCACACATCTAGTAGCATCACACCTAATAACTGTTTGAGCTTGAGTGCCAACGCCCGGAATAAGTTTGAGGCCTGAGCAGTGAGCACCCAAAAAACCTAGCTCAAGGCAGCCTTTAAGCTGATGAAGCATTTTGTTGAGAAAAATCCTAACTTACACCATGTGACTTCTTTCGTTTACAATGGCTCCTTAAATAATGAATCATACAGATACCAGTGGAAGATGCCCAAAAGTAGAGAAATTACCATTTCCCAGGCCTCCTGATACGACAATGTGCTTAAGATCACAGCTTCACTAACTGCATTAATCAGAGACTATCATCAGATAGATACACAAAATGGCCCCCAATAATAGAAATAAGGCTACACAAACTTGTATATCAAGTGTGATGGTTCGGTGTTCGATTAAATACAACATCTAACACAGACTTGGTGTAAAACTCAAGATTCAACATTCCTTAACTGTTTTTTTTTTGTGTCAAAGACTTGGGAGCCCCATTAAGCAAGTGAACATGATTCAACACTTTTTTTTTTTCGTGTCAAGTGCAAAACTCAAGATCGGATCCCCTTTTTTCAAATTTCTACAAGAATACTACAGAAGTTTTACTAATTGCTTCACTGGCACATAAAGACTTCCACAGTTCCACTTTAATGGGTTGTAATCAGACTACTCTAATAATTTTACAGAGCAGTTCTCTTTTATGGCATATGTATGAAGAAGAAACAGCTAAGACCTTCAGGGGATGTGTCCGAAAACAATACATTTCATGCCAAACATAGTAGGGAAAAAAACTAGAATTCCCGTCATCTATGATCCTCAAAAACGTTAGCCCATGTCGGCATGACAAAATATTACAGGTTCCAATACATAGAGTTGGCTGTTGCGCCAGGTTTGCAGATGGCAAAAATTCAAAAACCTGTAGTTATGTTCGATAACATGTGGGTTTTAGATGTATAGTTTATCACTATCCCCATCAAGTGCAGTTTCTATCAAACATGCCAAAAAACTGTTTGTAATTTTTTATTCTTTTATACATAACTTCATGTTGTCAAATCATTGTTGTGTAACCTAATAACATCCTAAGTAAGCAGATTTCTAGTTGCAAGATTGTCTGCAAAATTCTAGATGGCAGCATTGAAAATGGAATGTATTGAATATGGCACCGATTGTGTATTGTCTATGTTAACATATGACATAAAAAGAAAGCTAAAATTACTAAACAGCTTCAAATCAAAGTAACTCCAGACAGAATTACCTTTCCTGGGATCTGCACTAAATACACCATCAACATCAGTCCAGATGGTCACCTGACGGGCCTTAACAAGTGAACCAATTATGGCTGCAGAGAAATCACTTCCATCTCTTTTCAATGTTGTCGGGATGTTGTCAGGTGTGCTCGCAATGAACCCAGTAGCAATTATTGTCTCAGCTGGATGTCGAGCAAACCATTTTTCAAGTCTTTTTTCAGATTCCAAATAGTCAGGATCTACCTGGTTGGATCCTGATGGATTTACAACTAAAACTTCTCTTGTATCCATCCAACTGCAAGGTGTTCCAGTCTGCAAACGGTAAGATATTTTCAAATAAGTCATCAATATAGAGGTAAATACTTCTATATAGTTTTTTATATATACAAACACATCTAATACAATGTAGACAAAAAGTCATATTTCATATATGATATTTATGAAGTTCTACAACCATGTCGCTCGTATTTTTGGAGTAAGAAAGCAATAGCGATGAAGAATTTGCTCGATAGATTCCTCCTTTAGGATCCAACGCTAACATATAAGTTCGACATGAGAGGATTTGCATGAATTTAGTATTAAAAAATTAGCGTATAAAAGTACAGATCCTCGTTTAAGGCAGTGGCAGAGCTGCGCCGAAAATTCAAAGGCGCTTCATCTTGAGGTCATATGCTTAGTTAATAGCCATAGCTTAGCTTTTGAAGCGGAGTACGAAAACACTACTATAACAATAATCCCCTGGATAAGATTAAATAAGCCCATTTGAGGATGTGACAGATGCTTTATATTCAAATTTTTCAAGAGGAATAATGCCCAGAAATTGGTATGAATCGTTAGTATCCCAAGAGGTATTACTAAAGTTCAGCTAGGGTGTGTGATTTGGTTGTTCCTCCCACAAGAAACGATGCTACAAGAATCAAGAAATTTCAGTTTTTGAATTGCTAGTTTAGGAGGTTATAGAGGTGTAATATTCTGCAGAAAAATAGTAATTAAGTGTCACATAGTTTCTCCAGGTCCCTTTTACGAAATTTCAATTTGTACCTTCTTTATCGCACATGACAACATCTGTGCAGACCATAACTCTCCATGGCCAACAACAAAATCAGAGAAAGACTCCGTTGCATGCCCAGCTGCAAAACAGAATAAAAGAAAGATAATATTTCAGCTAAGAAGCTATATCCACTGTCAAATATCTCATTCTTCATAGAAGCCAAGAGTAGTAATAGTTAATCAATTTGCATTAAGCTGAAAAGATCACTACAACTAATTTTACTTGCAAAGCATGGCATATGGTTTTTTGCTAAAAAAAAAAAGAAAGAACTCTAAGGGCATTGGTTTAATAGCTTGAACCTATATATATGGCGCGAAGCATTGCTTTCAGATTACTGATGTCTGCATGCAATTGAGACAAGAATCTTGCAAGGTCGTCTCCTGCAAGCAAGTCCTTTGCTGTTCCCATATGCTTTTCAAAAACTTCATCGAGTGCGGTGATGTAAGAATCATCCCTCGATTGAGCCTTGTTTACAAGATTGTACATCATGTCGGTGACTTTAGACATAGCAGATACAACTACCAGTTTCCTCTCAGAAGGATCACGAAGAACTATGTCAGCAACATTCTGAATTCTCTGTGAAGTCCCCATGCACGTCCCACCAAATTTATGCACTGACCACATATCACCTTTTGGAAGGTCAGCAGTAGCTTCAGCTTGCTCAACTGAAACAGCTGGAAAGAAATAACACAGCATAGATTCATATAAAGTCAGGAGTAGACAAAAGCATTAAATTTTTTTACAAAAAATTTTAAATAATAGCAACCAGATACTAACATCAACAACCAAACAGCATGTGAAATTGTAAACGGGATGCAATATGTATACAAAACAGAAGTTTATGATGTACATTCAAAAAGCTTGAAAACTATACCATCACAGCATAGTCAAAAGAACATTTTCAACTTCCAAACAAGTTGAAGTTAAAGCATGATGAAATAGAATCTATCATGACATAAGAAGACTTGTTTCAAACAAGTTTGAATGCACAGCAGTAACTGATCTAAATGCTATCTGACTCTGGACAGGGCTTCCTGAAAGTTGTGTTTCTATTTCAGAATAGTTGCTATGCATAGCTTGGTTAGTCTTAGTTGCAAGCTTGAAACCCCAGCTTACACCTTTTTTCCAACTAAATCTAGCGTGTTAAATTTCAACTCAAAGCAGGAAGTGATCCTTGTAAGAACAAAATTATTTCTCAACAAAAGGTAGTACAACTGGTAACATCTACATTTCCTGAAGGATGTTGAAGTCAAAATATTGGGCCATGCAAGACAAGAGGTAATACTACCAGCAGTTGGTGGTAGCAAAATCTTTGAGACATCTCTGTGCAGCAATCCTGGAAGGTGGGTGATCCTGAACAGAATAGCAGGAGAAAAATGTACATTGTCAAAGTTTGACAAATTGTAAATGCTAACTGTTGACAAACAAAACATCAAGCTAAAAATTGCAGGAGACTACATTAGTATTTTGAAAATTTGATTAGACACCGTTCAAGCCAACCACTAGAATGGTGTGCTTCTGCGTATAAGCACAAGATATCAAAAACAGCAATTCTATTCACAACGCAACATACCAAGTACCAACCTTAGAGAGCTCCCAAAAGAGCCGTCTTGAGTTTTCTCACATTTCCAACAGCGCTGAGAAATAGAGTTCCTGCATAACCAGCAATCAGCACTGCAATTTTTCATACATAATACAGGTGCTCAAACAGTATTTTGGGGAAAACGACAAATTCCACATCTCGAGCGGAAAAAAAAAAAGAAAAGGTGACAGATTGGAAAAGGAGCTTTAAACAATACACGCGCCATCCGCAGTTCCGCACAGCCCACCATACACCCAACTTCGCAAGAGGAGAAAAAATATATTCCTCCTGAGACACGCGAGAGGAAAACGGAGGGATTAAAGCGGAGACCACGGCGGCGTGGAGATGCGAGGACCGGTGAGACACCGCATAGTGGAGACTGGAGACAAGCAAGCGATGTGTAGAGAAGGGGAGAGGTGGGGAGGAGAGGAGCGACCTGTCGGCGGCGGAGGGGTGGAGGCGGCGGCGGTGGGCGGCGAAGGCGGCGCCGGGGTGGGGGCCTGCGACGGCGAGGCTCCTCATGACAGCGAAGCGAGCGAGTGGGATTGGATGGAGTCGTGACGTTTGGCCTGCTCATAAACCCTGCTTAACCCTACTTTCCCGTTTTCTGCTCCGGTCCCCATGCTTTTCCGTTTTCAGTAGTGAAATTGCGGTTTGACTTCTGGAGCCTAGAGCTGGTAATGGTTTGGGTTGGAACCGGTTTTTATGGTTTGGTTTTCCACGTGAGCCAATTTGGTTTGGTGGTAAATGGGCTAAAAAGAATAATGGGTTGGTTTGGTTTGGATTAGCAATAAGAACGGTTTGAATTGGTCTAATCGTACAGATACTACACCTAGCCATGTCTTGCGTTCACACTATAAAATTTTACCGAAATCGACTGAATTTTTTTTTTCAGTTGACTCAACATAACTGGAAGCTACTCTGTGCAAAGTGTAGTGGCTAGACCTGCAGGTGGGCCCCACGTCAAGAGCCGGACCCTAGAATTTAAACCTCGCGTTCACACTATAAAATTTTATCGAAATCGATTGAAATTTTTGTGGATGACTTAGCATGACTGTCAGCTACTCTGTGCAAAGCGGTGTGGCTAGACCTGCACGTGGGCCCCACGTCAAGTGTCGGACCCTAGAATTTAAACCTCGCGTTCACACTATAAAATTTTACTGAAATCAGCTGGATTTTGTTACAAATGACTCAGTATGACTGACAGCTACTCTGTGCAAAGTGGTGTGATAGACCTGCACATGGGTCCCACAATATAAAATTATGTACAGATAGAGTTAAATAATTAGTTTGTTTTGGGTTGAAGACAAAAGAAGTTTGGTTTGGTTTGGTTTTTGAAATATGCAGTTTGGTTTGGTGTGGTTTAATCAATGAGCAAAATACTAGTTGGTTTGGTGTAGTTTTGGTGTGGTTTTCAAACCATTAGCACCTTTACTGGAGCCTATGGTTGTACAGCACGTACGCCCAACTTTTATCTGTTGTTATGTCTATAAATTCAAAATATGATCAAACAACCTGTGTTTACACTATGAAACTGTGCTTCTATATTTTATATGTACATTATGAATTGGAAAAACAAGATATGAGATATCATCGAATAAAAGGTTAAAGGTTAGTATAGCATGAGCTCTATTTTTTACATAAATATACTCCTTTCATATCGAAATATTTGTCATTGTTGAGTTTTTCACAAATTTGAACCATTCATCTTATTTAAAAAAATATATAATTAGCAATTATTTTGTTTGTAACTTGCTTTATTATCAAAGGTATTTTGACTATGACTTGTCTTTTGGTATATTTGCAATAATTTTGAATAAGATGAATAGTCAAAGGTTATACAAAAGTCAACAACGATAAATATTTCGATTCGGAGGGAGGTTATGCACAAATTTTGTACGTAGGCATATTTTGAGATGGCATGCATATACCTTTTAAGTGTATGGATCCAAGAGTAAAAAGGCAAAAAAATACATTTCCTTAACCTTTCTTTTTGACGAAAAGTCATATTTTTTAATGAGACTAACTAGGGTGAAGGATGATTTTTTATGAAAAGTCATATTTCTTAGAATTATATATTCAATTATTAATTAGAATAATGTAGAATGAATGGTTAATAATTTATTTGGAAAAAATATTTTAGGGCAAATAATACGATGTAGAATGGCTAATATTTTGTTAATATATATACGAATATGTGAATATGCTAGATACGAATACCTAAATAAATACATTAATGTGCATACAAACGTATGAATAAAAGAAAAAACAAAGAAATAGGGAAAAACAATAAAAAAAAAGGTGATCGGAAGTTACTGACGGTTGATAACCAACCGATATTAAATGATCATCCTCACTAAGTACGGGTCAGAACCAGTAATGGGTCGTATAGTACCAGTTGTTTGAGTCTATCATCGAAAATGCAACCAGTACTAAACGAGGGTCCTTGGCACGGTACAAATATGATTTTTTTTTTTGTGTAGTGCCAAATCCTCCAACCTTCCTTTCAGCTTTCCCATAACAAGAGAGCCGTAGCAGCCAGTGAGCGGAGCCACGAGTCCACCATAAGCAACCGCTGCCATTTGTGTGCAGCATGTAAGGGTCACTTACTTCAAGCCCCTGATTTGTTGAGTAAGGGTTACTCCTACTTTTCTGGGGCTTGATTTTTATGGTCAACTTCAGCAACAGTCCTACATCCAAGCCTCTACTCTTATATGGCAGGCGGGACTCACTTGTCACACTCTCATTCTTTTCTACCCTATTTTTCCCCTTTCTACACCCATCCCTTCCGTCCCGTCGCATCTCTCCGCCGACGCATCGAAGTCTCGTTCGCTCCGCCCAGGCTGCGCTCGTTCCGCCTTTTTCTGCTCCCTCCGTTCCTCTCGACACTCCGTCCGCCATCGCCGCCTCAGCTGCTTCGCTCATTCGTTCCATCGTAACTCCTTGTTCCTCTTCTTCCGCTGCTCACCATGTTGTTCCTCGTTTTTCGCCGCTCCCTATTCCTCCTCTTCGAGCTCCATGATTAAATCCGCCAGCCACGACCTTGAATCGAATCGCCATAACCTTGAATCGGACTGCCATGGCGTCAGATTGGACAACCACAACACCAAATCCACTCGTCGCGGATTGAACCCCCTCCTTCACGCGGCGGCGACAACATCCCGTGACCTGTTGCGGCGGAGAGAAAGAAGCAAGCCTCCACGGGGACAACATCCCGCGACCTGTTGGGCAACTGCAGGGCGCACGCCATGGGAGCTCAGAGGGGAGACGAGAAAGACGGACGACGTTGCTTTGATTTGTTGGAGGAGCGGCTCTGCACAGAAGCACGTAGAAAACCGAAACAACCGCAGAGTAGGGCACCTCCCTAGACGCCGGGTCCCAAGTACGGGCCTTTGCTGGAGTACATTTAGTCGCTGTCGGTCCCTACTTTTTGATTAGGGCCTAAGTAGAGGTCTACTGTTTGATTATAGTTACCAAGACTGAAAAATAGATAATTATATCTACTAGTTTTTAAGATAAAACCACTCTCATATCCTATGAAACTTACTAATCTTTCGTCTCATAATGATTTTGACAACAAAAATGCTGATGTGCCCTGATTTTAAATGCTCACAAAAATTATTAACAAAATCATACTGTGACTGGTCGGATGGTCACTGCGATGATGGCGACACCCGAACGGCCGTGAGACACCCGAACGGCATCGATGAGTGGCGACACCCGAACGACCATGAGAGCATCTCCAACAATAGCTTTTAAATCCCTCTCTTTGCTTCTTGAGCAAAGGTTTTTCCGACTTTTGGAGGGCTACTATTTTAATCTCACCTAGTAGTGCCATATAAATCTAATAGGTGGGACCTATTTTTCGGTGAATAGAGGGCTCCCTAGAAACCTCAAGAATAAAGGATGAGGGGAAGAGATTTGGAGGCCTTCTCAAAATAGAAGCTGCAGTAAAGAGTCTGCTGGAGTGTAATTTCCGTTGCACCCTCTGAATTTGGGATAGAGACATATTTAGAGACTCTAGAGATGCTCTGCTATGAGCGCTACTGCCTATTGAGTGCGGACCTACGTAGAGAGACTTTTGCAATTTTAAATTTTGCAGCACAATCCATGTACACTATTTAGTCAAGTAGTGTAGTATGTATTTAGGGGGTGTTTAGTTCATAAATTTTTTTTAAAAAACACTATTTATCTAACTTTTCCCTATTCATCACATCCATCCTACTCATAGAACACTATTCATCTATAGTGTATTTTTGGTGAACAGTTTATTTTTAGTGAATCTTTCCCCAATCTAAACACAGCCTTAAGTGTATCATTGAGCTATGCAAAATGAACAACGAGTCAATTGATTTATAGAGCTTGTACCTCCATTTCTTCAGTTACGAGTAATGATGCATTTTGACTTGACTTTTTTTTCTAGAGCAAATCCAAAAAATCAGGAACGCCATCAATCGCTCTGGTGATGGTGAGAGTGCGCGAATCCCCTACCTGGCTTGCCAACTCTCGGTGTTCTGATAACCGGCTAGTGAGTTATGCATTGCGTTGCTGTGGGATCGATGGCATTGATCAGTCGATGTACAAGGAAATTATAGTGGTTTGGTCTACCGTAAGGCGTAATCTCCTCCCTCCATTGCCACGGTTCCTTCAAGTTTGTGTTTCTCGTTACAACTAGCCTTTCGGCTTACAAGAGGGGCACTCCTAAGCTGGTGCAAGGATGCAAGAAGAGTGTGTGATGATCATGATTCTTACTGTGGTAAGGCGAACTACGATATTCTAGGTGAGCTGTGAGAATGAGTATTATCACCTAGGCGAAACCCCTTAAACTCTTATCAGCTAGGTGACGTCATGAAACACTTGCAATGATGCATGGTGCCCTGAGAAAGGAACTCGGAGAATGCATAAGCTTCACTACTAAAAAACAATATTTTAGGAGACCGGAAAAGAGGTCTCAGAGGCGGACACAAAACCTGTCCGCCTCTGGACATTTTTTTATTTAAGAAGGTGTTTGCAGATGACCATATCGAAAAGTTGATTTACGGATGCAAACATTTTAAAACAACTACCTCGAGAAATCATCTATTTTTTGATGCAAACGTTTTTAGGTGTTCGCTTCAGTAAATTGATTTTTTAGAATGTGGAGGCCCAATCAAGCCCAGACGCCTCGTTACCAGTTCAGTATATATAGGGTTGTTAGGGTTTAGTCTTCCACACCCTGTCTTTCTCTCACCCCGTGACGCAGCACCCTTTCTCTTACCCACCGCACCATCGTCGGCACCTTTTAGCTCACCCAGTTGTCCCACTCTCGCCCGCCTCCTCCCGTCTGTGGCCTCCGCCTTCCCTTCGCCCTATCCTATGGGCCCGCCTTGGCTGGACAAGCGGCTACCACTACTCCCGGTGGCATCGATTGTCACGGTCGCGGAGAGCTCCAAGGGGGTGTTCTAGTTAGAAGATAATTATACCTCAGATCCGTTTCCTTTGTAAATACGATACCTCTGAATACACACAAGTGAAAAGTGCTACAATTGTATTTCGATACACTTGCAGATTTGTGGCGAACCACCTTAAATAACCTAGCTCAAGCAAGAATTAGCAAGAGCAAGAAATACTCAATCGGCTAAGGCAACATGCTTCAACCAAATTATTCAAGGGTACTTGAATATAACGTCCCGACAAGGCCACTATTTTTCAGGTCATTCACAACCTCACTTAATCTCCGATTTACATCACAGGGTACGCATGGACAATTAATAAAACCTGAATAATCATTATTAAGTTATTACAACACAATGGTTCAATTACACGGCAGAAGATTTTCTGAGAACAAGTCGGCTCAAATACATCATCTTGATTTTCCGCAGAACACCAGCCGTCTGACAAAAGAGACCAGACGACAAAACAACACTTAGCTGAGCACCCAAGAACCCAGATCAGCCAAGGGGCGATCAGCTGTGTTCTATCGACTATGCAAAAGAAGGCTGCACTACTACTCATCTCTTGGAACAAATTCCAGGTGTCATCCATCGGGTAGCTCCACCGGCCAGATGCTGAAGCATTGAATGAGGCTAGATCGGCTGAAACAGATTACATTCTTTTTCATAAATTGTTTAGGTGCCTAAATATTTGAAATGCAGTCTCATACCTATCAAACGACTTCAAATCAAAACAAAGTCAACATAAAAGTCGTAGCACTCAACAATTTTGTAGCTGACAACTTTTTTATTTAAAATTACTTGGATATCCAAATATTATATATAAGATTTACAACTTACAAGAACTTAATAATTTTTTGAACGACCAGAAGAAGTCGATGTACAAGAATAACATATCCACATTAGTCACAAATAATTTTAGTGTGGTTGTAAGGAAACAACCTACGAGGATTGAGGTTGTGATTCTAAATGTGTGTTCAAGCAAGTTTCCTATTTGGTGGGAAAATCCGGTGCGTTATTGTGATGAGCGATTCATGGTGTTATGTTTGTCCTGATTAGAAGGATTTCTTGCACCTTGTAAAATATTTCTTATGTTTTTTCGTTGTATTCAAAATATTAACACCGTCTGTTCGAAATACAAGAACCGGCGGTGAAAATATTATCACCGCTGGCTCAAAAGTGGCGGTGAAAAGCTTGACTTTTCTTCCATAAAGAGGAAAACCAGCGATAAAACCCTATAGGGCCTGGTTTACGCCGATACGGTGCAGCGTGGATTGATTGTGTTAATCTTTTTTATTGGCAGTCTCTTTTATGCACGTGGAAGTGTTCCATACGCCATGTGTAAGAAAAATGACCCGAGACCATTGTTTGCGATTTTAGAGATTAATGAAAAACATAATCATTGAGACTAACATTCTGTTTACATAAATATTTATAGATATTTATAGGTACCAAGGATACTTTGAAAGCCATCAAAATGCTTAAATGATCAATATATATCAGATGACGGCTGTTCAAATAGAAGCCATCCAATTTCATATGGAAAGATTGACTTAGCCATATTTTGAAGCATCCAAATCATTAAGAAAATTGTCCATAGTAATATTCTAAGGAATCGAAAAGATGACAAAGAAGATTGAAGAAAGGACCCGTGAAGAAACAAGAAGAAGCTATGGCTCACAGTAGCATCTACTATTTTGTACCGTGCAATGCCACCACTGAAATCAGTCGGTGATGAAGGGGAGCAAAAGTGCTCTCTGTGTACTAGCACCGACCATGTCAGTGCTTGGTCATAGGGACCATTGAACGAGTCGATGGTGGTGCCAAAAGTTGCACCGAATTAGTCGGTGATGGCGTCCAGAGAGCAATTTGGTACTTTATGAATTTGAGGGCCATCGATCAATTCGATGGTGATGATAAGATGGCACCGAATCAATCAGTGCTCAAGGCAAAGGTTGAAGACCTATCTGTGTGAACACCACCGACTATTTCGGTGGTACACGACAGAAGGCACCAAATCAGTTGGTGCTAGGTGGCTAAGGTGTCAGAGACTCAACAGCTAGCTGAGGTGGCACCACCGACTATTTCGGTGGTACCACTTCTGTGTGCACCGAATTAGTTGGTGGTACGCAGAAAGTTGCAACAGCTATGCAACGACAAGTTCCTTTGATTGAGGCTATAAATACCCATCCCACGACCATTTCAAGTGTGGGCCTGCTCGCTGCAGCTTTTTTACGGCTGCAGCGGTAGCTGTCCAGCCCAGCCGTTCGGCTGCAGCAACCCAAATCAAATGGTGAACAGCTTGAAAAAATGAAAAAAAAGACAGCAACAACTTACCTAGCTGCAGCGCTGTTGTGGATGCTGCAGCGGCAGCTGCAGCAAGCTCTGCCGAGCACACCCTGTATTTGAGCTCAGGGAAGATAGAGACAAGCGTTTCATACATTTTAAAGTGCCTAATCCACCAAACTACTAAATAGGATCAAGACATTTACAAAGTGCTTAGTGCTAGTTTACACCTATTAGCGCATCTCTTAGGTGTTTATCTAAGAGTTTAGCGAGGTTTGTACGCTTCTTTGTTTATCAGTGCTTGCACGGCTTGTAATCTTGCTAGATCCTCCAAACGAGTTTGTGAAGCAGCTGCCGGTGATTGTGAGAGGGGGAGTGCCCTCGGCTAGTTGGCCGACGCTCTAGCAAGTGAAGGTGACGAAGAGCATCCAAGGAGGGACGAGCGGAGACCCACTTGCGCGTGGGGAAGTCCAGTGGTCGCCCATGGAGTTACTCGATCGGAGAGTTTGTGCCTTTGCACGGACATTCCGTTTGAGAGGGGCTCTAACAACGAGGATTAGTCGAAAGCCCGCTAGCTTTCCATTGCCTCGATACAAATCATCATGCCAGGAGTTTGCTCTTCTCTACCATTTACTTTCCGCACTTTATGCCTGCACTACTTTTTGCATTTATCTTTCCTAGACTTAGACTTGTTATGTGATATAGGATTGGACGTAGAATGCAAAAATTTGAAGCGGTAGAGACAACAACACAAAGAGAAAACCTAGAGCATATTTAGATAGAAATTAAAATAGGTTTTATATGTGCATTTGGAGTCTTAGTTTTTAAAACACCTAATTCACCCCATTCATAGGGTGTCACGGTACCTTCACCATGTAAGTTACATTTGTTTAGTATTTGTTTAGTAGTGCTCGTTTGTTAGAAGGACGACCTTTATAATGACTATATATCATGTAAAATTCCAATGAAAACCCAATAATTTCTTAGAAATTGAACTAAAATTTCCGTGGCTCCAAATCCAGCGATATTTCTGCGCTATCCGAATGATTAGGCTGGACCATTTGCCTAAGTCAATGGTCTACGACCGTGTCACCGTGTGTATGCTCCTGAAGGGAAAAATCAAAGGAAGCTTCTACTTTCAGCATCACTACAGACTACCACGTAAGCAGTCAATATATCAATATAGTGCTACTGTGTACCAGTAAAGTCACCTGCTTTGCAGCTCGCTGGCGGCTTGGTGCAGACACGACACCACGCCATTTATTTCGCCGAATCAATCGCAGGCGACGCGAGATCATCGATGGCGCTGTGGGGCGCCCTCGCCCCGGCCTCCACGGTCGCGCAGCTCGTCGGCGTGGACGCCGCGGGCCTCGTCTCGGCGACCCTGCAGGCCGTGCGCACGGCGCGCCGGAACCGCAAGGAGTGCCACGCGCTGGCGCGGCGCGTGATGATGGCGGGAGACCTGCTGCGGCTGGTGCGGCAGGGTTCGTCGGAGACGATGCGGCGGCCGGAGGTGAGGACGGCGCTGGGCGGGCTGGGCGGCGCGCTCCGGCGGGCGTACGAGCTCGTGGTGTCGTGCCAGGAACGCGGCGCCGTCTACGGGTTCGTGATGGCCGGGAGGCAGGCGGAGCAGTTCCGGGACGTGCAGGCCGAGATCGACGCGTTTCTCCTTGTCTTCCCCATGGTGAGCCACATCGACATCACCATCCGTCTCGATCGGATATACAACATGCTGGCTCCTCCGGACTCCTCTCAGCAGGTGAGGTGTTTGACATCTGCTACCAAAATTTAGCATCGTCCATACCTTGCTAATAATAAGATATTCTCCATGGGAAGTGCAGTGATTCTACTGTTAAAAGTGATTATCTGTGTCCTAGGATAATAAACTCTATGGATGTAACAGGATCATGTAGATATAATTTTAGATATAGTGAATAAGCATAAACTAGTTTACTCAGCACCGTAAGATTGTGTAGGATACGTATGATGTGGTCGATGTATTGCATTGAGCCTCTAGAGGCGAATATAGGAGTACAGTATCTTAGAGGGCAAGGCACCTCCGTGGATACATATGACAGTCCGAGATTCTATCCTAACATACCATCTATGCTCTAACAAGCACTACCATGCATCTTAGTTCATTTAAGAAATCACTTCGCTCTGCAAACAGCCATTTGGCAATGTCCTCCATGGAAATTCCTTCAGAGCTGCTCTTGGAGCTCTATCAAATAGTCCCAAACTATGTTTTCCTTTCTTGGTCATTACTCATTAGACAGTAAATACGCGGCCAATCCAGTTTGTAACTAAGATGATTTATTAAGTTTATTCCCCGCCCACCTAAGTATTGCCTGCAGAGTCCGAGAAAACATTAGTCAATTCTGTAGTCTCTACTATCTCACTTTCACCCTTTAACTCTCAAACAAGTCAAACGCATTTGCTAGGCATAACCATGCTGGTTTTCACTGGTTTGACATCTGTTCACCGAAATCTGTGACTAAGCTATGGGAGATGGGGTTCTATACCACGAGCAGAGTGGACTCTGTTTCTGTAAGAAACATGGATAACCTTCCTGTTCTGTAATAAGAAGAACCTTATAGTATTTCTCTTGATTTTTAATTTGAAACATTAAATGGAACTCATATTTTCAGGAGTTGGATGAGTTGGAGGTGGTGCCAACGGATTCACCCATGAGCCACTTGGAACATCATGCTAGGTCAGATGTTTGCAGTGATTTATCTATTTTACTCATCAACCTAAATCCACTCAGCCACTCAGCATTTGTTCATTTTAGACGAGACTATGAAAATAGAAAGGTGTACCTATTTTAAGACAATAGAAAGTTAATCCACTCTACCAAGCATCAATAATAATGTTACCTTTGGTGATTGTGGTCAAGAGAATAATCCTCCATTATTCCAGATAGACATATATAAGCCAGTATATGGGCCAATATGGGCCTAGATGATATATGAGCCGTAACACCCCCCTCAAACTCAAGGCGGGTGGAAGTATTGAGTTTGAGCAAATAAAGTCGATGATGCTTTCGAGTTTGTGTTTTGGTGAAGAAATCAGCAAGCTGCAATTTGGATGATGGCACATACTGAAGAGCAATAGTTTTCTGATGACAATGAGACCTTATAATAGAGGCACCAACACCAGTATGCTTATTTAGTTCATGTTTCACATGGTCAATTGCAATCTGAACAGCTCCAGTGTTATCACAAAGAAGAGGTGTGCGGGAATCACAATAAACTCCATAATTAACTAATAACCATCAAAGCCAAATAATGTTAGCATTAGTACTGGCCAGTGCTCTAAGTTCTACCTCTATACTAGGTCGAGAGATAGCAGTCTACTTCTTGGACTTATTCCATGGAAGAGAAGATCCAAAAAGAATGCAGTAACCAACCAGAGACAGAACGACGATATGTTGGGTGACTAGCCCAAGTGGAGTCCAAGTAAGCATGAAGCTTAAGTGAGTTACCACTTGGATATAGTAAACACTAAGAGGAGGTTCCCTGTAAGTATCATAGCACATGAAGCGAATGGTCAAAGTGAACCAAAGTCGGGGCACACACAAAATGACTCAAAATATGAACCACATAAGCAATATCATGCCTTGTGAAGTTGTGACTGTGAGATAAACAACACTGCTAAAAATGTGGCGGTTATGAGCAGGATCCTCAAGAGGAATACCATCGGTAGGACAAAGCTGCAAATGAAGATCCATAAGAGTAGTAGCTATCCGATTATCAGTAATACCAGATCGGGCAATGAGATCTGAAAAGTATTTGGACTGAGAAATATAATACCCATTGTGAGAATGCAAGACCTTGATCCTCAAGAAATAACTAACGGACCCAAATCAGTCATCTAAAATTATTGACTAAGATGTTTCTTGATGAAGGAAACATGATCAGCTTCATCATCGGTGATCAACATATCATCAACATAGCACGGAAGGAAAGTGTGATCTCAGGAAGAAATATATGCACAAATAAGGCTAGATCATGAGGACCATGGGAAAACTAGCAGCCATTATCACAAACACAAAACTCTTAAACCAAGCATGGGGAGCCTGTTTGAGGCCATATAGGGAACGATGAAGGCGACAAACATAACCTGTTGAGACATCAGCACTTGGAGGTGGTTGCATATAAACTTCCTCATGTAAATCACCATGAAGAAAATCATTCTTGACATCCATCTGAGAGATAGTCCAAGAACAACTAGGAATCATTGCAATCATAATACGAACTGTAGTCATATGAGTAACTAGTGCAAATGTCTCATCATAATCTTGCCCCTGAGTCTACTGAAAATCTCGGGCAACAAGGCGAGCTTTGTACCTATCAATTGATCCATATGATTTGTTCTTGATTTTAAACACCCACTTACATGTAATAGGTACAACATGTGGTGGCAGAGGAACAATATCCCAAGTACTAGTGCGGTCAAGTGCAACAAGCTCCTCTGACGTAGTATACTGCCACTCTGGAACACGAGAAGCTTCCTTGTCCAGCATGAACAACACTGGCACGTGGAAAATCCAATATGCCAGGAGGCCCAGTAAAGGTACAATCAGATAAGTTATATCTCGGACATGAGATTCATCAATATTGTTAGATTCATCTAACACAGGAGTATTAGGACTGGACGAAAGGATATCAGATGGAGGCACTATGAAACGACAAGGGTAAACCTTGATAGGAGGTTTAGAGGGTGGAGGAGGTGGAGGTGGTGCAATAGGTACAGGAAGATACATGAAGGTGGTGGACTCTGTGGGAGGATATGAGGATTGAGTGGAGTTATAAAAGAAAGGACGATCGCATGAAATACACATACGACGAGAGGAAGGATCATATCAACAATAACATTATGTTTAGGACTATACCCCATAAACACACACTCAACTAAATGAGCAGTTAACTTAGTTCGATCACGAGGTGCAAGCAAGACATAACATGTGCATCCAAAAACCCAAAGATGGTCATAGAGAGGTGATGTACCAAACAACACTTCACCTGGACATTTTCTAGACAATTTCGATGATGGTTGTCTATTTATAATATATACTGCAGTGGAAATGGCTTCACCCCAAAAATGAGAAGGAACAAAGGTGTAAATCAAAAGGGTTCGAGCAGTCTCAATGAGATAATGATGCTTGTGTTCCGCAATACCATTCTGAGCATGAGCACCAGAACAAGAAAGTTGAGGAAGACTGCCCTCTAAGGCAAATAACTAGCGAAAAACACAAGATAAGTACTCACCATCAAAGTTAGAACGGAATATTTTAATCAGAGTGGAAAATTGTGTATGTATCATACCCAAAAAGGACTTGTAAATGATGCACAACTTAGAATGATGTTTCATAAAATAAATCCAAGTATACCTAGAGTGATCATCAATAAAAATAACATAATCGCTCTGTCCCAAAAAGAATGCAATTCTCGCTTCCCGTGGAGTCAAACAATTTGAACTTTGACTAAATACATACAGAAAAATACCAACACTCATAGTATAAAACAAGTATCATTAGGTTAGTTATAGAATACATTTTCATAATCTTGTTATTTAGAAACATAAATGCTAATATTATTTGATATAATATTGGTCAACCATTAGGTTCTTTGACTGACATGATTCCCACAATTACATTTTTTTTTGGGACGGAGGGAGTAATATTTATGACCATCCTTGGCGGGAAAAGGTGCAGAACCTCATACATTTGAATGAATAAGATCAAAAGTCTAGCTGAATGAGATTAACTAGAAGAATATGGAAGTTGTATTTGTATGCAAAGTTTACATCCCTTACATCCGAAGCTACAATAGATGTTTGACCTAAACAACCACTAGTTATTAAGTTCGACAAGCAAGACCCACAAAGATGACCCAGATGATGATGCCACTTGGCGAAGGATGAGGTGGCGGTGGATGATGAAGCAACGGATGACACATGAGCGGTAGAGCCAACGAAAGAGGGAAGACTCAATGTATCCAAAATGTAGAGGTTTGAAGAACCTTTGTGGCGATGGCTAGTCCCAATCAAAGTCCAGCTTCGATGATCCTGAACAAAACAAGATGAATCATCAAATCCAATAAAACAATTATGATATGTAATCGGGCCTACAGAAAGGAGATGCATAGCCAACTGAGGTACAAGAGATACATTAGGTACAAAAAATATGTAGCAGAAAGGGAACCATGACGAGTAATAGAACATGAGCTACCATTAGCTGTCTGAACAAAAGCGCCATCATATGAACTGTTTGTAGTAAACCAACTGAGATTGATCAGATTCACATGAAATGAAGCACCAGAGTCAAGGACCCATGAAGAATAAGAAGGACCAACAGGTGAGGCAGAAGCAACAGACATAGAGACCCTAGAAGTGGCAGTCGTACCGCAACCACAAGCAGCACGACGAGCATGATAATCAACTAGCTTCTCTGGATACATGCTGAAACAATGCTCTAAACGATAAGTAGTCTTCTTACAATGGATACATGCTGAAACAATGCTCTAAACAATAAGTAGTCTTCTTACAATGTTCACAAGGTGTAGAAGAAGTACCACCATATGTACTAGTCTTCTGAGCAGCTGCAAGAACACTGCAAGGTGCTATCATCGGAGGAGCAGGTGATAACGAACGATGCCGAGCCTCTTCAACAACTGAGGCCAAAACATCTGAAATAGATGGAGTGGGAGAGCTAATAAGCTGCACATGAACATGCTCAAATTAAGATCTCAAGCCCATGACAAACGGATACTCCCTCCATCCTCTTTTGATAGTCCTATTTTACCTTGACACAAAGACCAAGGAGAACAACCTTGCTTATCATCTTATTAATGCAACACAAATTTTTTAGTTGGTCATCCAATGTTTTAATTGGGAACTCCTCGTCGCTGGTGCTGTTTATTACCATGTCCCATACCAATAGCAAATAGGACTATCATTTGTGAAAAGTTGAGTTTTTGAAATAGGACTATCAAAAGAGGATGGAGGGAGTACATAATAATTTGTTCAATGAACTTAGTCTTCTTAAAACGAGCTTGATAGTTAGCAGTAGATGGAGGAAACATGGACACTACTGGTCCCTTGAAACGACCAAAAGCTATAATAATTATCAATAGATAACTCATCTTGTTGAAGCCCACAAATACCTTGCATCAGGTTATGCAGATGAGCTTGAACAAATATCTCCTGTAGATAATCCCACATCTCTTAGGTGTCTCGTAAGGCTGAATACACATCATCAGAGATGGTTTCACACTAGTGACACTAGCAATCTTCACCCTTCCATAATCATTCAACCAAGTTCTGATAGTAGCAAAATTGGAACCATCTACACTAGCAATTGGTGAAGTACCAGTAAGATACACAGCTAGACCATAGCCACCCAGTATTGTTTCAACGCAAAATGCCCACTCTCTGTAGTTCTGACCATCAAACTTTAATGGAATTCAAATGGCACTAGGCCGTGACATGTTGAAGATGACAATGCAACCAACAACAGAGGATTGAAAGAAAGAGATTACCACCGTGATTGAGAAGAGCAGTAGGACTGCACAAAGCAGCCACCAAAATCGTGACGATGGCTTGGCAAAGGAGCCCTTGAACAGAGGCATGCATGCAGATAGACAAGTCCCCAAGATACGGACGAGCGAACCCACATGATTTGTTCCTCCGCGATGGACACAGATTGACGTGAACGGGTAGCGCAACAGATGCCACGACAGGCGACATGAACGGGTGTCGTGATGGCGGTGGATGGCCACTATGGGCAGCGGCGGTGGCACCGCGACGACGACGGACGGTCAAGTCGGGTGATGGATAGTGGGAAAAAATGAATATGGGAGGATTATATAATCCTATTCCTAGCCCTAAACCATGCTCTGATACCATGTTTGTCGTCAAGAGAATAATCCTCCATTAATCCAGATGAACATACATATAGCAAGTATCTGAGCCAATTTGGGACTAGATGATATATGGTCCTTAACAAATAAATGATATGTACTTGTCCATTTTGTTCAAAATGGAAGTGATGGTTAACGGTATAATTTGTAGAACAACGCCTGGCGGTACATACCACTTACCTTGCACATAATTGAGGAATCTTCCAAGACAACATATATATAGAAATGTTAAACAAAATAAAATTAGTACACATTTTTTACAGGAAAAGTAATTTTGTTTTGTTCCTCTTCCAGTAATGATAATCAGGACTATGATTGTCAACTTCTAAAAACATTCACCTAGATTTGTCTTTAAGGAGGGGAATAGCGAACCTTGGCTAGCGATGAGGAGCTTGCTGAAATTAGTTCTCAAGAAGGTACCCGCAATTTGTGAGTACCTACCTCCAAGCCCTAGGTTGACGGCTTCTCAAAAGGGGCAGGTATCACATATTCTCAAAATAAAACGCGAGACTCTTATATATCTCCTATAGGTGGGTCTAGATTGAAAGTGACACCTGTTTTTTTTAAAAAAAAACAGCAAGTGGCACTTAGAAGATGTTGCAAAAAATTTTAGAGCTACATAAGTCCTTGAAAATTATAAGAGTAATATCTCAAATCAAGTGCTCCATGTATCTCTCTAGTAATTTCCTGGGACATTACAACACATACTGGCTCAATTCATGTGCTCCAAATGAGACCAGCAGTCATGGTTCCTCAGTTTCTTGGGCCATTTGCTTAATGATGTGGTTGTTATGTACTTTCAGGGATGAAGGAATTGCTTTTGGGGCTTTTCATAATTTGGAAATCGATCAGATTGTAAGAGAGACTTCTCAAGTTGAGGAACACCATAGAACAGGTAATAGAACTTGCACAAATATAGTTTAATACTTGTGGGACTGAAGTAGAAAACGTTTGGAAAGAATGTGGATGAACTGTAAAAAAATAAACCTATAATTATATGATAAATTGTTCAAATATATGTTTATGATGTCTCAGTGCTTCCCAGTCCATTTTTGAAGCCGTAATAGTCAACTCTGAGTGATTAGCGATCTAGGTCCATGCGTGTTGTGATAAATCACTTAGTCCCATGCACTATGAGAAATCACTCCTCTAAGCTGCTTCATTTTCCAACTTTTGTATCTTAGATCAGATGTCAAAGATCACGAAGCCATACATAATTAATTTGCTATGAATGTTATGTCCGGGAGATTGCAATGATACTTTGATAATTTCTTCATTCTCCTTGGTAAATTCATAATGAGTTTTATGTTGTTATTTACCTAACTCTATGATGTCCTCTGGTACAATAAACTGAAAGATCTGGTGACAGAAAAATAGTATATGAAATCAGATTCTCTGTAGGTTCTCAGGAAAGTTTAGAGGATCTCTTAACCAGAGACCAGAGGTTGAAATGGCTTTGTTGGCTGCCTCAGCAGGACACAGCAGGTAACGTATACTAACTTTGACCCACTATGCTTCAAGAATGCATATTGAAACTCATTTTACCTTTGACAGAGCGTTCAGCTTATGATTTACTGAAGGCTGCTGCAAATAATTTCTCATGTGAAAACATAATCGGATTTGGAGCCTGGTCTACTGTTTATAAGGTAACTGTACATAAGCTACGTAATATGTCATATACTCATATTCAATAAGCATTACTTTGTAATGGAAATGTCATAGAATCTTAATCCGTGTCCCGTTATTCAAACAATTATTTCCTACAAAACAGTGCATGGAATTTTTTGTTGTGTATTCTAATTAATGATTAACATTTTTTAGGATTAATAATGATTAATTAAATCACATGCAAATATAGGTATGCATGTTTCATATTATTGCCTTTTTATTTGCGAATCTCAGGATATCCTTACACTCAACATTGACAAATAATTTTATTGGTGTCCTAACCATAGGCGCCAATGCTACTTGTTTGCGAATTATAACTTACTCCCTCCATTTCATATCAAAGCAAAAGGAGCAATACATATTGCTTTTAAGGGATTCAATGTTTAAAAATCCGATGAAACATATTACAAAATATGTTACTATAAATTACTTGTTTTTCTGTTTGCTGCACTGTTTACAAAATTTCCTTTAAGGCTGGTAATTCTAATTTTTTTAGAGTACAATGAAGATTTTCTAGCCATGGAGAAACTTTGTTGAGGTGGTAAATTCTCAATTTGCATAAGGTCTAATGCGAATTGAAAACTACACATTCACAGCTTAGCCTGACCACAAAACATTAGAAGCATCATTCTGAAAGGAGAGTTTGCAAGAGCTTTAGGTCGATTGCTAGCAACAAGGTGCATGACATGCTTTTTTGATAATTAACCCCCCGGTGTCAAATAGTAAAGTGATTTTTTATCAGTGACTTATAGAGGAGGAAGTTGATAAGGATAGTGCTTAGCAATAATTTTCTAGTTGTGCATAAGTTGCTTGTAGTCTGTTGTAACTGTTAAATACATAATGATTCATTTTGCTTGTGGAACCAAATGGGGTGTGCAGTGGAAGAGAAGTTGGAGCAGTCCTGATCCAACATAATCACACGTCAGTGTAGAGAAACTAGTCGATCTCTTCTTCCTTGTCCCAGCATGCGCTGCCACAGCTGATCAGCACAGCATCAACAGCAGTAGCATCTCTATGGAATCCACACTACACGAGTGGAGCGTCGTGTGGTGTGCTAGCACCATGTGCGGGACTAGGCCGAGCAGAGGTGGTGGCTAGGGATTGTGACATGGTGGAATGACTCGCCCTTAGCCCCCCTTCCACATATTTATAGAACATTTTAATAGGCTTCCACCTTATATGCCCATTAGTACCCTTAACTTCTCATGGATCAATATCCTTTTGGTCTTTTAATCTGAATTGCTATGATTGTCTCTTGGGCACTTGACCAACAACTTGAGTTCTTCAAAACTATGGTCAATCAAGATACCATGGATAATCATGTTATTCACATCAATCTTAAAATGTAGTATCCTATTCTATGTAGTCTTCTGTAACAACTATTAATAGTGGGCAGTTCAGGACTCTAAACTAGTCTTATTGGTACAAAAAAGACTAAAAACATAAAAGTTTGTATGCAGTGGTGTTATGTTGCAAAGTTTGTATGCTGGGGCCTTTTTAAGTACTGAATATATTGTCATATCAATGGATGACCATTAGAACATAGCTTTCCTGCAGGCTCATATAGGTGACGGCCTTGAAGTTGCGATAAAAAAATATCCTACGGATGCAGAAAGTGTAGCTTCCCAGTATGTCAGTGAATTTGAAGTTCTTAAGAAGCTTCAGCATGCAAACATAATCAAGCTTCTAGGACACTGCACTGGAGAAGGAGAGATGATTTTGGTCTATGAGTATATGCCTAATGGGAGCCTTGACAAAATCATCTTTGGTATTGCTCATTGCAGAATTTATTAATTTACGGAACAATTTTATTCTAAACCAATACGGCGTTCCAATTTTATATGTATAGCGGTGTTGTTTCAGAGTGTGTTTCTTGCAGATGTCAGAAGAGGTGCATCACTTGACTGGCCGGCATGCTTCCGTATAATTGATGGGATAGCCCATGGCCTTCTATATCTACACACACATGACCTATGCATCGTGCATAGAGATTTAAAACCAAGCAACATTCTTCTGGATTTTGAAATGAATTCTAAGATAAGCGATTTTGGTATAGCCAAAATGTTATGCCCTGGATGGTCCCACGACAACTGTATATCAGGGACATAGTAAGAACTTGTGAAAATTGATGGAAAGCACATCAGGGCATTAGTGGCATCAATTATTTTTCTCTCTCTACTAATGCTATGGTTTATTTGAACATTTCAGTGGTTATATTGCCCCTGAATACCTCCGTGAAGGTATTTTATCTACCAAGGTCGATGTGTACGCTTGTGGTGTCATTCTTCTTGAGATCATTGCTGCAAAGAAGTCCTCTGTTCCTTGTGTACAAGGTGATGACTATGTGAATTTTACTGAGCATGTAAGTACAGAACTGAAACTATAAATGTCTCAAAATATGCACCCAATAACTGCCCCCGCACTAAAAAAATGTTGCAAAGAAGCATGTGGTTTGGCAATTTTGGGTAAGTCAAATGGCTTGTAAGATTAACCTGTGGACCTGTGGTATGCTCTCCTATGACCTTATTGTTGGTTTCTGATTGTTATGCAGTGCCCTTTCGTAATAGACACAATAACAACTTTTCTGGGTAGCATTTTTTTAAATGGGAACTTTCATTAATTTCAAGATCCTTACATCAAAATGATACAGAAACCTAGAACTTTCTCAACGTCTGTATAGCCAGGATACAAACAGCCTTATAAGAAATATGAGAAAGATCTGCGCACTAATGATATGTAATACACACGGTTTATACTAACACCCATGTTCCTTGGTAAAAAAAATTCCAGTAGGTTGCATATATAAACATTTCAAACCTGACCTCTTAGAGTAGAGTTTGCCTTTATAAACTATCGTTACTGCCACTATGGACTTATCTAGAAGTACCTCCATTAAGCTTTAGGTTCAGATATATTGTTGCAACAGTTAAGATGCTACAGGGTGGAAACGTACTACGAAAGGATGCAATCTATGAAAACTAATCCAACTATCCATGATCCTTGTCAAGAAGCATTGTATAATTTGAATTTAACTGCTGCTTGAGCCATGATGTTGGGAATGGTATGTATGGTGTTTTAACGTTGGGTTAATTAAGGATTTTCCATATAAAACCTACTATATGATCAGTTCTGCTTTCTTAGTTTGCTAATACACACATATTTCTCCAACAAAACTTTAACAACGCCTTCATTACGTTGCATTTGCAATGTGAATTACTTTGTAGGCTTGGCATTTATGGTCCACTGGGAAATCATTTGAGCTTATAGATTTCTCATTGCGCACTGGAAGTCCAATTACCGACATATTAAGATGTATTCAGATAGCATTATTGTGTGTCCAAACCGATCCAGCAGACCGACCCTTAATGTCGGATGTAGTCCTGATGCTGAGCAACAACAAGATCATACCTTGCCCTAAGCTGCCAGATGGTATTTTCTGCCAGCAGTCTTATTCTAAAAGCGAAGCTACTTGGAGCTCTTCTGACATCACATGGCCTCGGTAGAAAATACCATCTGAGATGCTAGATCAGATATGAAGTGAAACATTACCTTGAGGAAAACGGATGAGAACATTACTTTGAGGAAGAGCTAAGGGGTGATAAAAGAAGAATCGTTCACACAATAAGAGGACCGAGCCTTCGTTGCCCTTACTACTGTGTTTTCCCTTCCATGCAATCAAAGTTATCGTTTTGTATACCTTTGAATATAATGGCACCTTCTTAGCCCAATGCAAGATGGGGGAACCTGCAAGAAGGTAGCACACATACTTCCATGTTCATTATAATGTTAATAGATTATTGTGATCATCATGTAATTAAAATAGGCACTGCATTATTACTATGTATATTTTATTGATATAATGGCATTATAAACCCCTAAAGTATGAATGGACCTCTCCAAGTCTCGTTGCTGATCAGCTTCCATGTCCGCGCACAGTGGCGTATGCAGACTAGAATACTAGGGGGGCTGAGCTCTCTTCTTGTCTCTCCATCTCCATTTTTTCTTTGTAATCTTCATTTTTCCCTCCACCTCCTACTCTTAATCTCCATTGATACATTGGCTGTAGGGGGGCTAGAGCCCACCCTGCGCCCCCCCTAGATTCGCCACTGTCCGCGCATCTTTGGTCATCTCAACTAGAATTTCCAAATTTGTCATTGCAGGAAGCTAGGTCCCCATGTAATAAGCCAATTATGTCACCATCGTTTTTTTAATACTAATCACCATCGTTTTAGGAATGGTTAACCATTGATTTCAGTACTCCTATAAGGATCGAGGAGGTTAGACTTATTCCTTGGATGTAGAATAATCATGGCCAAAAATTCCTGCCACGATCGAAGTTTCATCCTATAGTAGGCCCAATATATATGTTTCCCAGATACCATGCTGCATGTGGTCAGCTAAACATATGGGACCTTAATTTATTTGTTGCTGATCAATGACCGTCTTCCCTTTCCTGGAGCTAGCTAGCCCTTGATTTTGCCGTAATACTCGTGGTCGTGCTTGGGATAGGTGCAGCCGAGGCTAAACGGCAGCCACCCCCCATACCCCCACCAGTTCTTGCTGCACTCCTTGATGGCGAGGTCGGCGAGCACCCTCCTCCCGGTCCGCGTCACGAGCACCACCTCCTTGCTCTCCTCGAACACGACCCGGCACTGCCCGTCGCTGCCGACCTCCCGGCACGACCAGGCCTCGGGCCACTGCTCGTCCCACACCACCAGTCCGGTCATCTCGTTCCTGGCGCACTCCCAGTTGCAGGACACCCTCGGGCTGGTCCGGTCCAGGTTGAAGTACCGCGGCGGCGGCGCCGGGTCGAAGACGCTGGCGTAGCTCTCGTACCTCCTGTCGCCGGGGGCCATGGGGTACGCCCTCTCGTCGCCGTCGCAGTCGATGGACATCTCCGTGCGCATCCGGTTCTCGATGTTGCAGTCGAACATGGTCAGGTTCGCCGCCGGGTTGTTGATGCGGGAGCACGGCCACTTCCGGCCGTTTGGGTCCGTCTTGAAGCAGCCCGTGAACGCGCCGTTGTCGGACTCCGGTCTCGGCTTCAGGTTCACCTCTGGCCGTCGTTGGGAGGCGGCCACCAGGAGAGGAGCCAGGATGGTGATGGCCACGGCTACGGCGATAGGGATGAGGACAGTGGCGCGCAGCCGGAGCCGGTGGTTGAGGCCGGCGGCGGCCTGTGAAGTTTTGTCCATCTTTTTTTTTTGTGTGTGTCTGGTTGGGGGGGGGGGCTGGGGGGGGGTTAGATGGGCAACTGGGCATTCACGCACGTAGTCCTTTACTCCCAGATAAGCTATGCTTGAAGAGCAGTTTTACGTTTACATAAATATATTAATTGTGGTTATTTATTTCTGTTATTGACGGTCATGTATATGTATTATGGTATTGTAACATCTGGTTCTTCATGTTTTTTCTTTGGGCAATATTCCATCCGAGTAGTCAAACAAATATATATAGGCTTTACACCAACTCTTTTGTGAAAAAGAGTACCATTTAGGATTTTCTTTGTAAGCCAACCATATTTATACGCATGTAGAATAACCCTTGATAACGCATACACATAGTCCTATTTATACCGCTGATTCCTCCGCGGTTTCGTATGCATGTTTTTCTCTTTTTTTTTCATTTCCCCCTTTTTTCCTTTTTCTTTTTGGAATTTGTTTGTACATAAATTATTAATTGCACACTATTTTTATATGGTTGGAAATTACGGAGACCTTTGTGTACCGCGTGACAACGATGTAAAATTTACTGCAGTTACAAATAAAGTGATGGGCCCTGCTCTGCTTTGTGTTCGCGAGATGCACTAGGTTCCTGCAGCCTCCATGCAGATAGACCATTCGCATAATCAGTGTCTTGCAATGAAATCGAGGAGTCAGTAGTCTAGATTTCCCTTGTATTGGGTGTTTGGTTCCGAGGGCCTTAAAATAAGCCCTTCCATATTGAATGTTTTGATGCTATTTAGGAGGACTAAATATAATTTAATTATAAATTAATTGCATAAGCCCTAGAGTTTTTTTCGTGAGACAAATCTATTAAGGTTTTTTAACCCGTGATTAGCATAGGCTCAACATAGAATGGGGTAATCATGGCACAATTATGCTTAATAGATTCCTCTCCCGAAAGAAGTGTATGTATGTGGAATTCATTGTCATTGGTATTCGTTTAATGAAGGGCGGCCCTGGTGCAGCGGTAGTGCCTTGCCGTCTGTAACCGGAAGGTCCAGGGTCGGAACCCCAGTCTCTGCACTTTGTGCAGATGAGGTTGTGCGCATACATCCCTTCCCCAGACCCCGTGCAGTGTGGGAGCCTACGGCACTGGGTACACCCTTTTTTTATTGGTATACGTTCAATACTTCCAATCAGTATCAAAACATAAGATGCGACTAGATTTATTTTAAGCCCCAGGGGACCAACACCCTCTTACCTACTTTCTTTCTTTTATGGTTTTATCTCACCACTCACTGTCATAAAATAGTGCATGGAAGGGGTGGCCCATCGTGCTTTCCTATGAACAAAATGTCTATATTTAGCAATGGAGTCATAGAGGAAGATGGTCAATAAATGTCTATTTTTGTATAACTAGCCTTTTGTACTCCTTTGAGAAATAGTTAGCATCACTACACCTCAAAATAAGATGCTTAGCGTAAAAGTTATGATAAAGTTGTAGAGACCACTTGCACATAGGCCTAGGGGTGAAAACGATCGGGAACAGTTGGGAAATAGTATTAAAATACGGAAATAGTGCCGGTCGGGACGAGATTTTCCCATATTTATGAAACTAATAGAAATAAAAACAGTGAAATACGACTATAAAAGTATTAAAAAATGACAACTTTTATGTTTTTCTAAAAACAGAACGGTCGGGAAACAATGTCATAATATGGAAACGGTTTCTGTCGGGACGGGATTTTCCCATCCCACTTTCATCCAAGCTGGCCAGTCACGTATTTGTAATCCAAATGTGTGTTGTTGTTGTAGTTTTTATTTTTCTGGACTATTGTTGTGTAGGAGAGCTATAAAATAATTTTTGATATTGCTAATATAAATACGGTTATTCATTCTCATCAATAGTAAGGTATCGAAACTAAGATACAAACGTAATCGCAATATTATTTTGTAAGTAAATGTCGTTTACGGGCGTGGTGTTAGCGCGCCTGCCATCCTAGTGTACCATACCCCTGTAAGAGCCTCTCTTAGCAGAGAATAGGGTAACATTTTGGCGTTGACAAAATCACTAAAAACGTATCATTGTTGACAAACAATAAAGTTGCAACATGTGTATCCATCCAAATCCTTTGACATCTCTGAGAGGTTTAGTTTGTGAGTAGTCAATTGATCATTAATGGAGTACGGTACAACATGGAAACATCTGAATTGTTACAATATGATCTATTTCATCATGCTTAAACAATGCATACAGTAATGTGGAAAGATGTTGTAATCGATTGACTACATAGCCATTGGGCTAACAAAATTATCCAAATGTATCTTTGAAGGTGTTTTAGGTCCCAAAATATTTGGAAGCCATCGAAATGTGATAAAACACCTGTGAAGAAACTATGAAACGCAGAGGCACTGCCTCATTCGATGTTCTGTATAGGATACCACTGAACTATAGTCGGTATAAGACGGAGGGAAGTGCAGTGGCACCGATCAATATAGTGGTACCAAATGGAGGGCACCGAATCAATCGGTCAAAGTGCATGGAACATGCAGTTTGACACTAGAATGCACTGATCAATTCAGTGGTGACAAGGTTGAAGACCTCTTTGCGTGGTTACCACCGACTCACTCGATGGTACATGAGTGAAGGCACCGAATTGGTCAGTGCATGGAGGGCCTATGTGTCAGAGGCTCAACGACTAGCTAAGGTGGTACCACCAACAACTTCAGTGGTGGCACCCTTGTGGGCAACAAACCAGACTGTGCTATGTAGAAAGTTGCAACGGCTATGCAACGACAATTTTTTTGTTGGAGCTATAAAAGCCACACACCCCAGCCATTTTATGTGTGCATGAGCTCAAGAAAGGTAGTGGCAAGTGTTTCACACACATTCAGGTGCTCAATCCACCAAAGTGCTAATTAGAATATCAAGACCATTAGCAAAAGGGTTTTTTGCTAGTTTAGTCCTATTAATACATCTCTTAGATGTTTACCCTATAGTTTAGCCAGGTTTGCACACATCTTTGCTTACAGGTGCTTGCACGCATCAAGTGTTGTAAATCCAGAGCCTGTAGTCTTGCAAGACTCTCCATTCGAGTTTGTGAAGTGGCCACTGGTGCATGTGAGTAGGAGAAGAGGCCCCCAACTAGTTGGCTGAAACTCTACCATAATGATGACACGCAGGGAGCATCTGAGGGGGGGGGGCAAGACCCACTTGCGTATAGGAAAGTTCCCTCGCCTTCCACGGAGTTACTCGACTGAGGAGCGTGTGCCTTGTGTGGGTATTCCCTTGAGAGGGGCTCCAACAACGAGGACTAGTGGATATACCTTGGTGAAAATCATCATGCGGGAGTTTGCATTCTATACCCATTTACCTTCTGTATTTCATATTGCACTACATTCTAGTTTTCCCTTTTTTAGACATGACATGCTAGTATAGGATTGGGTCTAGGGTGTAAAACTTTGAAGCGGTAGAGATAGCAACACATAGAGAAAACCTGGAGCATATTTAGATAGAAATTGAAATAGGTTTTTATATATGTAATTAGCGCCTTAGGGTGTCATGGTCCCTTCAGAGGTGTTGATTGATCACCTCATACCATTTTTTCAACCAAACAAGAAAATAAGGAGCAAGATGATCAATCAATATTCCATACTCAAAGTAAGGAGTGTATAATTACAAAATAGTCATTTAGACTTTTTAGTAACCTAAACCATACTGTATACTCCCTCCATCCATAAATATAAGTAATTATGTTTTTTAAATTTAGCCCACAAACATAACAGATTGGATAACTTGCCATTTAATCTCGTGGCTTGCCATGCATATAGGATATGAGTCTTTTTCTACCTAGTTTAAACCATCCTAAAAATAATAGTCTCTTATATTTATAGGCATTAAGCCACTGCATTCCTTTTTATTAGCAGTCTTCTTCATGTGAGGGGTGAGTATAGTACTCGCCCTGTCCTGAAAAGAATGCAAACCTGGCTAAATATCGAGATAAGCGGTTCTCCAAATACATACCTAGAATTACGTTTAATTTGGACAATAGATAAAGGAAAATACTATTTCATAATCAATTATTTTTTTAAGTCAGTAGCAATTGTTTTTATGAGTTATGGGCCATATTCAGTTTGAACAATAACAGAGTCATCGCCTTTACCTTAGGTTATAGAGCCACTTCCCATGTGAATCTTTGCTTGATGTGATGAATCCACATCTCAAAAAAGTTTGGGTTAGCATCCAAGTCATTTGTGCAACCACTCTTAATGACCTAAACATCATAATTTTCTCCTTGTGAAGTGTGCAAAAAATAAACCAACTTAGCAATATGACATTTTCTCTTTCATTTATTACATACTTTCTTCTTCCAACATCTTTGTGTGGAGTTATTAGATTACTCACAAATGTAATGCCACAAATTTATCCTAGACATACCTTTTACTCTTTATCCTCAGGCCGGCTCCTTCTCAATGTATCTTGAAATCATTTTTCTAAAGATTCCCAAGGAGTTGAACTTTGAGGACTAAAACTCAACTTGGACTGAAATGCACTCTCTATACTATTGGCACAGCTTCCTCTGTTCATATAAGACTCCAATGAACTCAATAGTTGCTAAATAGTGAGGGTCAACAAGCCTTCTCGGACTCCTTCGTCTATAAAAGAATTGCATTCGCCATGTCTGGAGCGTCAAATCAAGTACCTTTGCAGATCCTTCATACTCCTCCCTCCTTTGATGTCATTGCGTCAATAATCCATAAAAATAAACTTTCCACAACTCTCTATTGGATGAAAAAAAGGCTTTATCGTACGTCATTTGGTCCTTCTCTAGAGCCGTTTTTCTGCACTTGCATAAGAACGCATCAAACTTCATATATCTTGTTGCCCTTCTTGATAATATTCCATAATCCCTAGGATAATTGCAATGCATGCATTTTCATACTCCATATATCATAATTCTCACTTGCATAAATAAGCATCATTGTTTGTGCCACTTTGATGCCAAAACTTGAATCCATGGACTTGGCCTCGACAAATCACTTGGATACTCCATGCTACTATGCCAATCGTGTCCAAACCTAGGCTCTTGATACCGGTTTTATTTGAGGCTGAGTACTAGCTTGAGATGTTTGCTACCATATAGTTTGAGCTGGGACACAAACAGAGTGAAAACTTATTAGAGGACCTAATACTTGGCTGCCTTTATTTATCATTTTATCTAGACATCATCACATAAATACATGATGTACATTTTTTCTATAAACCTTCCCAATAGAACCCACTTAGCATTTTACTTACACACATAGATGGAGGACACCAGAACACTCAATGCTACTTGCTAGACAAGCATGTGAACCAGTGTGGGTTCCTACATTTGTGGTTAAAGCTACATTCGCATTGACTTCTAGAATACCTCTAGAGACACTAGACTATTCTTGAGTTACTTCTATACTATTGAAATAAATTACCTTCCAAAAAACTTTCGCTTAATTTATACACGCATGGCATGTCTACCCTTGGGAGAGCGAAGTAGAGGTTTAGATGGAGAAGTCGAGGAGAGAGGTGTAGCACGCGAACCAATTAAGAGAGAAGTTGCTGGTGCCAAAGGCAATGAGGCACAAAGATAGGGACCTGCTAGCAATATCAAGCGCATGTGGAGGATGCAGTGGCATTGTGTTAGGTTGATGAGAGCAAACTGAAGAGGAGGCCAAGAGATAACAATGGAGTAGGACAACTGCTACAAATTTTTAGGGTCTTAGTCTTCATCATAGAACCGTTGTGCCTCTACTAAACTATTGATGCTAATTTGCTTGAAAGGATATGAGGTTTTAGAGTTTTATATAGTACCCAAGTTAATTTTTTGGAAACAGTTTAGAAGTTTTCATGTTGCTCCATATTGGCTGTCAAGTTCTAGATTTGTCGGATCTTCTACAACACAAAGATCACCCTATGTAAACTTTGTCCAGTACTCCAATGTCCTCTGGCTATGTAGGGGCAGGTTCTGTTATTGTGACCACATATGTTTTGTAGGATCTTCTCTAGCTATAGTCAATGGTGAAAATTCCATGGACTCATGCATCCTAAAGCAGTCGTCACCAAAGTCGTGGTGCTAAAGATACTCAAATTTCACTTGGGTTATTGGTATATGCCTTTTCCCTACTGAGAGTTGCGCTTACCTTTGTTGGTACTGTAGTCCTATAGACCATGCCCTAGAAGTGATTGTGACGATGACGATGGTCTATCCTATCCAATACCTGTGTCTAGAAAGACCACACTTGATGGGTTGAATGAAGTTAGTGATTGTGATGTATTTATTCTTATAGTTTTGCCTCTCATTGCAAATGGGTTTTAACACTAGCCATTTGTTTTAGCAAGAGCATAGACATGCTTCCATTAATGTGAGATGTGCTCTAAAAAATTTCAGAGGGTTTGGCTAGTATTTAACCATTCATGATATATCTAAATCAGATATTGATTTCATAGTATATATTTAACGTAACATAGAATTTGAGCAAAAAGAGATTGAGTTTAAAATGACTAGGACATTTAACTAATGTTGGATTGTTTTGTTATTACCTAATGACTTATTTAAAATTTCAATAAAGACAAAAATAAGCTTGATGTCTTTAGGACTCCTTTATCATAAACCAAAAAAACCTCCTCTATCTTGAATTGCTTGCAAATGGAGGGAGCTTCAAGTGTTGTGCTTCATTTTCATTGTCTTGTTTACTAAAATGTTGGCTTAGTTTCTCTTGGTTAGTGATCTTTTTATCCCACTATAAGATAAATTGCATTATGTATACTGTATACTTTTACATGAGAATATATTGTTAATGTATGGTTTACTCAACAAGTGATTAGCAAATGTTAAAAGTAAGGACATATCATATGGGTTAATAAGGAAAATGAATGTCTCAAAAAGAATAATTCCTTTTTAGAAATAAACATCACCTTAATAGTTCTACGGAAACAAGAATTAATCCCTAGCAAGTTAGCACATAAATCCATAGAGTCAAATCGTAGGGTGGAAAAGAACATGACCTTGGTTATTCCACACTAAGGTATTTATATGGATACCAAAATTTAGCTTTTCCTCTCACTCCAACCCCAATTTGATTTCATATTTTAGTCTCCTTTGCTTCATTGGCAACATTTTCTCACCAACGCGCTCCTCCGTTGTATATATGCAAACAATGGCAGAGATGAATGTCGGCCAAGCTAGGTAGGAAATTTGAGTCTCGATGGCCTATTTCATGTACACGTAGGATGGGCAGTGCACGCCACAAAGTCACGAACCACATGCGTGCACATTGGCCTTTAACTTACACCGCCCCCGCTCGCCATCACCTATTGTTAGCTTCATAATTAGACTCCAGATGCCAATATTTGCCAATCCACACTTAAATCCCCAATCCATTTGTGGTATGTCAAATCCCTAGTGCTTAGTAACAGGGTTAGGGCTCTTTCTTCTTTGTCATGGATGCAACAGTTCAACATCATCGGAACTAAGTGCACGTAACTAGGTTGGTTCTTTATGTATTTCTTCTATGGATCTCATTTGACTGATAAGTGATAAGATTAGAACCTCAAGAACTACATCTCTTTCGTATTACGCAAATATGGCCCCTATTGTGTTCATGCCCTACCATTGAACTACATCCCTTGGAGATGCTTAATTAGGTTACCATGGTTTTGTGTCTAACTACTTAATCAAGACTATAAACTGCTATCTCTAATGTTTCCATTGACTTGTAGGGCAATGCTAGCATCTCTCTTTCAGTTTCCTTTTCCACCTTAGGCTATCCCAATTTTGTTTATTCTGCCTCCGCCCAATGTATCTTTCTTGCACACACCAACCCATTAGTGGTATGTCAAGTAACAGGGGTAGGATTCTTCTGTATTTGCCAGGGATGCAACAGGTCAAATCGTTGGAGCTAAGTGCGGGTAACTTGGTTGATTCTGTATCTACTTCTTTCGTTCTTCCTTTCGACCCTCAGCAGCTACATGTGTGGACCTCATTTTACTCATAAGTGATAAGACTAGAACCTCAAGAACTACATCTCTTACGTATTGGGCAAATATGGGCCCTATTGCGTCCATGCTCTAACTATTCCCTCCACGTACCTATGTTTCACTACCCCTGGATCTTTGTCTACCAACAACTATCAAGGTATTTAATTTTTTTCACCAAATACCACACTTATATCCTACCCTAAACAACATCACTATTTATCTAATATCACCCTAGTTTGATGGTGTGATTCCATGTGACCCAATAGCCTCGATGTTTTTTCATCTTCCATTTAGACCTGGGATTACATCATCGGATCCTCAAACTGTTAACCTTAACACAATAGCTATCGAAAAAACATGTCTTGCCAAGACAAAGAAAATCGACTTATATGTTTTTGATTTTGGAGATATGGAAACAAAATATGAGATAATAAACAAGTAAAAAGGGAGTAAAAGTGTGGGGCAATGTATTCATATATAATCCTCCTATTGGTATGGTATCACTTAAAGAGAGTACAAAAACACAACATCTAAAAAAGGTAGTATCGAAGAGGCTTAATTAGGTTACCATGGTTTTGTGTCTAACTACTTAATCAAGACTATTAAATGCTATCTCTAATGTTGCCATTGACTTGTAGGGAAATGTTAGCATCTCTCTTTCAATTTCCTTTTCCTCTTTACGCTATCCCAATTTCGTTTATTCTGCCTCCTCCTGATGTATCTTTCTTGCACACACCAAACCATTAGTGGTATGTTGTTGGCGCTCTTTAGCTACGACCTTTTTGCAGTGTTTTCATGACATTTTTTGGAACAATCATGTACTAACCCACCATTTGGCACTGCGTCTTGTATTTTGAAGCATATTATTGTTTTACAGGAAATAAAGCATTTTCGATGGGTTTCTGCACCAAGTTGTAATAGGACACGACTAAGGATTGAAGAGAGGAATCAACTCGGGAGGACGAAGCCGATATGGGCCAAAAGGACCCCAGGCCGGCCGGCCCAGGACCTTGCTAGCCGGCCGGCCTGGCCCATTCCAGGGACCAACGGTGCCCTCGACAACCCTAGCCGTCGTGATGTTGAAACCTTCAGCCAGAGAGTGGTAGAAAAAGGGTAGAGCCGCCGTCATTGAAGAGGAGTCCAGATTGGAAAAGACACACATCATTGAAGGAAACCTTGAGAGCAAGACGAAGGACAGGAGGACTCATCCTTCGCTGTTGGCTTCCATACCATGAACCATGACTAGCTTTATGGGGTAAAAGCTTACGTTTGTCCATGGGATTATAAGGTGACCTCAGATTTGTAATCGTCGACATTTTTTGTGAACTTCAATATGTCTTGTGCATATATTGGTTCCCTCAGTTTGATGTGCTTCTACTCCTAGTGCTGTGTGACGAGTGTGGGGGAAACGACATCGACTTTGGAAACTTGATAGATTAGGTTGGAACATTAATTCGACGATTGCTTATCCTTGTGATCCATAGATCCCAAGGGCAAATGCTCTCCACATCTTAATATCTACATAAACTTGATCTTCGTTCATTTCCTTTAAATTCAGATTTAATTAGGTTTAGTTACGCTCTTAAAACACACCTTTAGAAGATTACGTAACCACCTTAATTAGTGCTAAGGTAAACCTAACAGGGGTAGGATTCTTCTGTATTTGTCAGGCACCCAACAGGTCAAATCGTCGGAACTAAGTGCAGGTAACTTGGTTGATTCTGTATCTACTTCTTTTGTTTTTCCTTTCGACCCTCAGCAACTACATGTGTGGACCTTGTTTTACTCACAAGTGATAAGATTAGAACCTTAAGAACTACATCTCTTACGTATTGGGCAAATATGGGCCCTATTGTGTCCATGCTCTAACTATTCCCTTCATGTACCTATGCTTCACTACCCCTGGACCCAACAACTATCAAGGTATTTAATTTTTTTTCACCAAATACCGCACTTATACCCTACCCTAAACCAAATCATTATTTATCTAATATCACCCCAGTTTGATGGTGTGATTCCATATGACCGAAGAGCCTCGATGTTTTCTCATCTTCCATTTAGGCCCTGGATAGAGGGAGCATCATCAGATCCTCAAACTTCTAACCCTAACACAATAGCCATCGAAAAACATTTCTTGCCAAGACAAAGAGACTTAGATAATTTATTTTGGAGATATTGAGAGGAAATATGAGATAACAAACTAGTAAAAGGGAGTAAAATTGTGAAACGATGTATTATATAAAAGCCTCCTATTGGTGTGGTATCACTTAAAGAGAGCACACAAACTGCATAAAAAAAGTAGTATCAAAGAGGCTTAACTAGGTTTCCATGGTTTTATTTCTAACTGCTTAACCAAGACTATAAAATGTCATCTCCAATGCTACACTTGACATGTAAGGCAATGGCAAGGCCTCTCTTTTAATTTACTTTTTGTTCTTATGCTATCGACTTTCATTTATTTTGCCTTCCAATGTCTCTTTCTTGCATGCATGCTTTTGTACACTTCTTCCGCTACCTCAAATGAGGATGCTCCTCTTTTATCACCACCTTCATGTGCAAGGCGATCCTCCTCTCACATCTCTTCTTGTTCCACGTCTTCATAACACATGGGCGGTGGAGAGAGTTAATGTGATGGATTGGTCAAGTCATGAGTAAAGAACGAACCAAGATCGATTTGCACAACAAGGATTGCCACCATGATTGCTTCCTCACTATTGCTCTACTACAACTCACTTGATGAGTATAGGGATTCCTCCTTGCAACACACTCTCACCGAGCTCAAGCGAAATGTAGTTGACGCGTACCGTGGGTTCGTGATAACTGGTTTACCCGCAAAAAAAATTAGGATTGGGGAGGTGCCCCTTTTTGTTGGGATGGAAGGCTAGTCCTCTTTGGGCTCCCATAAAATTTTTGGAATTAGGGATCCATTAGAAAACCATAGATCCATAGGAATGTAATTAGGTATTCGGAAGAGATCATGTGAACAAGTTACCCATATTTACAAATTGGCAATACATCATTAAACCTTTTCATTGTGTAAGGGCATCATATCCAGTAGCATATGTATGTTTGAAGACCTAAACCTTGTTTTAGGTACCTAAACTTTTATGATCTTCTATGGTACCTTGACTTGGATAGTTATAAATTAATCACAGACTAATTAATAGATGAGATCATTCTTTTGAAGGGCTAATATGCAAATGTGTTGGTTCTTGCCTCCAGTCATCCTTGCCCTAATGCCAAAAGCTATCATTCGCGCCTGGTGTGTGGTGCACGGCTTACCCCACTTCGACGCACCATTGATTCGCCAACACTAGCTACGGCGATGATCTTCCACGTTGATCGTTTCTCCTGTAACTAGAAGCCCTACCGTCTTCTGCACTAGAAGAACAACAATCACTTCTTCTCTACCTTCCTCCGTCTCGAATTGACAAACCGTCCACCCACTCGAGCTCCTTACACATCCATAGGTTGCGCGCGCGAATGTTGGAGGGCTACACACATCGGGGAGGCGAAGGCTAAACAACTTCACCCGCCTTGCGTGATGGGGCTAATCACCTATGTTGAGTGAGCATGGCAGTGGAGGAACGAAGGCGGTTGGGGGAGGCCGTGGTTCATGAGAATTGAGAAACATCGTGACTGGCGTAGCAAGAAGCAGGTCAGTCACGATGTTTTAGCAGTATTTTAGACTTTTCTGTAGATTTTAGGTATTGGAATCTGGTCTAATTATGACCCCAGAGGTGCTCTAGGGTAAGCATAGAAATGAGTTAAACTATTGCCAGATTAAAACGTTGTATTACTGTATGTATGTTTTTCCAGTTTTTCCAGATGCCGATACTTATTGGCTTACATCCCTAATATATCCATTAATCAGCATAGAGAACTATTTTTATTTTCTGGGATGGGAAATACCACTCCCCTGATTCCGTGTGCGTGCCCGACTGCCCGGTCCCTATAAACCCCCAAATCAGAAGGGGAAGCGAAGAGAGAGAGAGAAAAAAAAAAGTTCAGGCGAAATGGCGGCGTCCGGCGAGGGCGCGTCGCTGCCGTCTCCGGCGGGCGGCGAGGACGCGCACCGCCGCCGCGTGAGCTACTTCTACGAGCCTTCGATTGGTGACTACTACTACGGGCAGGGCCACCCGATGAAGCCCCACCGCATCCGCATGGCGCACTCGCTGATAGTCCACTACGGCCTCCACCGCCTCCTCGAGATCTTCCGCCCCTACCCGGCTGGCGAAGCCGACATCCGCCGCTTCCACTCCGACGAATACGTCTCCTTCCTCGCCTCCGCCACCGGGAACCCGGGCATGCTCGACCAACGCGCCGTCAAGCGATTCAACGTCGGCGAGGACTGCCCCGTCTTCGATGGCCTCTTCCCCTTCTGCCAGGCCTCAGCGGGGGGAAGCATCGGCGCCGCCGTCAAGCTCAACCGGGGGGAAGCCGACATCACCGTCAACTGGGCGGGCGGCCTCCACCACGCCAAGAAGAGCGAGGCCTCCGGGTTCTGCTACGTCAACGACATCGTCCTGGCCATCCTTGAGCTCCTCAAGTTCCACAGGGTATGCGTGCAAACTAGTATTATCCGTGGCTTTGTTATCGAGGAGAGGGTTTAATAGGTTGGTTGCTAGATTTGGGTGCGAATTTTTAGTGATTTGTTATTGATTATCCGTGTGGCTTTGTTACCGGAGGAGAGGATTTAATAGATTGGTTGCTAGGTGTTGCTAGGTTTAGATGCGAATTCTTTAGTGATTTATCTATTCATGTGATTGTTTTAAGCCCTGATTAATTTTGGGAGTGGAGAAATAGGGCGCTAATCTGCAGATTGCTTTGAGTTTCACAGGGGCTACAGAATTTTTTGCTCGTCTTTGATGCACAATTCAGGACCACTTCCATGCCCATCTTATCTGGGCTCTAGATTTCAGTTGCTCAACTGTTCCATCACCGGAGGAGAGGGTTTCTTAGGTCGTTTGTTAGCTTTATATATGCGGGTTTTTAATTATTTGGGGGGTTTTCTTTTAATTTGCCAGGAGCACTGGCCTGTCATTTAAGAAGAGGAGGTGAGGACCTGTGCTTCTCCTCAAAAAGGTGAGGACCTGCGCGCTCGAACGCGGGCGGGTTCGCTTATACACCTGGGGAGCGAACCAACTGAGCTATAGCTCGGTCTCATTGTTTGGGGTATTGATGTTGGGTTTTGGTTTATGTTAGTGGAGCTGTATGGGGCTAATCCCCAAGGGTCTGGAGATACTTTGAGTTTCTCAGGGGCAAAAGAATTTTGCTTATCTTGATTCCTGATATTGGGAAGGGCGGCCCTGGTGCAGCGGTAGTGCCTTACCGTCTGTAACCGGAAGGTCCAGGGTTCGAGCCCCAGCCTCTGCACTTTGTGCAGGTAAGGCTGTGCGCATACATCCCTTCCCCAGACCCCGCGCAGTGCGGGAGCCTACGGCACTGGGTACGCCCCTTTTTGATTCCTGATATTGGGCACTGGCGTCTGGCGGTGTAGGGACAGGTGTGTTTGCTGCCACTGAAGCTAGGAGTTACTAGGAACTGTATGCAATGGTGTATTTCTATTTTGGGAAGTTGGCATTGTCGTATGCATATGTATTTATTGCTTTATTTATGCTATTAGTATTTGTTTGCTGCCACGAAAACTAGGAGTTTCTAGGGCAGTGGTGCATTTTGGGAAGTTGGCATTGTCGTACCTGAGTACTATGCATGGATGTTTATTGTTTTATGCTATTAGAAGGGCCTGACATAGGCAACATTCCCTAGTGAACTCAGTGTTCTTAAGTCTTTGCCTAGGTGTTATGGCACTTGCAGGGGCCAAGGCCACGTGTAGCCAAAGAAGCAAGGTGGAGGGAGCACATAGAAGGAAAAAAAAATTGAATGAGGTGAACCTGCAGGCATCACAAATATCTTCCGCTCATCCTATCCCCACCTGTTCTGGCACTGCCACCGGCGCATCTTTCCCTCCACTCAACTAGAAACAGTCGGTAGCGGTGCTCCATCTGTATGGAGTAGGGGCTTAGCAGCCGGGGAACGGGAACGGGAACGTGGCCACATTCTTCGTTCCGGGACGTGAACGATGTAAAAATCTTTCATAAGTGCCGTTCCAGTGTTACATGGACACCCGTGTCCTAATTTTTTTGCTGAGTCGGATACCCCGCACCCGTGTCAGATTCCGACACCCGTGTCAGATTCCAAGTGTTATTTGCCGTGTCCCCAAAAATTCTACCGAATCGGACACCCGCACCCGAGTCGGACACCGACACCCGAACCCGTGTCCATGTAACACTCCCGTTCCTCTTTACTGTTCCCACGTTCCCCTTGTTCTGGGAACATGGCTGCTAGGGGCAGTGGGGCTCGTCTCGTCCCTTTTTTTCATGCTTCATTGCCTGCACGGAGGTGGTGTTGGGGACGGGACGTGGCATGCAGTGTATAGCATCAGGAGACGGAGTCATTTTTTTGGACCTGGGGGGGGGGGAATTATTGGGCGTTCGCTTAGTGAGGTCACTCCCTATTGTGGTTATGGCCCATGGAAGCTCTTATTTCTCTATTATTGGCTAATAGACATCTGTGTATGGAGAATAGACTGGTGGTCATTCTACAACTTATTTGCATCTGGAAACATCTTACAAGGAAATGACAAGTGGAAGCTGCTGTCGTCACTCTTCTAGTCTTCAAAACAACACAATCCTGTGCCCAGAGAGTAGTTTCTAATTATTTTGTCGAAACCATCTTTACAATCACATGCCTTGTTATTTTGTGCCTAATCTGAACTAAGCCAGATCTTATATTTGCTTACCGCATGCTTTGTTCTTCTCTGCTGATGCTGTTCCTTAAGATGTGAGAGATCTATTACCAAATTTGATACTTTGGAACTTGGAACCACCAATTTCTGGTAAAGGGATGTATATTACAGATGTAATAAACAGTGAATGAGGCCCCAGGTGTGCATCCAGTTAGAACAGAAATATGGGTTTGATTATATAAACTGACTTGGATATTATTCAAATTGCTTGTTTTAATATATTGATTTTTTCGTGTGCATGGAATTTTTTTTTTGGTGTGCTATTTCTGGCGAGATGGATGTTTTGGCCCATTCTAAGTCTTTGATATATGTCTTTATTTGTTTAGTTTGTTTAGTTTAGACTTTTAGTACATCATGATGACTGATTGTTTCTAATTGTAAATGTTCAATGTTTTCTTGTAAATACATATTTCATCCAGTTTTCCACCAGTTTGAGTGCCATAAGCTGCTTAAGTTTAGGAATCTGCTTTCTGATGAGACATCCTAACCAATTTATGCAATCTTATGGGAGTATTCTATTAGACGAAATATTTCTACTCTAATACTTCGAATGGATCTTGGATACTACAGTTAAAAAAATTAGGTTCCCTAAAATTTATTATTTATGCTTCTTGTGAACCTTTACTCCAGCCTATGAAATATCCATTTGTTCCAGTGTGTATTTTTTATTGTATAATTCTCACAACTGTAGTTTCCATTTGTTCCAGCGTGTGCTATATGTAGACATTGATGTCCACCATGGAGATGGTGTGGAAGAGGCCTTCTTCACTACAAACAGAGTCATGACTGTTTCCTTCCACAAGTATGGTGATTTTTTCCCTGGGACTGGACATATCACCGATGTTGGGGCAGCCGAAGGGAAAAATTATGCTCTGAATGTTCCCCTGAGTGATGGAATTGATGATGCCACCTTCCGTGATCTGTTCCAATGCATCATGAAGAAAGTTATGGAGGTTTATCAGCCAGAAGTGGTAGTCCTCCAATGTGGGGCTGACTCTTTGGCTGGAGATCGGTTAGGTTGTTTCAACCTTTCTGTGAAGGGTCATGCTGACTGCCTCCGTTTCCTTAGGTCGTACAATGTTCCTATGATGGTTTTAGGTGGTGGAGGCTACACCATCAGAAATGTTGCACGCTGCTGGTGCTACGAGGTATTTCTTTTCTCTCTTATTCCAAATATATAGCTGAATGCAGTTATTGGTTGAGACTTTATCACTTCCCAGGTGCTGACAATATTGGGTTGTTGTGATGTAGACCGCAGTTGCTGTTGGAGTTGAACCTGATAACAACTTGCCCTACAATGAATACTTTGAGTACTTCGGCCCTGATTATACTCTTCATATCCAACCGAAAAGTGTGGAGAACCAGAATACGCCGAAGGACTTAGAGAACATAAAGTAAGTGAACTGTTTGCTGTCTGTATGAAATTCATTTCTTGCAACTTGTTCTATATGCTTCCGTGTCGAGCATTTGGAGAGTGAAACAATTATCTATGTTTTCTTTTCTTAGGCATGTCATTTAGAGTTCAGGGTTCTTGTTTTCTCTCTATATAAATACTTCACCGTTGCTATAAAACAATGGAATTTCATTGTAACTTGTGCACCCTGAGAATTTTCGTTTCTTCTGTTGCATGGATAGATATTACTAATTTGTTTGTTCTAATCGTCATATATTCGACAACAGAGATAGTTTCATCCACTCTTTCTTAGAATTCCATTTCTCAATAGTGCATCATTTGGATGCCATATTTGACACTATTGCTGCTGCTTGTGCACATTCCCTATTTGCAGAGATTAACCTTTCTATGCAAATATGCAGGAACATGATATTGGAGAATCTCTCAAGGATAGAGCATGTTCCCAACGCTCAGTTCCATGGCAGGCCTTCAGATCCTGAAGCTCCAGAGGAGGTTTCTCTCTCATTCTGTTGTCAATTCCTTGTTCCAATTCAAGATCTCTTTGATTTTTTATGTGTGCCCATTTGTGAGTTTTTTATTACTTTTTTTTTATATAGAAAGAGGAGGATATGGACAAGAGGCCACCTCAGCGCAGCAGGTTATGGAGTGGAGGAGCTTACGACTCTGATACAGAGGATCCAGACAGCATGAAAGTTGGGAGTAACAACTTAACTGCCAACTCGCAAATGAAGGTTTGCCCTTCTGTCAACCTGCATACTATTTCTTGGCTCCCAGAATTGCTAGGAGATAAGTGGTGTCACAACCCATGGCCATTCGCTGTTGATGTTTTGAAAGGCTCATGGCTCAACTAGTTTGAGTAAAAAAAATTACAGCATTAGGGGTTGTCTTTGAGAAAGCAGTAGAATATAGAATGACCGAAAGACGAGTATTTTGGCTTGTTATGGGAAACTTATATTGTGCATATATTTGTGTCATCTAAACCCAAAAGTTCATTGTTGTTTGCGCAGGAGGAACAAAGTGATGGTCTGTAGAGAGCCCCTGAGCGAGTCTGCACTCTTGATCGTCGATGTGCATGCTGAAGAGTGGGGAAGCATCTGAACTTGTACCTATACCTTCCCCTGAGCATCTGTAAAACACCAAACGTTTCGGCTGCTCCTAACTTCGTGCGTGTTTAACTTGATCTGGCCATTTGGCGTGTCCTCAAACGTGGTTAACTAGACGAGCAAAACGACTGCTGGCGAAAGATTTAGTGCTCTAGCATGTAGGTAAAAAGATGCAGTGACTACCCATTAGACTGTCTCCAACAAGAAGATGCAAACCCAAAAATAGGTCTCAAATAGTGTTTTGGGTATCAAAATCATCCTCCAACGGAGGACCTAAATGCACTACACATTTTGCCGATCTACCAACATGATAGGCAAAAATGAGTCGCCTCTCTCCTCGTACCCAAAACTCTACCGCTGCAAAAACTAGTGACGAGCTCGGGAAGTAGGGATCCGCCGCCATGCGCGAGCTCGGGAGCCACCGCGTCGAGCACGAGCTCGGCCGCCTTCGAGCACGAGCTCGGCCGCTGCCGCCGCCGGGCATGAGCTTAGGGCCCGCCGCCGCCGGCCGCGAGCTCGACCGCCGCCACCGCTGGGCACGGGCTCGGCCGCCGCGTCTTGCTCCGCCGCCTTGGCCAGCAACAGCTCCTCCACTGCTGCGTCGTACTTCTGCTGCAGTTTGGGCTCTTGTCCATCAGACTTGTCTTCAGCTTCGCAATGTCAGCGAACCACATCACTCATCAGCTTCGTCTCCATCTCAGGCTGCATGGCCTCTAACTTGCGAGGGTCCCGATGTGCTTTGCCCTGTAGACAGGCCACTCTCGCAGCAGCTGCCGTCGTTGGAGAAGGAAGGTTCTGCTTGCTTTGCCTTCCCTGTTGGAGACGGAAGATTATGGCTCTCTTACTCATTTACTGTGCAGCACCCAAACCACCCTTTTTGGGTCTCCTTTTTGCCTATCATTGTTGGAGATAGCCTTAGCCCGTTAAATTTGTGATTTTTTGGGTCTCTAAAAATGGGCCGATCGTATTGGGTTTCCTTTTCTTTGTAACCACCGCCACGTACCCCCCCCCCACCCCGCGTTTTTCGCTTTACTTTGTGAATGGAAGCTGCAGTGGAGCTAAGATTTTTGTGTGGCAACAGTAGTGATTCTGTAGGCGGCGATTAGCAAAAACGAAATATTAGTGGGCTTAATAGTATTATAATAACAGCTGGGCCGAAGAATTATTTGCATTGTGTAGCCGTTTTGCCTGCGCCAGCTCAGCTGGCTTGGTCAAATCGCTCTGCCGCGCCGCATGCACTGGCGCGGCAGGGGTGCCACGCTAGCCATGGGTGCCAGCGAGGCGGGAAGTGGGCCAACGGCTGCATGTGCCCGCCGCGCCACCCCGCCTAGCACGTCAGGTCTGCCGCGCCACCCCGCCTGGTGCGGCAAGGCCGATTTGAAATGGGGCCGTGGGCTCCGCTTCCTCCTCCCTTTCTCACTTCACCTCCGTCCAGACCGACGGGCTGCGCCGCCAGCCCGCCTCCTAGAGCTCCATCCCCTCATTTTGGTCCATTTTTTGTGGATTGAAACTGGGGAAATCGGTCCCCACATCTCCGGTAAGCTTCTCCCCGCTTGAATCTTGCGTTTTGTACCTCATTTGTTAGTTTTTTCGTTAGAGTTTGGTTGGTTAGGGTTAGATGGTGAAATGGAATACTTGTTTCATTTGTTATGCTTTGTTTAGAGATGGTGAAATGGAAGAGTTGTTTTATTCGTTATGCTTTGGTTAGAGTTTGGTTAGGGTTATATGGTGAAATGGAAAAGTTGTTCCATTTCTTATGTTTTGCTTTTAGAGATGGTGAAATGGAAGAGTTATCCCATTTGTTATGGTTTGCTTAGAGTTTGGTCCTCATTCACTTTATTTTTCTATATATTTGCAATTCTGTGATGGACTTTCATAATCCTGCCGTTGTCCATGAGAGGATGCTACGTTAGAGGGGGTATGGGCAGTATCCATCTGAGGAGGATGCACATGGACCAGTTCCGCCGGCCCTTTCCGTTCCAAATTGTTGTTGCAGCGTGCCAGCGGAGATCAAACAATCTAGGCACCCAAAGACTGCTGGTCGAGCATACTATATATGCAGGTTCACATATGACAGGGTGAAATGGTCAAATGAGTCCAAGCCTTGTTGGTTTTTCCAATGGATTGATGGCCCAGAGAAATTTGATCCGAGGATCCGGCTGTTTCCATATGAGAGTGAAAAACTGGTGCCGTACCATGAGTTCCGGCGTCGGGTTGCTCCCCCACCAGATGCTCCTCCAATGACCGTAGACGAGAGGATGGCCGCTGCACGAAGGCGTATGAAGGATCCTCCGCTCTGCCATTGTGGTGTTCGTGGTACCTACCTTGGTGATGCCTCCCCGTGATGGTTCCCCTAACAATCGGCCAAAGTACTCCCCATTCTTTCGGTGCTCGCTAAAGACGATGGTTAGTTTGCATTTGTATTCTTTGTGCACAATACTTATAGCTATATGTTTTTATGTAGTTGTATTATTTGTTCATAATCTCAAATTGACTAAACTTGTAGGACAGTTGGCCAGTGTGTCAGTTCAATGTGTACGTTCAGGGCCCGAGGTCAGTTTGGCCAAGTGATGAGGAGGTGCGTGCGTATGAGGCCGGCCAGGCTCCATGGCCGTGTGCGAAGTATCCTGAAAGAAGATGCAAATGTGGTATCTTGGCTGAGCGTGGTGTGGTTTTCTCGGAGCTTGGTTATGGATGGTATTGCGGCAATGGAAATGCTTTTTGGGTGAGTGATATGGTATTTATGTTTGACCTATCTTTTGGAGTTGTGCGTTGCACACTCTTGTATTGTTGCAAGCGATATTGTTTGCGTAGGAGGGCCGGGCATGTGATTGGGAATGGTTCAGTGGTCGTGATGACCTTCTTGATAGGTTCAGACGTTTGTGTCAACGAGACAAAGAAAGAGAAACTAGAGAACTGAGGGAGAAGATAAGGAAGAAGTATGACGTCCTATTGCCAGATGATGAGCTGCTATTTGGTACCATTCTTGACCAGTACATCAAGGATAAGGGGTGCAGGCCCTCTCTTCTAGAGGCTCATGACACGCTTGTCAAGTATTGGAGGCCGAATAGGATATTGTATCCAAGACCTCTATCCCAAGCTAAGAGGGTTGAGAAGCGAAGGAAGTTTGGAGAAGGAGAGGTTTGCCACGCCAGGCCGCTTGGCGCGCCAGTACTGTTTGGCCACGACAGGCGGCGTGGCGCGGCAAGGCCGAACCAGTAGACGCCGCGAATTTCTTTGCTCTAGTTGTGTTTGCCGAGTATTTCTTTTGTCCGTCGTGAATGCCTGTGTTTGTGGATGCATTCAACATATATATACAGATGAATATAAGGTTCACAGCTGAGTTGAATACAAATAGTTCAACTTAAAGTTCAATTCCAAGCCGAGTTCAACGTATTGTTTAATACATAGCAAAGTAACATAGCCGAGTTCAATAGTTCAACACACCCGAGTTCAATACACATAGTTGAACACACAAAACATAGATAAACATAGTTCAACACAGAAAGCGGCGTTTAACACATGGCGGCCTCTGATTCAACGCCGTGGCAGCCTCTGATCTGGTGGGCTAAAGACATCTGCTACCCGAAGCTGCCTACGTACCCTGGTCTGCAGGCGATTGGCACTGTTGGAACGTCCGAGCGGTCACGACGATGGCACCGCCTAGGTTGTGCAGCGACGTTCGAGGCCTATTAATCAAACATGTGAATAGAGCATGTCTTAATGAATAATTGAACTATATACAAAAATACAGAGCGTTGACGTACCTGGCTTGACTCTCTCTGGGTCTGTGTCATGTTTATCTGGCTGGACTCTCTCTGAGTCTGCGTGTATGGCGGGGCGTCATCCATGTGCTGGCTAAAGATGAACTGATCTGCGATACCCAGGGCTGGTGAGTCCTCTAAGTCGTCCCCTCCTCGTCACTTGCCTACGGCGATGTAGGTGCCTTGCCAGCCCTATGCGAGGAGGAAGGTCTAGCCATAGCCGACGATCCACCAGGGGCACTGTGGACTGGAGTGGGCTGAGAATCAGACGAATGCGCACGTCCGAGGTCTACGGGGTCGACAGTCACGCAGTTAAGCGCCACCCCAGCATCATTCACGATGCGTGAAAGCTGTCCTCCCTATATGCAGGCATAATGTATTAAGAACAGTTGGACGAGGACGTGCAGATAATGTAATAGTTATTAATGAATACCATGTAGTGGTGTAGAGGTGCACGCTCTGGCTGATTGCCCCAGCGAGTGTCGATGTCGTAGTCGTCCTCCGCGTCTGTCTCGACCTTCCATGTTGTACTCCATCCCCGTGGGCCTTAACCTTGTCCTCGCCACTCTTTGCAACCAACGGAGGTACAACGGGTTCTCACCTACAATCCAGTCCTCTCCTTCCGCGGGGTTGTGTCTCTCCCTTTGCTCCCACATGTGGAGGTAGTCTTGATGGGTCACCCTATCATTCTCGGTAATTTGTCGTCATCATCCCGTATTGGCTTCCATCATCAAATGCTTGTGCCCATTTCTCCTTATCCTCCATCTCACCTTCTAACCGTTGTTTAGCCCCCTCGTTCAAGTGTTTTTTAATGCCTCCAGCTTTTCCTCAAATCTTTCCTTCGTATGCACGCCGCAAAGCTCCTTCAACTTTCCAATTACCTCCTTCTTCTTCTGACGATGCCACATGTTGGCTGCAAAGTGCCTCATGCACCACCGGTGAACTAGTGGGGAAAACCCATCCAAATGATTGTTCACACAATTAAGAAGCCCAGCGTGCCGGTCAGAAATCATGCAAACGGTCCGTTCAGGACCAAGGACGTGAAGGCGAACAAGAGTCATGAACCACGACCAACTCTCGTTGTTCTCACTTTCTGCAATGGTGAAAGCTAAGGGCACTATTTGTTGCTCCGGATAGATAGCTACGGCCATCATAAGTGTACCCTTGTACTTTCCTGTCAAGAACGTGCCATCCACAAGTATAACAGGTTGACAATGCTGAAAAGCAGCGGCACACTGTGGAAAGCACCACCAAATCCTCTGCCTGGCGGGCTTGTAGACTCCATGCTCAAGCTGGACTATGTCACCTGTGTGGATAAACCATTTGACACCTTCATTGTAGTATGACATTGCGCAAAGGTGCCGAGGAACCTATGCATACGATTCCTTTCAGTCTCCCCACCGCAGGGCTACGACGTGTTGTTTTGCACGCCATGCCTTATAGTAGTTCGCACGGTATCCACTAAAGGCGAAGATGGACTCAATGAGAGAGGGAATTGATTGTCATTGTTTTTCAAAACAATGCCCAGAATGCGGTGTCCCAGATACGATGATGTCAACTGCAGATGCACTTGCTTAGGCTTAGAGGAACGACACTCATGAGATTGCTTGACTCTTGTAATCTTCCACTTCTTTGTGCCACGCACCTTGCGACACCAAACACGCCACATGCACCCTTGCTTGCACATGAGTTCATACCTCTCGTTCTTGTCAGAGTGAACAACAGTGAAAGGTCTATGAAGTCTAACCGCATGGTCAGCCAAGAAAAACTTGAGGTCGTCAAAGGTATCAAACTTCTTTTTCGCCTCAATCTCTAGGGTCTCACATTGTGGTAAACCTTCGTCTTCTGCATGCAACAAGGTGGTCTCACATATAACCCTATCGACACGGCTTATGTCCTTGTCATTGGCAACACGTGGAATCTCTACATGACATTGCTTTAGCAGATCGAGCTCACGAGCAGTGTATGTCACAAAGCCACACTTATGAGCACCATCCACCATATGCCGACGGATGTGTCATCATCCTGCCGAGGGCAAATGTTGATTGGTACAGGAGGTGGTACAACATCACGAGTGTTTCCTGGAGGTGGTGCACTGTCGCTTTCTAACTCATCTCCCTAGGATTCATGCCCATCATTGTCATACCCACTGTCAAACCCTTCTGAAATATCATCATCATCCTCCTCAGCTTCCTCCCTCTCAAATGCATCATTAGAGAAATAATCATGCGTCGTGTCTGGTTCTATCTCATCAAAGCTAAATGTCTCACTATCAGAATCATCAGCCAACTATGTTCCCTTCGTTTGCAATTGCTCTTGTTGGCTAACACCATTACCTACCTGTGAGATTGTTGACTTCTGTGTCCCAAGCGGAGGCACGACCTCTCTACCCCCCTCTCTACCGGCAGTTCTTCGGCTCGTAACAACCACGTCCAAGTAAGGCACACTAGCTTGCTCTACTAATCTCTTAAATTGATCTCATTCCACATCAGTTTTTAAATCCACTAGAGCGTATGCCGCTCTTCCTCTACCACAATCAACACGGCCTTTCAAGCTAATCTCATCATCTACCCCACAATTAAAATGACTCCGAGCACATTCAACTATCTCATGCAAACACAGGGCAACTTTAAACATTCGCGTGACATCTTTCATATTCTCAAACTCCCCATTCTCTTTGACAACCCCACCATGAAACCAACGGACTAAACAAACCATCTACAAAATAATCATTTCAACGAGAATTAGACAAACAATATGAGTTTTGCCAAATGCATTCCTCCTAATATACACTACAAACATACTACCTCAACAACTTCTAAGAATAAAAGTATGCAACTAATTCTACACGTTAAAATTGATGGCATAGGCATCACTACGTTCATCCTAACCATCAGATTGCAAGAAACAACCATATAAATCACTACAATTTCAAAACATATCCCAAACCCTAAAACACCTATATCTACTCATATCTTGCAAATTCTGCGGTGGAACAAGGGTGGGAATACCTTCACAGGAGGAAGGGAATCGATTTCCACATCTTTTCCCGGCCCAAAACGGCCGGATTTGGCCGGAATCCAGCCGGCAGCGGGCGGCGTTCTGTGCTCGTGGAGGAGAAAGAAGGGAGGAGGAAGAAAGAGAAGAGGGCCCGCGGCCCCATTTCAAATCGGCCTTGCCGCGCCAGGCGGGGTGGCGCGGCAGGCACATGCAGCCGCTAGCCCACTACCCGCCTTGCTGGCACCCACGGCCAGCGTGGCACCCCTGCCGCGCCGCATGCACTGGCGCCGCAGAGCGATTTGGCCGTGCCAGCTGAGGTGGCGCGGCCAAAATGGCTACATAGTGCAAATATTGCTCTGGCCTGGCTGTTATTATAATATTATTAAAAAAGATTAAAATTAAAAAAAAATCTACTTTGGATGGCATGTACCTCGGGCCATATGGCTATCTATAGCGGCGCCCCTTCGTGGTGATTGACCTCATGAACCTCAACAGGTCGACGCGGCGTTGGCCATCATGTGGGGTCAGTCCGGCACCAAGCTGGGCGAGGTCTACTACGCCGTTGCGCGCTCGACGCGGGTTCATTCGGCCTGTTATCCCAGAAGTTCATGCTCCGCCGCCGACAACGTCCTCGACGTGCTCGTCGTCGACGCGCAGAGGGCAGGGTAGGACCTCACTGTCGGCGGCTCATCAGAAGAACATGTGACGGTAGGACTGGTTCTTGGACCGAAGGAGATGACCATGTCGTTGTTCTGAACGAGAGGTTCCCTGAGCTGGACCTTGTCGGAGATGAGCTGGGTGGAATTAGCGGTGCATTTCGCTGGGCCAGCAGGGTCTCGAAGACGAAGCATTACGTGAAGAGGCCCATCACAAGGGACTTTGGCGGCGATCTTCCAGCACGGCACGACAACACCTATCCGTGGGGTCAGGGGGTACGTGATCCTTGACCCCTACGGCGGCGCCGTAGCCCGCGGCCGTTCCCTCACCGCGCACGCGCATGGCGTGGCTCCGGGCGCTGTACACATATATTGGTACATGGCGCCGCACGTGTCGTGCGATCCGTGCGCCGCCTACGGGAACTATGTACATTGACCTCGACCTCGGCACATCAGCTCCTAAAGCGCGCATAGGCGAGTTGCAGACATTTAGGCACTGCTGCTGCCGCACTATAGCATGTAGGGGGCAGGGGGCATTTTGTTAACTACTACCCATTCGACTTTTCCATATGCTTGAACTTGTGATATGATCATGTGTGCTTCAACTTGTAACGAGAGAAGTTGTCATATCTTGAACTTTTGTGCTTGAACTTGTGACGAGAGGACTTGTCATATCTTTGATCTTGTAAATATGAATAATACCTTGTATGCCTTGTATGATCTTTTTTTTTGGTTGAATCTATGTATGTACCGTGGGATTTCTATTATATATTGCAATATATTGTGCTACCGAAATTGGCCATTTATTGGAATAGATTGTGCTGCCCGAAAATGGCCATCACAGCCAGTTGGTCTTCCCTGCCGGCTGTGTTAGGAGAACCATTACAGCCAGCCGGCTGTGTTAGGAGAACCATCACATTCGGCTGAAGGAAGAAACCGGTTGTGTTTGCTCCACCATCACAGTCGGCTGGGCACACCAATTGGCTGTATTGCGTCACATAACACAGCTGGCTGGGTACACCAACCGGCTATGTTGCTTCACGTAACACAGCCGGCTGGGTACAGCAACCGGCTGTGATGAGGCTTTATCACAGCCGGTTGTTGAGCTGAGCAACACAGCCGCTATAAATCAAATGCTCTCTATAACCGGCTGCGAAGGTGGGTTCCGAACCAGTTGTGATAGGGTAGGTGTTGTAGTGGTTAGCTCCATTGCAGCACATTAGAACGAAGTCCTCTGAAAAGAAAGTCCTCTGCCTGTTCCAACGATTGTTTCTTTTTATTTGTTCTCCAGCTCCCGCTTCCCAGAATTATTTGTTAAGTGTATCTATCAAATAATAATCCGTCACCCCCGATTGACTAGCTAGGCTGTCTAAACTCTCCTTTGCTTGTGGCCCTAGACTGTATGTATATAATTATAACTAAGTAGGGGTGGATCTCCTCTAGTTCCGACATATACATATATTTCAATTACCAACTAATTTATTAAAAATAAATTATCAATTAAATAACTTTGTTAAAAAAACATACATATATTTTCTAGGTGTTAATATGGCATCAACAATGCACTTGGTAGTTACTTGTGTAAAACTTGTAACACGGTCTTTTGTTTCTTCTTTTAATTATCGGTTCTCGACCACTATCGACATGTCATCGATTGTTTTCTTTTCTCATTTTTGATATCTCGTATATCCGATTTATAGTCCGATCAGGTATTTTGGTTCCATTTCCAACATAAAAATTATGAAAACGAAATTGGTTGATCCCTGTTGTAGAGCGCTTTCACCCCTAAAGGCAGGAGCTCGAGATTTCCATTTCCCTCTCTATGAGTTAAGCTCCATGTTTTCTTGGCCCGCTTCACCCCCACACAAACACAAGGAACGAACCTCAGACCACGGTCCACCCACCCCAAAATCACAAGCGTCCCTCTCAAAAATCCGCGCGCCCCTCTTTGCCGTTCAAGTCCTTGTTACGCCGTTACGCGCGTGGGACCATCTCATCGGAGGGCCAGAGCGCTGCACCGCGCCCACCATCCGTGCCCAATCCCCTGGGGCCAGGTCACCTCGCGCCCGCTGCTTTATCAGTTTATCTCACCAAACGCTTGCACCACCACTCCCCCTACACGCTGCCACTTCGACCTCTCCAGTCTCCATCTCCACTGCTCCCTCCCGCGCAGGCCACCCGACCGCCCCGAAGCCGCGAAGGTTTCTTGGGACATTCTCGACATGCAGAGCGCCGCGGCCTTCCGGCCGTGCCCCGCCGGGCCGCTGGTGAGCCGCAACCCTGGCCGTCCCTTCTTCCCGTCCCGCCCGCTCCACGTGTCCTCCGCCGTCGCCGCTCCGGCCGCCGCTGCCGCCGCCACTACAAGATGCAGCGCCGTGGGCACACGGGGCCTGGGGCTCGGGCTGCTGCCGCTCGCGCCGGATTGGGAGGGTAAGGGCAAGGCCCGCCAGCGCCAGGTGGCGTGCGGCGCGGCCGGGAAGGCTGTGGCCGGAAAGGCGGACGAGGAAAGCGGCGGGTTCGCCAAGACGCTGCAGCTCGGCGTGTTCTTTGGCCTCTGGTACCTCTTCAACATCTACTTCAACATCTATAACAAGCAGGTGAGTGGGCCAGATGCCATGCCGTGAACTTGGGTGTGCGGGCGTTCTTGAGCCGTTCCTGTTTGGGTGTGCGGTCATTCTAATATGGTTGTATACAGCGTGCTCTCCGTTAACTATTGATATGGATTGTTTAATATTGAATTTTGGGTTTTATCTCAGGATTATGATGTTTGCTTTAAGTGGTAGGAGTACAGAAGATTGCAATCTCATCACTTTTTTTTTTGTCCTTATTAGTGTATTACTGGAAAACTGGTGTGAATTATTTAGAGGGAGCGGTTGGTGGTGGTGGTTCTTTTGTTTTCTTTTGTTTCATGCTAGGTGCCTACGAGGGCCTTACATATGTTTAGATTGGCCAAAAGCTAAATCTACGTTCTATTCAGATTGTTTCATTTTTATTGGAGTTAGCTTCCAGCAGCATGGCCTATTGACCAGTGGACCATTTTTTTCTAAATGAAGTAGCGCCCCCTTCGCTTAAACATTTTTTTTTCTTTTCCTTAATATAATCTTCTGGTTTACTCTTCCATGGCTTCAGTACTGGCATTTTTGGAGAATCGTGCTGGGAAAAAACTTGCAATGTAAAATCATTCTTACCCAGCTAGAGTATGTTTTGTTGAGCATGCAGAACTGATATTCAATGTACACGTTTTGTAATTACTAGCTTAGATAGTTTCTTTATCCTGACAGAATACTAGATTGTACTGAGATCCATGAATATAAACTGGAACTTTTTTTTGCTGTTATGTATATGACAGGTTCTCAAGGTCTTCCCGTACCCCATAAACATTACAGAAATTCAATTTGCTGTTGGAGCTGTGGTAGCTTTGTTTATGTGGGTCACTGGTATTCTTAAGAGACCAAAAATTTCTGGCGCCCAGGTAGACCTTTAACATTTTGTTACAAACTTTAGGCTATTTAGTTGAATCTGTATTAACACTCTGTTCTTTTTTTTCAGCTTGTAGCCATCCTACCTCTGGCTATTGTCCATACTTTGGGCAATCTTTTCACCAACATGAGCCTTGGGAAGGTTGCAGTGTCATTTACGCATACCATCAAGGCTATGGAACCTTTCTTTTCTGTTATTCTTTCTGCAATTTTCCTTGGCGAGGTAATCTTTTATTCCTATACAAATGGAATGCAAGCTAAATGCTTCAAAGTTTAAGAAATTCATTTGTCTTTTTATACCGAATGGAATGGCAGTTACCTACTGTTTGGGTAGGACTATCTCTTCTTCCAATTGTTGGTGGTGTTGCATTGGCATCTCTTACCGAGGCATCCTTTAACTGGTAGGTACCAATCACTAGCATTTGAATCCAAGCCTACCCAAACTAAACCGTAGAAGATAAGAACTTCTGTCAAATGATCTCTGCCTTCTGTTCTTTTCTTGTCATGTTGTTTCTCTTTTATCTTTATGTAGTTTTTGTGTGTGTGGATCTAAATAGGCTTATTGATGTATTTAACAATAATATGTTCCGTATTTGTAGAAATTGTAGCTATGCTTTATTCAAATCATGATATGTCATCTTGCAAATTGTGAGCTGAGATATCTACACCTGCCATCGGGAAATATTTAACTGGGTAAATGCAATTTTATTACAATGATAACAAAGCATTTTAGTCCCAAAGAAGTTAGGTTAGGCTAGATTTCAAACCTGACATGTGCCACAAACCAAATCAGAAAACAAAATAAACGTATCTAAGGCACCAATAATGGTGATGTTTTTAGGGGATCTAAATTTTGTTCATGTTGGATGTGATTTTATTATTTAAAAAGTGAATGATGCAATATAATGTGTATAGAATAACACTCAAATAATGTTCTAAAATTGATTCACTCAGCAATGTATTGTTTCTTAAACCATATGCTAAGTTGAAACATGGCTATGTTTTTTTATTCTTTTAAATTTCAATTAGTGCCTGAGTTTTGCTATGAAATATTTAACTTGGTGTAATTTGATGGCTACAGGGCTGGATTTTGGAGTGCAATGGCTTCAAATGTTACCTTCCAATCACGGAATGTACTGAGCAAGAAGGTCATGGTTAAGAAAGAGGTAACTGAAATATCTAGATTTGCATTTTAAATACAGATTATGTATGAACTTTCATTGGCGTCCTTTCTTTTTCATGTCTGTCACGTTCAGTAGTGCATGTCCATCTCTAATCCTTGTCCACTTCATATGTTTCCTTTGTGCAGGGCCAGGAACCCTTGGACAACATTAATCTCTTCTCTATCATTACAGTGATGTCCTTTTTGCTATTGGCTCCTGTTACCTTCTTTACAGAAGGCGTCAAACTCACTCCTACATATTTGCAATCTGCTGTAAGTGTAACAATGTTTAGATTTACATCACATGGAAAAAAATAGAGAGAATATTGAACCTTGCAGAACCATCAGGGTAAATTCTGACCAGCTTTGTGTTTGTAGGGTCTGGATGCAACCCAGGTCCTTACCAGGTCTCTGCTTGCAGCATTGTGTTTTCACGCCTATCAACAGGTTTGCCATCAAGTTACTCCATGTACTTTGTTGCGATGTATTGATATCTTGAGTTGGAGAAGTTTAGAGGTGTACATATTGCTAGTCGATGGGTTTTTGTTCCTATATATACCATATAGGAAATCGCTAATGATCTGCTTGGGGGGAGGAATTTGCCTAAGAATTCTTGGAATTTAGTTTGATTTGGTTTGAAGGATATGGATTTAAGGGCCCGTTTTCTAATAGGCTCCATAATCTCTATAATGATGGAAACATGTTTCTTAAGGCATCGAGATGTTTTCTGACAGGCTCCATAATCAGGATGCCTATGGGCTATGGCATCTGCCTGAGGGAAAACATATCGTCTGGGCATCCTAATGTGTGGTCTAGGCGTCCTAGAGGATGAGGTGGCTGCCATACCTGAGTGTCGCGTGGGAAATTGAGGGACGCAGATGGGAAAGGTTGGGGTGGGAGTAAATTGAGCACCAGGCAGGAAATTGAGAGCACCAATCATGTACCCAGTCCAGGTTCAATCGTGAGAGGGAAACAGATAATAGAAAGGGAAGGAGAAGAGAGGCCGATGTGGGACAAACCTGGAACTCGCAGAAAATAGAAAGGGAAGGAGGATAGAGACCTGGAACATATGGCGGCTGATCCTCGGAGTTTCCCACGTGTCTCCTGTCCACAACCATGAAATCCCATGTATCTGCGACTGCGGCCCGGCACATCTCTCCGTTCCTCGAACCCATGCGACCCTTACTCTCTGCTAGTCTGCAGTTCGGTTGAGATGTGTGACCCTGTTTTCTGTGCTCTGCCTAGCAGCACAGGTAGCTATTTGCTCCTGGTCTTCTCTTCCCCCTGATCTGCTGCTTTTGCGTGCTCTACTCTACGCCTCCACTGGTTGCTTGACTGATTGAGTGCTTGTCTCTGTTCCAACTTCCCTTTCCTCCTGCTTTCTCTGCTATATTACTCTGCTGCTTGTGCTCAGAGTTTGATGATTGGTTCTCAGAGCTGAAAACTGAGATTTTACAACTATGCATTCTGCGTTTGCCTTGTGCACTACTCTTGTAATGCTACACATACTTCATCCTCACTTCCAAGGTGGTAATAAACCAACCCAACTACAACCACAGCCGGCCCATATGGGCTAACAACTTCAACTACTGAGTATATTGGACTAGGGTATTACATATTGAAAAGAACAATGAATGAGTTCTAAATTCCAGTTGATGATGCCATAGGAACATCTCATTTTCAAGTTCTTGAATGCTATATGCACTAGTATTTTGCAAGTAATTGATATATTGACTATTGTACGTCAAACTATTTCTGACCTTGTATGAAACTTGATATTTCCCCAAAGCGGTTATGCTTATGCAATATATTTTCCCTTTTTTTTGTGGGCATCCAATGATTATAGGCTATCTCCACAGGTGAAATGTGTACAAAGAGACATGCCTACTAAAGCAATCTGCTCATTTAGTTATAGTAAGCCGGTATATGTTTTTTACTGAGTGTGGTTCGATTATCACGCTGCACGTATCAGGGTGTACTCGAGGTGGCGTAGCGTTATCCAAATAAGACCTGTAGAAGCAGCTGTTTAAGAGCTAGTTCCTAATGCACGACATTTGATGTATTCTTTGTTTTCCTAATATTCTTGGCTGCATATACGTTGCAAAGGTGTTTTCATTGACTCATTATTTCTCTGCTTTGTTTTTATTAAAGGTTTCGTACATGATTCTGCAAAGGGTGTCTCCTGTTACTCATTCCGTGGGCAACTGTGTTAAGCGTGTCGTGGTCATTGTAACATCAGTTCTGTTCTTCAGGACACCTGTTTCTCCTATCAACTCCCTTGGTAACCTTGCTGATTATCCCTCTCTGCTTTTGATTGATCGCATTCCTCTGTTGTCTCACCATTCTATGCTTTCACTTCTGTGTGTAGGTACTGCGATTGCACTTGCTGGAGTTTTCCTGTACTCTCAACTGAAGAGACTCAAGCCGAAACCGAAGACTGCCTAAATAGGGATCGCATTTCTATTTCTTTCACCCCGTGTTTATGGAGTCATATCATGGCAGGATACCTTGAAGTTGTTGATTTAGTTTAGAAATGTTTTTTTTTTGAGCAAATACGAATTCACTGTTAGGATCACTGGTGTTCTGATCAAGGAAGGTTTTGAAATTGTCTGTATAGTAGACGTATTAAGAGATGTACGGAGTAGCGTGTATGTTCCATGGTGTCGATAAAAGTAGCATTGTCACAAAAACAATGGCAAACATGCGCTGGAAAGCGGCTGGCCGTACAAAATATGAAGTAAACTTGGTGACCGTACCGTGTCCGTGTGTTGCTTCATTTATGTAGCATGTTGACGCGATAATTAATATACGCTAATAGTTACAGTGCCCGACCGACATTTGAACATGTATTAGTTGTAGCTATACGTTCCTCTGAAAGCCTATGTTATTGTTAACTGTGGCTGAAATATCGTTGTAGGAACTTTATCATAAAGTTCTTTTTTGTTATAAAGAAATTCAAAAGATCCTGCTCGTTGAAATTACATACTACAGAATGCTCAGTCTCTGTTTTTTGCAGCAGCTGCTGCAGCAGCGCATTGTCTTCTTTTTTGACATCAAACCTGTTTCGAGAGTCATTTTCTATTAAACTGAAGTAGAACATTTCATTTGCCGAATAATTCTAGTACACGTGAAAAACGCATGTTCGCACACATTTTTGTTTCAGGTAACATCACCGACAAAACCTAGAATGAAAGCCGGCTGTTCGTTGCAATGCTAGTATATACAAACAGTTTGTAGTGTCAATATATAAAAATGATACGATTAGTTTTCGTAACTCATACAAAATCGAATAGGCAGATCACATCTTTAGTTTAATCGAGCCACGTCACCTGGCCATATTCTAGATGCCCTTTACTCGTACGGAGATCACCAGGTGAGCTCCATTTGGTGCACTCGCTAGAAACAACGATACTATAAATTATTCAAATTTATACAATAATGTTTACGCATTTATATTTTTAAACAGATTTAGTATAATACATTTTATAGGTTAATCTAATGATACTTATTTTATACCATAAATATTAGTATTTTTATAAGTTTAAATTTGTTTGCAGAAAGAGAGTTGTATTCTTTTTAAAACGGTGGAAGTAGGATGCAAGTGGGTATCTAATGATGTTTTTTGGGTCAACTAAATAATTACTATGGTATACCAATCTTGTTTATTTATATTCTTAAATTAATTACGTGCAATGCCATCCTAATTCATTTTATTAAGTTTGTGGATCAATCCAATGACTCAAAATAAATATAACGTAAGCATAGTTATTTATGCTACCAAACCCAGGGGCCAGGTTACCACAATCCAAGACTATTTAGATCGTCAGAGCTCCATATCTAACTTATGGCTAAGTTTTAGTTGGACATAAGTGTAGGGGACAGGTCAGGTGTTGTGGTAAGAGCATCTCCAGTAGAGACGGCATCCGACCAGCCATCATCATTTTTACCCAGTGTGGTACAAAAAGCATGGTCCAGCAGAATAGCTAGAAGGATCGGCATCAATGTTGACACGCTAACGCATGAGCCTGGGCAGCCAAATTTGGTCATCGTGTGTGCCTGGCCATCCGCTTTCCTCTGAGACTGACAGCTTGGTCCTTTCTAGTTGTTCTGCTTCAAAACTCCATCCGTTTAGCTCTTTCATAAATTCAAAAAGTGATTATATCAGCCTTCTAAAATCATGTCTATTTTTATACTAATAGAATAAATAACAAAGAACTCATTTTAACTAGGTTCAACTCAAAATCTCTTATGAATTTAAACTTAAAAATTCCTCAAAGTTAAAATTATTTGAACTTTAGCGTTTTAATTTAATTCCTAGAAATTAGTTAAAAATATTTTATTTCATATTGAATTGGATAATAATCAAACAAAGGGCAATGAGATTTTGGAGGGTGGGATTTGGCTAGTCTGCTGGAACACTGAGTAATATGGAGAGGGAATCTTTTGGAGTGGATAGCCAAATGGAGATATGGAGACTCAAATTTAGATAGTCTGCTGGAGATGCTCTAAGACTATTAAGATAAGAAGAAGATGATTTAATATAAGAAGCAGCATCACTGAGCCATCTAAATGATCTCTAAGGAATGAACCCTTGCCGGTGATCTCCTCCCACGTTGCTTCTAAATGCCGACCATCGGATCGGCAGCTTGGAGCCTTGGTCTGCCCGGTTCGTGTGATCCCTGGTACTTTGCAAACAAGTGGCCCCTTGTGGGATCCATGGGACCCAATGTTGTGGTCCCACAAGTAGGTCCACCATCCTAAGTCCCAAGTAGGCGCCACCATAGACCCACTAAATTTGTTAGACATGGGACCATTGTAGTTTTTTTTTTAAAAAAATATATGAACATTGTTTAAAAAACTTTCTAAGATGTTATGATATAATAGTTCTTATTTTGTTGCTTCAATATAACATCATACTAATTCACATAGCTTCATGGAACAGTGCCTCCTCCAATCAATTTTTCGTTACGGAGCGGTAACATAGTACCTCGATTCTTCAATATACCGATGACGGTGTCTAAGACCGCAAGCTGGGATCCGTGGGGGGCCCTCGTTTAGAGATTTGGCATAGGAGTGCAGCTTCGCTCAACTACCTATAGACATATTCAGGTCTCCCGGAGGATAATAACCCCAAATCATTTGTGATTTGGAGTAGTCTATTGGATTTAGCTTGAGCTCATTAGGTCGAGATTCTGGGGTCCTCTTACCATTGCTCTGTCTATCCTATTTATATCCTTCCCCAGGAGACTTTCATTCTTCTATGACACACATCGAACGTGCCCTTGGTCGGTGCCGCAAAATGCAAGTGGGTCATGTAGGTAGGACCCACAGTTGGTCCCACTGGCTAGCCCAAGATGGCATGGACATTGCCACACTTGGCTAGAGTTTGGTCAGTTCTAACAACTAATATGGTTGACCACAGTATAATATCTCTTTAATCATGGGTTTACCGGTATACTTCTCTTCACTACAAGAAAAAGGGGCATTCGTCCACTTCACATTAGTACTTGTTGTTTTTTGAGCCCGTACAAGACCGATTGACAAGCACAGTAACTCCCTGGGGCCATTTAGTACTGGCTTGCAGCTCGTTCGGCTCGCTGGGCTGGGGCACGGCTGGGGCTGGAACTGGCTGATTTGTTCCTATGTTGGGAGGCTGGCTGGTGGGCCAGCCGCTCCAGCCCAGCCGCCAGCCCAGCCGGAAACCAGCAGCCGAACAGGGCCTTGGTGTTACGAGCCGGTACTAAATGGTAGCATTTAGTACCGGCTTGTCACATAAGCCGGTACTAAATGGTCCATCCCGGAAGAGTTAAAATGGTAGCATACATCTCTTAACCATATGTGCTAGGTGGGTGGGATGGTTGAGAGGGCTAGGTGCGAGGCAAGAGGTAGTAGGTTTGAGACCCCGCGGGCGCATGAAGCCTCTCGGGAACGAAGCCTCGGTATCGTATTTCTGGTACTTAATGAGATTCCTACACGTACTAAAGGGCCACTTTCTACCGGTGCTTATTTGCCACGCCTTTAGAGACCATGGGTCAAATAAAACACGTACAACAACCCAAGAGATACCACTAGCTAACCACATACGTTGTTAGAATTAGCCAAACTCTGAGCAAGCATGATAAGTTGATAACGGCCGCACAAAATTTCTAGTAAGCAACGGTTAACATCCTAGTCCTTGTTTTCTCCTTTTCTCTTCTGGCTCCACCTCGACGCCGCCAGGGCGCCGTCTGCTCCTCCGTGCGCTAGAGCAGCCTACCTCTAGTGCCACATCTCAATAGCGTTGTTTGGATAGATATTAGGAAAATAAAAAGAATTGAGTCTATAATAAAAATCCCCCTCTAACTCTTTTTATTTTGCCTCAATTCATAAATATCAAAATGATAGTACTAGTTCCATTTGGCCTTGTTTAGATACATGCTACAAAATTAGAATTTAGGGAACATCTAAAAATTTAGATCTTTGCACTTGTCTTAGGTGTTTAGATCCATTTGTTTATTTTTTAGCAAACCGTGTTTAGATGTATTTGCTAATTTCGAAGTGGGCCCCACATATTTGTGTGCAACTGTTGGCTCTAGGAGATGAGTAGGCTCACAGATAGGCTGATTTTAGTGGGCCCCACACGTTGGGCCCAACAATATCTTTTGGTGGGCTGATCTAATTTTTTATATGTGCTGATCTAATTTTTTATATGTGTTTATCTATAAGCTAAATTTAACTTTTAGCTTTTTGCCACTCAACTAAACATGCTCTTTGTCGCGCATGGATGAGATGCATCGTTATCCGTTACACCCGGGAACGATGCGCCACACCCCAATCCTTCCAGAAGAGCCCGAGACGTGTCGGCACCGACGCTTCCATGGGCTGCACACGTCCCGCGGCTCTGTCCTCGTTGTTCCCCTCGTCTCCGCCTCCCAACCCATCATGCATGCACACGTACCCCACTGCCGTGGCGCTCGGATCCCAATCCTCACGCCGCTCGCCCGCTTTATAAACGGCGGTGCCTGCCTTCACCTGCTTCACCAACTCACAGCGAACAAACAATCTCTCTAGACAGTCAGACAAACATACACTAGCGAGCTACTAGCGAGACTCCACCGATCCGTGCAGCATGGAGTACGGCCAGCAGGGTCAGCACGGCCACGGGACCACCGGCCGCGTCGACCAGTACGGCAACCCGGTCGCCGGCGTCGGGCACGGCACCACCGGAACCGGCGGTGGCATGGGGTACGGCACCACTGGCACCGGCGGCATGGGCCAGCTGGGCGAACACGGCGGCGCTGGCATGGGTGGCGGACAGTTCCAGCCCGTGAGGGAGGAACACAAGACCGGTGGTATCCTTCACCGCTCCGGCAGCTCCAGCTCCAGCTCGGTAACCACCTGATTCTGATTGTTTTCATAATTGCACTGCTTCCTGCTTAATCCTGTCGGCACTGGACTTGCTAAATTGGATACGTTATTTTTTGTTTGCAGTCCGAGGATGACGGCATGGGCGGGAGGAGGAAGAAGGGCATCAAGGAGAAGATCAAGGAGAAGCTCCCTGGAGGCCACAAGGACGACCAGCAGGGCATGGCCACCGGCGGCGCCTACGGACATCAGCAGGGACACACCGGCATGACCGGCACCGGAACCGGCGCCACCTACGGACAGCAGGGACACACTGGCATGACCGGCACAGGAACCGGCGCCACCTACGGCACCGAGGGCACTGGCGAGAAGAAGGGCATCATGGACAAGATCAAGGAGAAGCTGCCAGGACAGCACTAGATAGGCGCGGCTACTGCGTAGTGCGTGCGCGCGCAGAACCGTGCTGCCTCGCTCTCTCACGGCGTTCCGAGAAAATAAAGTAAACCCTATGGAATAAAGTGTCCCTAGATGGACGGTTTGCACCTGTGTCATGTGTAGGCACTGTTGTGATCCGAGAGGTTCGCCACCTGTGTAGTAGTGTGTGTTTGTATGTAACATCAACACGTATAGTGTTTGTACCGTACTGTGTACACGGCTTTGTTTTTCTTTGCTGAATACATACGCGTGTTGTGTAATAAATTGCGATATTTTACCTAGAAAATCTACAAACCTCTACACCCGTAAAATAATTGTTATCCTTAATTAATACAGTGAACATTATTACTTTAAGTAGAGAAATAATGATCAAATAAAAAAACCGGCTGGCACACACAAAACACAAGTATGTGAGAGGTGGAAATCAATCTGATTCATGAAGCATAGCTTTTGTTTCTGTGATGTAACGCCTTCGACAGCTTTGTGGCTTTTGCTGTGCTGTGTAAAGCCTTGGACAGAGAAAATTATGTACAGTAGCATAGCTTGATGTGGCTGCAGTACTGCGCAGCTGTAGACAGTGCCGCCGGACAACTACGTTTGCCGGCACTTACAGCTCGGAGAGGGTTCTCCTTATCCCTTCTCTCACGTGACAACTGACATTAAACATGGCAACATTGAAAAATGCATGTTTTGCACACAACGTGTCTCGTTTCTTGGCTATGTTGTTACTCCACAGGCATTGAGGTGGACGGCAGCAAGATCAACGGCATCCAGGAATGGCCCACACCGACGACGGTCACGCAGATTCGGAGTTTCCTTGGTATTGCAGGTTTCTACCATAGATTTGTGCGTGATTTCAGCCCCATTGCAGCACCTCTGCACGAGGTTACAAAGAAAGATGCGCCCTTCATTTGGAGTCATGCACAGGAGGTCGCATTCTGCACTCTCAAAGATAAGCTCACACATGCTCTTGTCTTACAATTGCCTGATTTTACTAAAATCTTTGAGCTTGAATGCGATGCAAGTGGGATTAGATTAGGTGTTGTTTTGTTACAAGAGGGTAAACCGGTTGCTTACTTTAGTGAAAAATTAAGTCGTCCTAGCTTGCGTTATTCTACTTATGATAAAGAACTGTATGCTCTCTTACGCACTTTACAAACATGGCAGCATTACCTGTGGCATCATGAGTTTATTATCCACTCTGATCATGAAGCTTTAAAACATATTCGAACTCAAACAAATCTGAATCGTCGTCATGCTAAATGGGTTGAATTCATTGAGTCTTTTCCGTACATTATTAAACACAAGAGTGGGAAGGAAAATGTCATTGCTGATGCTCTGTCTCGCCGGTATACTATGCTTTCACAACTAGACTTGAAAATTTTTGGCTTGCACACTATGAAAGACCAATATGTTGATGATGCTGATTTTCGAGATGCTTTTGCTCATTGTTTGACTGGGAAACCATGGGGTCAATTTCATATGCAGGATGGGTACCTGTTTCGAGCTAACAAGCTGTGTGTTCCAGCGACCTCGGTTTGTCTTTTGTTGTTGCAGGAAGCACATGGCGGCGGCCTCATGGGCCACTTTGGCGTCTTCAAGACGCACGAGATACTGTCTGCGCACTTCTTCTGGCCCCGGATGCGCCGTGATGTCGAGCGCCATGTTGCACGCTGTACTACGTGCCAGAAAGCTAAGTCCCGTATGAACAACCATGGTTTGTATATGCCTTTACCTGTCCCTTTGTCCCCGTGGCTTGATATTTCAATGGACTTTGTTTTAGGACTGCCTAGAACTAAGAAGGGGAGGATAGCATTTTTGTGGTTGTTGATCGCTTCTCTAAAATGGCTCACTTTATACCTTGTCATAAAACTGATGATGCTAGCATGGTTGCTAAATTGTTCTTTCAAGAAATTGTTCGTTTGCATGACATTCCAAATACAATTATCTCTGATCGTGATGCTAAGTTTCTCAGTCATTTTTGGAGATCACTGTGGAATAAATTGGGCACTAAATTGCTATTTAGTACAACATGTCATCCTCAGACTGATGGGCAGACTGAGGTGGTAAATAGAACTTTGGTTACCATGCTTAGGGCTATTTTAGACAAGAACTTAAAATGTTGGGAAGATTGTTTGCCTCATGTTGAGTTTGCTCATAACCGTGCTACGCATTCTTCGACTAAGATGTGCCCTTTTGAGGTGGTTTATGGCTATGTCCCGCGTGCGCCTATTGATTTATTTTCCGCCGATGCTGCCGATGCTCCCCACTTAGATGCTGTTGCACATGTTGAGCACATGATAACGTTGCATGATCATTGCTGCTGCGAACGCTCGCTATCAGGTTGCGGTTAGTAAAGGTCGTAAACATGTTACTTTTGCACCTGGTGATTTGGTTTGGTTGCACTTGCGCAAGGATCGATTTCCTACTTTACGTCGTTCTAAATTGATGCCTCGCGCCGCTGGTCCTTTTAAAGTGCTAACCAAGATTAATGATAATGCTTATATTCTTGACCTACCTGCGGAGTTTGGTGTTTTCACTAGTTTTAATGTTGCAGATTTGATACCATACGCGGGCGAGGATGAGGAGTTGCCGTCGAGGACGACTTTGTTTCAAGAAGGGGAGGATGCTGCGGGCATCGACTACACTTCTTCTGGCCCCGGATGCGGCGCGATGTCGAGCGCCTTGTTGCACGCTGCACTACGAGCCAGAAAGCTAAGTCCCTTCTGAACAACCACGGTTTGTATATACCTTTACATGTCCCTTAGTCCCCGTGGCTTGATAATTCATTGGACTTTGTTTTAGGACTGCCTAGAACTAAGAAGGGGAGGGATAGCATTTTTGTGGTTGTCGATCGCTTCTCTAAAATGGCTCACTTTATTCCTTGTCATAAAACTGATGATGCTAGCATGGTTGCTGAATTGCTCTTTCGAGAAATTGTTCGTTTGCATGGCATTCCAAATACAATTGTCTCTGATCATGATGCTAAGTTTCTCAGTCATTTTTGGAGATTACTATGGAATAAATTGGGCACTAAATTGCTGTTTAGTACAACATGTCATCCTCAGACTGATGGACAAACTGTGAATAGAACTTTGTCTACCATGCTTAGGGCTGTTTTAGACATGAACTTAAAACATTGGGAAGATTGTTTGCCTCATGTTGAGTTTGCTTATAACCGTGCTACTTATTCTTCGACTAAGATGTGCCCTTTTGAGGTGGTATATGGTTATGTTCCGCGCGCGCCTATTGATTTATTTTCTCTGGATGCTGCCGATGCTCCCCACTTAGATGTTGTTGCACATGTTGAGCAAATGATAATGTTGCATGATCAAACTCATCAAAATATTGCTGCTGCAAACGCTCGCTATCAGGTTGCGGGTTGTAAAGGTCGGAAACATGTTACTTTTGCACCTGGTGATTTGGTTTGGTTGCACTTGCGCAAGGATCGCTTTCCTACTTTACGCCGTTCTAAATTGATGCCTCGCGCCGCTGGTCCTTTTAAAGTGCTAACCAAGATTAATGATAATGCTTATGTTCTTGACATGGCTGCGGAGTTTGGTGTTTCCACTAGTTTTAATGCTGCATATTTGACACCATACGCGGGCGAGGATGAGGAGTTGCCGTCGAGGACGACTTCATTTCAAGAAGGGGAGTTGCCGTCGAGGACGCCTTTGGCTCAAGCGCCTCCCCCTCAGGCGCCTCTGGCCCAGGCGCCTCCCCCTCAGGCGCTAGAGGCCCAGGAGCTTCCTCCACTTGGGCCGATTACGCGGGCTCGCGCAAGAGAGTTAAACTACATCATGGTACTGAAGAATGAAGGCCCAGGAGAATAGACGACCAGCCCACTCGGAGGCCCGTGGTTGCGGCGGCCCGGCTAGTGGCGCCTAGGGTTTCCCAACCCTAGGGCGCCACCTCCCATAGCCGCCAGGGGCTGCGCCCCCTCTATTTAGTTAGACTACTCTTTTCATTTGCAACTTGAGTTTTGTTTTCCGATTAGCCTCTGCTAAACGGATCACGCGCAAATACGCGCTGACCTCTGTAATTCAGGACTCCACCTTCGAGTGATATTAAGATTGCTCGCCTCTTGTTCTTGTCTGTTCTTCGATCGCGAACAGGGGTTGATCTTCATGATCAAGCCAACCTTGCATCCGCAAGTTCGGTAACCACAGAGAGTTGGTTCAGCGATTGCATTGGCGCCTCGAGTTCACTCGTCGTAGTTGGATCGTGAGGGTCTACATCCGCCTAAGTCGAAATTACCTCCACTCACCGAAAGATCGGGCACTCCGCCTCTATCCAACATGTGGGCCTCCCAATCCGTGGGTGATCCTTTCGGTGTCCGTTAGATGAACCGACTGCAAATATTTGGTCCAGGTGTCTTAGAATTGTGTTTGTTACCTCTCGGATCGTTGATGTGGTAGGGGGGCGAAGTTGTAGGCTGGTCGGGCGGGTGTCTACCTAGTTTTTGTTGGTTTTTTCTCCAATTTGTCCCTACAACAGTAGTTCATCCAAAACTCATGGAAATTGTGAGGTTAAAGTAAAATATGTCTGGAACCTTATGCAAAATTTCTATCTACTCCCAAGATGTTGATGAAAAATCGACCGTCAACAAGATATTCCTTTTATAGCTCCACTAGGGCAGTTGCAAGTGAAGTCGGTGGAGTAACCGCCCTTGGTAACCGGTTTAGAAAACTTGGCCCGAACGACTGCAGGGATGGGCCAGCCAGATGGCTCTGGGCTGGCCGGACACCCCTCTCCCTCAATGCCCACCACCTCACTCGTGAATGCTCCAGATGACTTCCTAGCATCGGTTTGTGAAGGCGGTTGCCCAAGCCGAGTCTGTTTTATCCGAAGATGGGCCCTCCTATCCAGGGCTTGATCCTTTCGGGTCCGTTGGATGAACTGACACCAAACCCACGCGTAGGATTAATGGAAGTTGTGTTTCTCATGCACTGGATTGATGACGTGTTGGAGTGGGAAGGTTGATGGTCGGCCATGCATTTGGCCCATTTTGGCTCTATTTCGTCCATTCTTCTCCTATACTCAAATAAACACCAAAACTCATGAAATTTGTTAGCATAAAGTGTTTACCATATTTTAGTTGATGGCGAATGTTATTTTATTAGAAATGTTAGCGGAAAAATTAGTGATAAAGTTAGTAAATAATGCCCGCCAATTTTTGTGTAAGGAGACAATAATTTCACAATGTCTAACACTAGGTTGGCCTAGCCTCATGTCATACATGTGCCCACACTATTAGGTTAACATCTTCATGTCCATGACTTGTGAAACATAATCATCAACTAATAGATGTGCTAGTCATCAACTATAACTAGAGACAACTTTGTAATAACCATACAAGTAAGAGAGTTTCACAGAAAATTCACAAAATTACATGTCAATACAAGTTTCATTTCATAGATATTCAACAAATAATCAACGTGTCATGGATACAATGTAATATGATCATATCTACGATTACCTCTAGGGCATATTTCTAGTAGGCGTTCCTCAAAGACCTCATCCTAAGAACCCAATCTAGATTTCTACCATGTGGCCACCCGAGCAGAAGCTGCCAGACCCAATAACGCCGTCTATCTCACCATTGCCTCCTTGCCTTTGGCTGAATTAAACTCCTGCTGATTGAATCCGTGATTCATCCACATAGGACCGAGGGAGAGGGGGTGCATGCGATTCAGGCCTACTCAATGCTTGCCGAAGGAACCAGGGGGCTCCAGGAGTGGGAGGATCATTGAAGAGGGGGGGGGGATCATCACTTTATCTTCGCCTTGTCCCTTCCCCTTGCTCTTGCCATTTTCGCTCAGACTGAAGAGCTACATCCTGGACTACTTGATATTTTCACTAGAATTTGGTGGATTGGGATCACTGATGCTTGGGGGCTTATGCGAACAATGGCAATGCGGGTTAGAGGAGGGAGGCACAACTACTCATCGAAATGGATCTACGTTTTTCTCCGAACTATTTGCACAATTAGAATCAGTGTGGTCTCCTGGAAGACAAATGGTTTTATTCTTCAAAATAGGGTCAAAACATAAAGTATTGGTCAACAAGATGGTCTTTGGTTAATTGGGTGGCATGAGCGGTTAAGTACATGTTTTCTAGACTACCATCCATAAATTTACAAAAGTACCTTTGTGATTTAACACAAAATTATCTCCAAGAGGTATGTGTGGGTCGTATCCCAATTTAAACAAGTCGGATTAAGGCTCGATGATTACGGGTATATCTTGTAAATATTCTTCAAAAATTTATTGGTTGATTATATTCAAAACTTAGTTTCGAGGTTGCCTCAGGATTTGAAAGAACTTGGGCACAAGCAAAATTGAATCTTTTCACGAAATTTTTAAAAAAGACATTGAATTTTTTTTCTTCCAAGCAAAATGAGGCTCAAGGGCTACTCAATTGGGTAGACTTGAACGGTGCACACCAATAAAATTCTCGAGATGTTCTTGAGCACATTAAGGCTTTAATACAACTGGCTGAGAGTTCCTGAAGGCGAAAAATAATTGGCTGACTTCAAATGATATCAGGTTGACTCCAAATGAACTCAAGATGATGTCAATAGAACTCAACTATACTTGTACTTAACACGATGAAGCACTCGGTGGATTGTCATGCTGCTATCTTCGTAGATAAACAACCTGGACGGACCATCCCTATATGTGTACATGCTGGCCTGCCTGCATGACGTGACGACCAAAGCACATCCTATTGATGGGTACATGTTTATTGGAGTTTTACTATATTAGAAAAATATATATGTAGTTGTAAAGGGTGCTTTTTGTACGGCTTCCTTTGTTACCATGTTCATCAGACTATATGTGAGGAGGCAGGGTACCCAAAACACATCAATCAATTCAATACGAGATACATCGCATACAAGGTCCAAACCTATCTCAGTCTTGTCCCTTGTATGATTCGAGTTCTTGGTTGTCGGTGATACTTTTGCTATCCCAACTACTACTTGGGATATCCCTAAACAGGTTGCCCGGATAAAGTACCAAAGCAGAGGAATCTATTAGATAGGCTTTTCACCGCTGCTAAAAGTAGAGAAAAAAACAAGCATTAATACCAGCTAATAGACCCCTATTAGTACTGGTTACGATAACAATACTAAGTTTTCGATACTAAATGGATGGCTATACAGTAGCTACTAAACGGAGCATTTACTACCGGTGTATAACACTAACCAAAACTAAATGATTTTCAGCAAAATTTCTTTTTGAACCTGTGGCAGGCATGCATATGCACAACGGTGAATGCACGTGCGTGATCTGTGCGGTTCGAACTTGTGACCTCCGCATGTAGCCTCCTTTACTATTCCACTCATAGAGCACATGTGGTAGATAGAGATACTATCCTTATAAAGTAATGCAGGGGTGGACAATTTAGTACCGGCTCATAACACCACTTGATACTAAATGCTACCATTTAATACGGCGTAGTGTTACGAGACGCTACTAAATGACCGGAGCTCCCAAACTTATTATTTATTATTTAGTACTGGATTTTAACACTACATTCTATGCTACTTTTCTTTGTTGTGCTATTCTAAATTTATTTAGCTAGAACGAGGTACCGAGGTTGGATATGGTGCCGTTATCCCCAGGAGACGATTGCGGATAGGTTCTTATGGCACTTCCTAAGCTAGTCAATCGGCAAGACCGGGAACCTTGCGCCACGCCAGACATAGAGGTTTAAATTCCATGGCTAACGAACGCACGTTAACTATCCCATTCAGGAAACAACTGTTGTTGCTTCATCGGGTTCACAGACCACTTTAAGCTATTGATTGATGGATAGAAAAAAACGATAGGAAAGGCGTCAAATTGTGGATAAATCCACTTGTTGATATCCACTGCCTGTTCTCGGTCAAATGTATTTTGACAACGGTAAAACCGCATGAAAAAGGTTATGCTCTAGCGGGCTCTCTATCGAGTGTTCATAGGGGTCTTAAGGTGTTTGTACCTCGAGTTGGCAAACCGTCATATCGCCTAATAAATAGAGCTAGAAACCCTGTTGGGGTTCTAGATCAATCCCTTTATTTCTGATTACACCTGCCAATCCCCTAATTTTAGTGGTTCCTTTGGTAACCTCTAAAATAGATGATCCAAGTATCCGACCATCGGGAGGAATTCCTAAAATATAGAAGGCAAGGCATTTCCCTCGATTTCTCGAGGGAATGCTACCATATTGCTATGGGGCTCCTGCCAAAGCGCCTTCCCGAGATCGGACTCGAGGGAAGGTAAGACATCCCGCCGGGATGCCACAGTAAAGTGCTAACTAAGAACTACAATCTTGGAAACAGTATAGAATAGTAGAGTTCTTTGTTAGCACTGTGCCTCAAAGAATTATCCCCCCTCCAGGGGCGAGGGCTCGGCTCCATCTGCTCTGCTGCCAGGAAAGGTATAGGGAAGTGTTCAATTCTTTTTGCTCTGCCTTTCATGGCAGCAGAGCGCCTCTCCCGAATGAAATAACTACCAACTTTCCTCCCTTGGTAGGGGAGGTAGGAGAGGTCGTCCGGCCCAAGGGAATTAGTTATTAAAATAAAATTACCCCTCGAGGGGGCTAGGGGTGGGGCCGGGTGTCCGACCGGGCGGCCGGTCAGGTCGGTAGTTATTCCATTCCGTCAAGTAGTAGGTTGAGCCTTCCAAAGTTTTTGATAGCTGGCTCAACTATTCTTTAACTTTTGGAGGGGGTTCGGGGGAACCTTCTAAATTCCCCCAAACTGAGCTATTTCAAGATTTTCAAAATCTTGAAATGACATCCGAAAAAATTTTGCGATTTTTTCGATACATTTCCTATACAAATTGCACCTCCGGAGGGGCCCTTTCTAGTATAACGTGACGTTGGTCACTGTCGCAGGACGAACCCCCGTGGGATCCGTCCTGTGGTTGCTTAACTACTAGCGAGTAAGATATGCCACAGTATGTGCCTTCTTGTCCGATGAATGCTCAAGTCTTTTAAGTGTCTTGCCAGGGAATGTAATCGATTCCTCTTTCGAGGTTGGATATGGTGCCGTTATCCCCGGGACGATTGCGGATAGTGTTACAGTCCCTTTTCCTGTATGTTTCTATACTGTTAACTACCCCGTTCATCTATTTGAATTAGGCCTGATTGATGAAGATTACGTAGCTAGTTTTACGTGGCAAAGGTGAAGGCTGGGACGTGTCGGCCTGTGCCTCGGCCCTCGGGAAACTACCCGCGCCTCCACGTCGCGTCTCGCTACCCCTGCCACCGAAAAAGATGGGCTGGAACTGGAAGCGTTTGGAACCGCGCGTGTCACCGCTGGCGACGGCCTCGATTGAGCCAGAGCAGCAGACCCGCCACCCCCGGCCTGTCGCCATCGCCGCCGTCGCCTGCTGACGCAGCGCCGACGGCGTACGCTGCATAAGAAGAGATCAGCAGAGGACGGGATGGCCGCACCAACAGACGCCCGGAGTCGCGATGGAGCAGAGGAGAAGCAGAGGCGCACGGCCGCGCCCGCTCAGCGACTGCGGCGTTGCTCTGGCTCTCGCCATCGTGTCGCTGGGCGGGCTCGCCGGTGCCGAAGCGATCACGCGGTCCGATTTCCCCGAGGGGTTCGTCTTCGGCGCCGGAACGTCGGCTTATCAGGTAACTATGCTGCATTTATGGCTCCTTTTGTTCCAGTAATTACGATGTGCTTGCCTGCCCTGTAGCGTAGGCGAATTTGAACCATTGCACGATTCTACTACTTCGTTTCAGTTTACCATCAGAGTGTCATTTGGTGACAACTCTGTATTCATGACACGTCCGAATTAACGCATTACTTATCAGCACCACACACAAGAAACAAGGACTTGGCACAACGCCAGACTACAGAATTAATTCATCCTCTACAGGATGATTTTTTTAAAGCTTCTAAACATACTTTACCACTAAGAAAGGGGTCCTGTTTTCGATGAGTTTCGTTTATTATCATCAGAACTCATAGCTGACACTTCGCTCTTCAATTACTATTCGCGGACAGGAAAATACTCCTTCAATTTTGTTGATTGCTTGCTGTTCTTCTAATGTTACTACTATCTTAGCAATGGTTGTGGTCTTGTGGAATCGGAGGAGAATTTTAGACCCCCACCCAAACTGGTGGATTTTGAGAGATTCAACTAGGATTTACTTTTGAGTCGACCAACCAAAAAGTTCATGTCTTGATGAAATTCGGCATGAAGTTTGACAAAATTTGACCGACAGGCAAGAGGAGGAAACAAATGAGATATTCGTGGGCCTGTTTGGGCTTTGGACCAAAAAAAATATACTGGGCTAAATTATATAGCTGATTTTTTTGTGTTGTTATCTTTTAGGCCCAAATGATATGGGCGAAAGTCGTTGAATTTCGGCCCATTCCATCCACATCCCAGATATATAGCCAAACTATTATGATGTTCGTCATAATTTTTTTTAGGAAAAGTCTAATTTTCACCTTCCAACTATTGCCAAAATCTAATTTTCAACCCAACTACAAGACCGTACACTATAAACAATCTAAATATCTTAACCGTGCAAAATTGACCCTTTCGGTGGTTTTGGATTTTAAATATAAAAAATTTAAAAAATCATTACTCATTTATTTAAAATATAAAAACATAAATCCGGTGCCCTTTTTTTTCCAAAAATGTGACCTATATGTTTGTGCGCCAATAGAAGTTATTTGTACGTTATTTATTTTTATTCTAAATATTTTTATAAAAAACAATAAGACACTATTAATATAAACATATAATATCCAAATAATATTAAATAGTGCGGCAATAGGTTGGCTACATTTTAAGAGAACTTTTGACACTGATTTCATATTTTTTGGGTCAAAAATAAATTAGTTATGAATTTTTAAGTTTAAATAATATTTTTTCAATTTCTATTAAATCCAAAACCACCTTCAAAACCAGTGAAAGGGCCAATTTTGCACGGTTTGGATAGTTGGATGGCCTCAGTGTCCTGTTTTGTAGTTGTGAATTAAAAATTGGACTTTTGTAATAGCTTTGAGGGGTGGAAAACGGACTTTTCCTTTTTCTTTAATGGGAAGTCCAAGAATATTAAATGATCAATAATATGCTGTAGCAGCAAATATAACGGCAAGGCTCAAAAGTACACCATAACATGTATAGCAGCATGTACCACAAATTAAAGCTATAGGCATAGCTTGTGGCTAACTAGGTAGAACCAGAACGACGATGATATTATTTTTTTAATGTCAAACATTAGGAAGACCTATTCTGTCGAAAAAAAAATTCAACAGAATATTACTTAACATGGTTTTTGTTCAAATCATGTGAAGGTGGAAGGCGCTTGGAACGAGGATGGAAAGAAGCCAAGCATCTGGGACACATTTGCGCATGGTGGTGTGTGGCAACCCCTCAGGATTTTGCTTATGATATTGGCACAGTTGAGAAGTATCATCAAATTCTAACTAGTATCTTTTTGTTCTCCAAGGCTATGCTTTTGACCATGCGACTGGCGATGTAGCTGCTGACCAGTATCACAAGTACAAGGCATGTTTCTCAACTCTAGTACCAGTACAACTGTCTTATTCTGATCCGAATTTTTGGTTTGCCAGTCATCTATGAGAATTTATGCTAACCAACTTCTACCATATAATTTCAGGAGGATGTCAAGCTAATGCATGAGATGGGCTTGGATGCGTACAGATTCTCTATAGCCTGGACAAGGCTAATTTCTGGTACATATTGTTCTACATGGTGTTTTAGAAACAGCATAACATGTCGTGATAGTTTCGTTGATCGTGTATCGTAGATGGGCGAGGAGCTGTGAACCCAAAGGGGCTGGAGTACTACAACAATCTAATTGATGAACTCGTCAGCTATGGTAGGTTATGTGCATTATAAATGTACCATGTTCTTTATACTATTACTGTTAATCTTGTTATACAAAGAGCTAAACTGCACTGTGTTGGGTTGTTGATCACAGGGATACAGCCTCATGTAACAATATATCATTTCGATCTTCCCCAGGCTCTTCAAGATGAATACAATGGCCTGCTCAGTACTAGATTCATGTACTACTCAATTTGTAATCACACTGCACTGAATTTGCATAGTGAGGATAATTGTTATGCTTGCTGCTTACATGACTCTGATGGTGATGCAGCGAGGATTTCACGGCGTATGCTGATGTGTGCTTTAGGAACTTCGGTGACAGGGTGAAACACTGGACCACCCTTAACGAGCCCAATATAGAGCCGCTTGGTGGGTATGACCTAGGCAACCTACCGCCGAGGCGGTGTTCCGCACCGTTTGGTAAATCCTGCGCTGGCGGCAACTCCACAACGGAGCCATACATTGTTGCACACAATCTTTTGCTCGCACATGCCTCTGCTGTTTCCCTTTACAAAGACAAGTACCAGGTGGCATGTTCCCTCCTTATGATTTTGATTAGAAATAACCTGTTCACGGGATAAAAAAAAACAGCTATAGTGTTTCAAGACATATATGATGGATAATTTTGGTTGCGTATGGTACAGGACAAGCAAGGAGGACAGATTGGGATCACTTTACTGGCCTTCTGGTATGAGCCTGCAACACAGAAACTGGACGATGTAGAAGCTGCTACAAGGATGAGCGACTTCACCGTTGGATGGTAAATTTCCACTGTAGCTACTCACTTCTTGTATCACTAGGGTCATTACATTGCTCTCAAGGTTAAATAAATGTTGACATGAATTCACATCCATCTTCATGACGCATGAACTTATTTATGGGCTAGGTTCATGCATCCTTTAGTATACGGACACTATCCACCTGTGATGAAGAGGAACGCCGGTTCCAGGCTGCCATTGTTGACGCCTGAGGAGTCTGCGAGAGTGCTCGGGTCATTTGATTTCGTAGGGATCAACCACTACGGTGCAGTTTATGTTGCGTCAGATATGGGCAGACTGAAACAGATCCCAAGAGATTACGTCAGTGACGCCGCTGTCAAATTTATCACCTGTAAGAACAAAGAAACCTGTGTTTCATCCATGAGATATTTAATGACATCCGAGCTTCCCCAAACTTTAGGAACCAAAATAGTTTGCAAACTTTTAATTTTCTGATTTAATTTTTTTGCAGTGCCATTTCAGAGTTCAAAGGACAAGGTGTGTTTAAGTCCTATATACTTGTTTTCAGCTTAGCATAAATATATCATATTTTTTAAGTAAGTTTACTTGGAAGTCTTATATGATGTTGATATTCAAACAGGGCGGCCTGAGGATGCAAAATCACCCGGCGCCATGGGCTCTGAATAAACTGCTCGATCACCTGAAACACAAATACAGGAATCCTCCAATTGTGATCTATGAGAACGGTGAACTACTGAACTGAGTATAAAGAATTCCAGATGGACTGATCATTCTGATAATTTTTCATAACGACTCCGCAAAATTTTGATGTGTATATACACCCTGATTTGCTGCTTCTATCTTTCAGGAGCCGGCCACGAACCGGATCCATCCGACAGGTTCGTGTACGACGACGATTTCAGATCACATTTCTTGCAGGCTTACATTGAAGCAACGCTTCTCTCGATCAGGTCCTAAAACTTTTACACAACAGTTGCTGATGCTGATTCCCTGTATGTGACATTGTGTTTGCCATCTTTGTGTCTCTGCTCTGTTTGGTTGCAGGAACGGGTCAAGGGTGCACGGCTACTTCGTATGGTCGTTCATGGACGTCTTCGAGGTCTTGTTCGGCTACAGGTTCCTGTTCGGCCTGTACGGGATCGACTTCGGCGCCAAGAACAGGACACGGTACGCACGGCACTCCGTGCGGTGGTACGCTGGCTTTCTCCACGGCGGCGAGCTCAGGCCTGCGGCAGTGCGGGCCGGCTCTGGGGCCTACTCCGCGTGATCATTGGGCAAACGTGATTAAGGGCTAAAGTATGTTTTTTAGATCAGATCTTTCATTTTTGTACAGGGAGGGACGTAGAGGGGAACATCATCATAGCAATTAGGGTAAAAAGTGTGGTTAGAAGAGGATTAGAAGATAATTAGAGAGATGAAAGGAAGATCTATTGGATTCCTTCCTCAATATTTATGATCCTTCTTCTACTCTGGAACTTATTGGATATACGTATGTCAGTATTTATGTTATTCTATTGTTAAGTTCTTTGTTAAGTTATTATTTATTGTTTATTTGCAAAACATTTTCCGTTCTTGAACGTATTACTCTAATGAAATCAACACTTAGTTGATGACATAGGCGTGATGCTTAGACCTTGGATTACCTTTGTTTGCCTTTTGCATCTCCGGTTTTGTGGGGTAGGCGGCAGGGTAGTAAGAAACCCTATTGTTTGTCAAGTCTTTTGTGTTTAAATCTAATATATCATGTATCTGTTCTTTTTACCTTTATTCTACCTTGACCCCCCTATTAAAGGTTATCCTTGTCCATACCTTTTGAAACCTCTTCACTTCATTTATCTCTACCTTTACCCCCGCCACTTAAGGTAGGTTATCCTTGTCAATACCTTCCGACAAACCTAGGGCGAATTTTTAGAGCCATTATGCTCTTCTAAGGCTCACAAACTCGTGGCAGTGAACTTCGCCTGAATCCATCACCAAGGTTCGGGAATAAACCTTCTCGAGTTTTGCAGCTAAAATCACAGCCACCATCTGCATGAGTTCAAGCACTCGTGTTCCTGTGCGCCATTTCAGTCATGGCACGAAAAACACTTTAGTGGAAATTGTTTCATCCCTCGCTTAGCGAGAGAGTAACAAAATAGTACATCAATATCGTAAAGAGGATAAATTAGATGTTTGGAAGAACTTCGAGGTATTTTCTTGCACCTATTAATATATCTTGCATGGCCTCCCTGCGAAAAGGAGATTCTCGGCTCTCAGCAAAACGAGAAGGGAATCATAGGTGCAGTTTAGGCCAGGTCTTCAAGTTAACCCATATCGGCCTAGACCTGTCTTCACCTAACTGAGCCTTTTGCAAATATTTTTTGGGTCTTGATAAGGAGTCTGCCCTATATCTCAACATCATCACTAGAGAACTCCATGGGAGAAAAGGAATTCATGTTACCTTCTAGGAAACTCTTCTTCGCATACCACTCATAGCAAACCCATTGAGAGAAATGTGAGTCGAGGTAGCCCAACATACAAATCCAAGCCTTAATCCGCCAGATCCAAAGATTTATGTGTTCAAGCTCTCTTCCAAACCATGAACACTGAAGGAAGAAGAAATTCAACCTCCAGAGTTCTCTTCTCAATTTGAGATTGATGCTTTTGAAAACCTTTCAAATACCTCGAATTATCCATTCCTCACACCCCCCTTAAGATGTATTTCTTCAAGGAAACTCAAGAGGAAATTTATTTAGCGGCGAATAGTCAAGAAAGTTAGAGCCTTCTTAATACCCTTTCCACATCCATTGCACTCACTCACTTGAGTGACGAGCCTCTAGCTCCAACCAACAAAATTTTTAGGGCTTGTTCAGTTCCATTGGATTCCATCCGGACGGAAATGATAGATATAACAAGAAATAAAAGACCAGAATTTATTCCGGGTGGGGAACTAAATTACTCATGATAAATACAACAAGAGACCAGGAATGATTCCTGACCTCTTGACTAGTGGATTGATTTATGATCTCTTGGTGTACCCTATCATAAGAAAATTTGTTTCTAATCCGGAATAAATCCTGGTCTATTATTGTGTCTATCATAAATTTCTTGTTATATCTATTATTCCCGGCCCGGATTGAATCCGATGTAATCGAACAAGCCCTTAAAGAGCATATCAAGGCATTCATAGAAGGAATCAGGATTATGCAGGACATGCTCTTCGGCACGAAAGGCCTACGACACCTTCTCTATATTAACTTTCCATTCTTTATGAGAAGAGTCTCCCCAAAGTGGAATGAACATATAATGTTTAATGGAAGTAGAACGCTCTTTCGAAATTCGGATTCATTTGCTTTTCACGACCATACCTCATTTGATATAAGGGGTCTATCGTAGAAGCCCTTCATGACCCCGTTGTCGAGAGTAGCATCATTAACTCTCTTGAGAGATGTGCATCTAGTTTCGACAGACAAACCTTTCACAAGCCCCTCAGGACTTATCTGAGAATGTCGTGGGATCAGAAAATCTATTCCAATCATCATCAAGATAAGATCGAGGTGCATTTGAGTGTTCGCACCTATCCACTCATTGATTTTGCTCTTTTCTTAGGTGGATAGGTGCATTTGAGTGTTCGCACCTATCAAGATAAGAAAATTACTTAGTAAATCTAGTCTAGATGAAAGAATTAGGGAAACCGTTTTTGTCACCACTATATCTTGCTTGGAGAAATCCTGTGGCGAAGCCTCGTTCCTAAGCAAAACCTGCTCGAGACAATATATATTGATCTCGTGACAATTCAAAACAACCGAGCTTTACAGTTGGCCTTCGTCCTAAATGAGCGATGGATGTTGTGCTTGTGGAGCAACCTTAGCAATCTGAATATATTGGTCTATTGGTCTTCACAATTCATCACAGGGTGTTCGCTTGACCCACAACGAATTGTAGACAGAGAATGCTTTGGGAGCATGCGCGCGGTAGCTTACATCCCTCACTACCGAGGTCGTCTATGATCGCGCCACTGGAGCAGCATCCGACTGTGCAAGATGAGCTGCCGCCTGGGCCTTGTCCGCATTGTGCAGTCTGGCTTTGAACATGCCGAACTCAGACGACGCCCGGAGCCTCACCTTGCGGCGGCTGCCATCGGCCGTGTCGTTGCCCGGGTTGCCCAGCGTGAACCCGACGTGATGCGCCACGTACTGCGCGTCCACGATGCCGATCTGCTTCTCGGGCTCCTGCACGCACGAACGGAGTCGCTTTTAGTTTAATTAAGACATCCACAGTATTCAGTTGAACATAACAAAAAAAGCTCTAGACGAGATCGAGTGGTTCGTCCTCACATCGACGCATCTCCAGAAGTTCCAGTCGAGGCCCCAGCCATGGACGAGATCGCTCTGAATCATGTGCCAGACGCAGGTCCATGCCTCCCTCGTGAACACGGGCGCGTTCACCTCCACGAACGCGGTGCACGGCTGCTTGTGCGCGTTGTCGTCCTCACTGCACTTGCCGACTGTCGTCGACCTGTTGTGCATGCCGGTTAAAATATGGGCTACCTGATTGATTTGCAGATCCCATTACGCATGGAGCAATGCATCTGCATCAAAACATAACTTACGTGTGTATCTCGGTGTCGTTCCTCCTGACATTGACGTCGTAGGTCTTCACCCCTCTGATGATGTCCATGCCGGGCTGCGAGATCTCCAGCCCGTGCTTCTTCGCAATCTTGATGTACTCCTCGGCGTCGAATGTCTCGACGCCGAGGTCCTGGTCCCAGATGAAGATGTACTCGTAGGGCGCCACGATGCTGGGATGCAAGAACCGCTTGGCATACCACCTACAGACGTGCATTTCATGTCAGCATTGTAATTCAGAGCTTCAGGTAACCCGTAACCATATATCCATCAATAACGATCCTCACCATTTAGCCTGCTTCATGGCGCTGACATGGACGGCCTCCTTGGACCACTCGAACTCGTCCCACTCTGAGGTTCGCCCGTCGTAGTGGAATAACATGAGGCCGAAATTTTCCGAGAACTGCATGAAAGTAAATCCATTATGGTATTATTATTCACTCCACAAATATACGAAATTACTCCGGAAATATATAAAGCATTTTTTCTCACCTTGTGGACTGTGGCGTTGACATTGACTTTGTCACTGTAACCAACTGTCAACACCAGAAGGTACTTGCGAGTAGGGGTGTCCTGCTCATTGATCCCCACAATTTCATTCAGAATCACCATATGAAACACTCAATTCAGTAATAAGTTCAGAGTAGTTCTTAGTGCAATGACAGGGAAATCAGCGACCTCACGCGGGTGCCCCCACAGCCGGCGCAGGTGTAGATCAGACACTCGATCTACAACGTTTGGTGGTAGCTTGTCCGCGCCTTTCGGCTTTGCCGGCATAACAACCTTCTACAGTGAAAAGAAAAAAAAAGTATAACCATATTATCTGGATTGTTCTGTTTCAGCATGTCGACAGATAAACATCGCGATCAATAGGAATAATTCCGGTATTGAGGAGTTATTTAGTTTGTGGAGATTGGAGAACATTTTCTGTATTAAAACTTTACTGTGGTAAAAGTTTGTGAGGGGAATCACGGTTTTCAATGGAACGAAAAGACTAAAGAAATAGTGAATATATAGACACTAAACAACTCTTGAACTAAAGTTTGCCAACATGTTCAAGACTTACCTCCGTAGTGGCATTTGACTGCGAGAGTGGAGTCCCCTCCACAGTTGAATTATTGTTTCTGAAAGGCGCCGAGAATCTGCCAATTATGCTGCTGCCACCTAAGGTGCAGTTCCCATCACCAAAGCTCATCAGCGGGGTGAGCTTTGGTGTAATTTGTACAGGAAAAGAAACTCCGATGATGAACCCCATCGCTGCCGCAGACAACAGCGCAAGGAGAGGATATAATTTCATTCCCACTATTCACTATGAACATTAGAAGTAGATGTCAGTCTTGCTATTCCAAAATATAAAATATAATCAATAGGGGGACTTGAATTAAATTAAAGGTTGAAAATGGCTATGATTTATACGTGCATCAGATTTGTAATAAGAGGAGTTTTACAATGCTTGGAAAAAAGAAGAATCGTCCATTCTCAAATATCCAATGGTGCTAAGGTGGGAGGTATCAGGAGGTACCAGGAGGTAAAGTACCATGAGGTACCAACAACAATAATTGTCCTTATTAATAAAAAGAGTAAATTGATAATTTTAGCAGAGAGTATTATGCGGATGGGCCTGTTCTTTTGTCGCTGATCCCCTTTTCTCGTGAATTAAAAAAAAAACCTCGCTGTTCTCTCCGTTCTATATGCGTTGCACTCATATTGAGCGACTTTCCTTCAGCACGGCACCACGTAACTGGCGCCCATTGATCCACCGCCCAAAACCGATCGAACAGCTCGCAAGACTTCATCTTATTTTTCACAAGGCAGACCGGGGCTCCAATCGCACGCGTGGACAGAGTAGCTCCGGTCATTAGGAGCAGCAATGCATCTTCCCCGTGCAGAAGCCGGAGATCCCGCGCCCGGGCTAGGGCCGACAACGTTGAGACCGCTGCTGCTGCGGGCACCAGAACCGAGAGCGGGAGGGGCATGCCGTAGGTGACCTCGTAGACACCCCAGCCGTGGTCGACGACGAGGTGGGCGACGAGTGTCTGTGGCGAGCAGAGGAGAGAGCAGCCGGGCTCAGGACGCCCTTGTGGTTGACGCTGAAAAAAGTGAATGACGAAGGTCCGGCGGTCGTGCTTCTCAAAATCGCACAGCACACGGAAGTCGTCGAAGAAGATGGTGCAGTGCGTGTAGGCAGAAGAGATTGTGCTCATGCTCTGCAAAATTGCAATTGGCAACCCACGCACTGAAGCACTCCATTGATTTGAACACTCAATTTCAGTTCCACCATGCCAAATCACATCAAGATTCCACCGCGGCCCTCGTCACTCTCCCCACGACAGGCACCCAATTTTGGGGATATTGATCTCTCCTTGAACAGAACAGCAGAACACGACGGCCAAGGTCCAAGCGTGCGTGGCCCAAGGCGGCCAGGAAGCTCTGCGCGTGTGGAACCACGGCCGGCGGGCGCCCATGCTGCGGAGGCGGACGGCAAGCTCCGTTCTGCACGCATTGCTCGTGACGGCCCTACCGCAGTCACCTTCCACTCTCGTTCCGATTCCCGCAGCGGCGGCGGCCTCGGCGTCGCCGGCCCTGGCTTGGGCACGGGATCTCCGGCTGCTGCACGGAGGCGGAGTCGCGGCTCGGATTGACGAAGACGAACTCGATCGGAAGGAACGGGCTCGCGTGGGCAGGATCCTGACATGCTGAGTTACAATATTACCCTTTCTTTTGTTTTCTAAAAAAATAAATACTTATCCAAATTACAGCGAGATCAACGGTCGAAATTAATTAGACAAAAAGTACCACTGGGTACCTCTTGGTACCTGACAAGCATCGTAAAACAGCTCTTGTAATAATAATTAAGCAGTTTGTTTCACTATCTGCTTGAAGTCCAGTAATGTAATAAACAAATTTGTTTCCATTTCAGAAAGGATTACTCGGAGGAAAAGGAAAAGCAAAAGGAGATTGGGAGGAGAAAATAAAAAATATGAATGGTGAATTCGTTCAAAAAAATATGAATGGTGAATTAATGACTTACAGGAATAGACTTGTTTGTGAGTGATGGTAGGTTGCAGGATCTTTGAGCTTCGAACGTTGCGGTATTAATTCCCTGAACAATCTGCATTCAACTCCTCGACATCCCTTTATACCAGCTATACAGGAAGAGGAATTCTTCTTTCTGACTTGGATCATATAATGGAGTAGTGAAGTAGCAACACAACTGCGATTCCTCATGGTAGCTTTGTACTGTGGAAAAGGACCGGATGCCTTAGACTAGCATCCAGAGATCGATGTTCTTTTCAGCATTCAGCATGTACATGCAGCTGACTCCCGGCCCTATAGCTAGCCCCTAAAGTATTTCCATCACTTCGTGCTCGTACAGAACTCGGAAGTCAGAACTCAAAAGCTATTCCACAGAAGCCCCCAACTTACGCCGTCAATGCATGTACAGAAGTACAGGACGTAGAAGAGTGAAAGTGACCTGGTAGAGTAATTAGCGGCATCGTACGTACTAGCATAATTCCATGAATGATAATGCAAACTCCGGCCATCCATTGACAACTAGTCCTCGAGCCCCGTACGCGCTTGCTGATCTACTAAGCAAGAGCAGCACATATTTTACAGTAATATTGCTTGTTGCTATGGGGTCTGGCATTCGGTCCGAAACAACCAAATTTTGGCGAAATTCACCCATTTCGGTGAGAACCGAAGTGAAATCGAATGATTCTAAACATTTGGCTAAACTTGATTTTTGTTGCCTAAGGCCTATATAGGCCAACATATTTCCTTTGGTGCAAAAAGTTCAATTAACCCTAATTCTTTGCTGATTTTATAAATCGTCCACTTTATAATGTATGACAGACATAGGAACAATGTGTCACTATCTTTCTCCTTCAATCCTCCCATATTTCCTCACTTCTTACCCATAATCATTCTTCATAAGTGTAAAATGCTAAACTTTTCATCAAATTCAGACCATTTTAATTTCAATTGTAGTCCGTTGACTAGTTAAAACAACTCAACCCTCGTCCAAAATTTCTGAAATTCGGCTATTTTGGTATGCATGCATTATTACTGGATTCTGGTTATATGCCCTTGGCACTCGGCAAAGGTGCCAAAACTTTTCGCAAAGGCTTTACCGAGTACCACCCACCACAAAGGCTTTGCTGAATGCCACCCACACAAAGCCCACACGACAAAGCTAGAGTCGGCAAAATGTCGTCTTTGCCAAGTGTTTTTTGTCTCGCACTCGGCAAAGAGTTTGCCATGTGCTAAATTGATACTCGGCAAAACATAAACTCCAAATACTCGAAATAATTGAAAAAAAATATTTAACAAGGGTGGCCCCATCGGCTAGTGGTGCTTTTCACTTTGTCGAATGTGCTTTGAATTAATTAACTGCTTCAAAAAAGTGCTTTGGAGTTCTATTTGCCGAGTGTATTTTTACATCACTCGACAAAGACATTGTTTGTCGAGTGCCATGAAAAAACACTTGGAAAAGACTTTGTTTGCCTAGTGTATTTTTTTACACTTGACAAACATAATTTTTGTTGAGTGTATTTTATTTTTTGCCGAGAGTTTTTTGATCGGCAAAGCCATTGTTTGCCGAGCTCCCGGTAGTGCATATACATCCTGCACTGTAGGTATATATGTTCAGGGTCGATGATGTGTGATGTATGTGTATGCCTTTCTTTATTTTTCTTCTTCCGTTTTTCATAGTTGTCTTCCGGTGAACTGGCGAAGTATAGCATTGACAGACACCTGCTCCAAGGTCAACAACACCCTAGCCCGGTTTCTTTTAATTGGACAACGAAAGGATCAAGGTCAAGCAAACATACCTTGGAGCGGAATCCAAACAACTGAAAGTCGTGTACCTCACGTTACATACGGGGAGCAAAACTTTTTTTTAAGGGGCATGCGTAAAATTGTAGTCTGAAAACAGCTGACAGCAGTCGTGCACCTCACGGGACGGAGGAACTCTGTTTGAGCATGATCCCCCAAGGAGCCGCTCATCAGTTAATCCCCCCCCCCCCCACTCACATAAATCATGGATTAACCAAACAACTCCTAAACCACATTATGCTAATATAATGAATGTTACAATCCGCTTTGCACAATATGCTGTCTGAATAAGAGGAACACAGAGACAGCAGGATCTATGAGGACGTATGCTGTCTTTCACGTACCTCTCTCTCTGTTCACTATAAAAAAATATTTTTGGAGGCGGGCAAAAACGGTGTTTTTGCGTACCAGCTCTGAGGCAAGGCTCTGTAAATAAAAGATTAACGGATGCGGTTTTGTATCGGTCTCCGTTAATCGGGTAAAATAATATAAGAAAAAGAAAAAGCCCACCGAGCCTGTCATATATGGGCCTTTTCTTTTTCTTATTTTTTTTAGAAAAAGCTCATTGGCTTCACCGCCGCGCCGAATCCGCCCCGTGCTGCTGTAGGTTCCGCCCCGCCGGATCTGCCATGCGCGCCCGCTGAGCTAGCCCGCCAACCTCCGTGGCGCCGCTGCCTCGCTCGCGCCTCAACGCACGCTTCTGCGCTCCGGCCATGGGAGGGAGAGGAGTGCCACCGCTGGCAGCCTGGGTGGAGAGAGAGATAGAGGAGCGTTGGCCTAGGGAGAGAGAGGAGCTGCCGTGGGGGAGGAGCACCGGCCTGGGGTTAGAGGGTGGAGTCGTGGTCGCCAGGGTGAATGAAAACCGGGAGAGAGATGGGTATCCAGGGTGAATAAAAACTAAGGTGTTGGACGCCGTCGGCCGCAGAAGCCAAGCTAGGGCGTGCGGCGGCCACGAGGCAAACCGCCATGCGCCGGCAGTCGGGCAGGAATAATACGGGGAGGCCGTGATGGTGGCTAGGAATTTGTGGTGCTAGGAGATTGGAAAATAATAGATGCATAATTTGAGGAACAATGATTACTAAATTACCCATGTTTATGGATGGTTAGATCTTCTCTATACTATATACTACCAAACCCTCGGGGTCTTCTGTGAGACCCTCCCGTGCCCGCAGCTCCCTCCACAGCCCTTAATGCACCACGACCGCCAAGGCCCTGCCTCCGCCACCTCTACCGGGCCTACCTACCTCCCCATTCGATATTCATTCCTCAAGTTCGGCAATGGAAAACCTGCTGAGCTCCAACCCCAACCCTGAACCTCGTCAGAGTTGAAGAAGAACCTCGCCCGAGTTGAAGAAGAACCTCGCCGAAGTTGAAGAAACATATGCAGCCATCTCTCCCACTGTGCTCGCTCGCCAGAGGGAGCTTTGCCGCCGCTGAAAAATTCGAGTACACGTAAACAAAAGCGAACACTAGTGTACTTTAGATTTTCCGAAAAACTAATGCAAAACAATATCTAAATCGGCATATGAAAAAAGAGTTAAGACTTTTTTTTTACACAGGGCTTTGCCACCGGTCATCCACCACCATCGCCCAATGGCAACGGCAAATTTTAATATCAAGAACAGGAAAAAGGATATAAATGGCGCAAGCGTGTATGTGCCAGGGTCCGAACATCGGACCTCTGTGTTTGTGTAATAGTAGTTCTCATATTAATGCTTTCTGAGTTCTGACTATTTTTTAAAATTATATTGATGAAAAACTAAAGTAGCAATTAAATGAATAATTTAAACTTCTCATAACTAGAACGGAGTACCTCGGAAATACAGTGAACAAATTATCAATAAGATTCACCTCCGGTTTCATATATTATTTTTGTGAGTTTCTAAAAAAATATTCCATATGTTGTATGCACTGATAAGCCACATTTATATTTTGTTCAAATGGGAGATATTTATAAAGTTAATGCTGTTAAAAACCGCCACATAAAAACTCCGAACAGGGAGAAATTGAACTGCAGCCATGGTGGAGTAGCACATTCTATAGACCATTGAGAGAACAATGAGCTTCACTTTTTAGTTTTTATAACCATTATACATCCATGCTGTTAAAGGAACGGAAGAACAGTAAGCATCCCTTTTTATAACCATTATACAGGGAGGGGGGGAGGGGACAAAATCTAAATAAAATGAGACTAGTACTGTACTCCAAATGGAGGCATTGAGCCAAAACTCAATCAAAGGTCTGAAAACAACTGGTGAAAAAGTTAAAATGTGTTTGTGATGCTAGGCTAGTTAGAGCCACAATTCGGCGTTGATAGACACAAAAGATAGGTGTGGAGGAAAGCAAAGTGATACCATTGAGTTCTTCGTGATACGCTTGCACCTAATAAGCCCCCCTAACCAATCACCGTATCTTCTTTAAATTTTGTCCAGTAGCTAGTTGATTTTATTTTGACCCTTAATTACCACAAAAGAATAAACATGATTTAGTTGACGGACGGGATGACGACGACCATCATGATTTGGACGCTGCAAGAAGAGCTGCTGCCCGGGCCTTATCCGCCATGCGCATCCTGGTCTTGTAGGTGAAGAACTCGGCCTTCTGCCGGGCGGTGACGTTGGCCCGGCTTCCTCCCTTTGTCCCCAGCGTCACCACCGCGTGATGCGCCACGTACTGCGCGTCCACCACGCCGATCTGCTCGTCAGGATCCTGCATCACAAACGCAGCCCCGTTTCTTTCTTCGGTATTGTTGCTTCAATCAACAGCTACACAAGAATACTACTGAACAGACACGAGACGAGTTCTTACGTCGACACATCGCCAGAAATCCAAGTCGAGGCCATGGCCGTGGACCAGGTCGTTCTGGATCAGGTGCCAGACGCATGTCCATGCCTCCCGGGAGAACACGGGCGCCATCACCTCCACGAACCCGCTGCACGGTCGTCTCGTGCACTTCGCTTCAGGGCTGCTCAGCGTCGACCTGCATATACATGCATGTTCATTCAGGCAATGCCACTTCAATCGATCGATCCATCGATTGCTAATAACCAGATCATCGAATAACCAGGGCGTGCACTTACTTGTGCATCTCGCTGCCATTCCTCCTGACGGTGATGTCGAAGAAGGGCTTCGGCCCCCTGGTAATGTCGAGCCCCGGCTGCGATATCTCCAGCCCGTGCTTCCTCGCGATCTTGAGGTACTCCTCGGCGTCGAAGGCCTCGACGCCGAGGTCTTCGTCCCAGAGGAAGATGTAGTCGTACGGAGCCACGACGCTGGGGTGTAAGAACCTCTTGGCATACCACCTACGCACGCACATTTTGTTCTAATGTTCGTCAAATTCAGGAAAGGAGAATGGGTCAGTAGTCATATGGCTGCTATTGCTACTCACCATTTGGTCTGGCCACTGGCGCTGACATGGACGGCCTTCTTGGACCACTCGAACTCGTCCCACTCCGTCGTCCGGCCGTCGTAGTGGAACAGCACCACGTCGAAATTAGCCGAGAACTGAATTCACAAAAATGTAAGCAATGTCTGATCATTTATATATATAAATCAGTTTATTTACTGAATCTCCAACAAAAAATAGGACACGAAATCAATCTTCAGAATGACCTCCGGCTCAGTTACCAACTTTTCTATCAAGATTCTGAAAGACCTCCTGCTCAATTACCAACTCCTTACCTTGTGAACAGTCGCGTTGACATTGGCTCTCTCATTGTACCCAATTGTCATTGCCAAAAGGTTCTTGCGAGCGGGCGTGTCCTGCTCATTATTCCATAAAGTTCAATCAGCGATACATGACAAATAATTATATATTAGCAGGCATGTAAGCGCAATATGTATCGTTCAGAGATACAAACGGAAGGATGAGTGAGAATTGCAGACCTCACGCGGGTTACCCCACAACCGGCGCATGTGAAGATCAGACTCGCGAACTACGATATTTGGCGGTAGCCTCTCCTCGCCTTTTGGCTTTGGCGGTGCAACAATCTTCTCGACACATAAGAAAAAGAAAATTAGCAGTATTATGTATTGGCTTTGTACTTTCAGTAAAGGGTGACAAAGCAACACTGCATGTCAATCCTTCGACGATGAATTTCTCGGTGGAGTTGAGTTATTGACGAGTTCAGGCAAAGCTTTATTACCTCTGAAATGGCATTTCCCTGCAGAATGGGAGTACGGACCACTGCTAAAGTGCCATTAGCTGGTCTCCAAAATCTGAAAAGTATGTTGCTGCAACTGAAGGTCGAGTTTGCATCGCCGAAGTGCCAGGGGGATACCTTTGGCGTGATTTGTACAGGGAAGCAAACGCCTATGAAGAATGCGAATGCTGATGCTGACAACACCTTTAGGAGTGGATTGGATTTCATCCGTGCTATTCCCTAGGTCGGATCAGAAGTAAACTTTAGCACTATGAACCCCAAAACAAAACATAGTAGAAATGATGGGGGAGAGGAATGGTTGGTGTTGTATATATGTCGGAACCAAAGATACGTTCTACAGTCTGCTGGAAAATATGAACTAGGCATTCATTTGTATGTAACAGGTGACAGCAACTATTAGTAATGGAAGGTTTGCCGGAGAGAAAATGGCAAAATGAAAGCCAATCCAAGAAATTATAGCCCATGGAAGAAAAAACAAATGCGAATTTGTGACTTGCAGGCATAGACACTTGACGCACCTTTACGTAACGAGCGGGCAGGTCTGCTGGAAGAAGAGATCAGGAGTACCAGAAAATTCACGACGGCGCAGTGCTGCTCCCTAGATGATGTACAAGCACGCGTCGTACATCTCTCTTTATGCTACGTATAGCGCTGCAGTAATGGAGAAGTGGTCAAGCAGAATGAGTAGAATCTCACATGTTTACTTGTTCGAGGAAAAGAGTTGCCTTTCGGCATTAAGGACAGCTGGCTCCCAACGCCATCACTTCGTACTCCTTAAGCTATACACCGTCGTTGGAAACTGAAGGCGGAGTATATGCGAATATATATACTGTATCATTATCCCCATAAGTTTTCTGATTCTTCAAAATATTCAGATCCAATTATATGAGAATATCTTTTTGTCGGTTTAGAATAAGAGATACTGACATCAATATATAAAATAATATTGATAATAGTATGGAACTATTTTTAATGGTGGCTCAAATGTTGCAATTTACATAGAGTAAACCAATGTGAACTGTTCTAGTACTCTTCTTTTAATTTCTTGCACAAGTATCAAAGCAGTTCTCCAAATTTATACATATTTAAATCTACAAGAGGCTAAACTTTAAATAAGTTGTAAATTGGTAAATATTGCTTTTTTTAATGGAAAAGGGGGAAGACAAGGTTCTGTGCTACGCGTTTGACTCGTGTCTTTTCTAAATATTATGCGCGAGGTAAAACGTAGAACAATGAAAGGGGTCGAGATGGAGTGAAAAGTACAAGATCGAAAGGTTCCAGGTGACTTCTATGAATGGACGATTGCATTCATTAGTGTTCCGCTGATAAACAAGTTCTTGAGCCTCGTGCGCGTTTGCTGATAAATTAAGCAAGGGCTGCACCTTTTTTACACACTACATTAGACTCCTAAAGCCAAAAAGGGTCCACAGTTATCTGATATAGCCAAATAGATCATTATATCAATATTTGGTCCGTGGACGGATACCGACAAAATAACCATGGTTGGCATCTCAATTGTGTCGTAACGTCATCACTGCTATAGAATGAGCTAATCAAACGTCACTTTTACAGCCGACTGTAAACTACATTACAGCGGGTTACTATTTGTCGGCAGGTTGCACACAGGGTGCCTTATGCCGGCGAGTGTCGATCACAGAACACGCATGTCTCGGTGGAGAATGGTTGAAGAGACGCAAGACAAGGAGTTTTTACTGGTTCGGGAGAAATCCCTACGTCCAGTGATGGCGACTCATGGTTGTATTGCTCTCCTGTCGGCGGATTACATCGAAGACTGGTTCAAGCCTTGGGTGTAGGATGCGTGTAGGGGACTAAGTGTTTTAGGGATCGAAAGTCTCTAGAATCGGATCCCTCTCGCAGGAGGGAACCCTCCCCTTTTATAAATTGGATGGATCGGCATTGGTAGTCGATGTTCAGAATTGAGTAGGAATGAATGAGAGTGAAAAATGGATTAAAAGAACTGTTGATTGTGTTGCTATGTTGTAGGTATTTATACAAGGATGGAAACTGCTCGCATCGAAAGGGTCATCGAACATGCCCTGTTTGGAGGCGTGAAGCCACGAGCGGCCGTGAGACTGAGCATACCGGCCCTGAGTTTCGTGCCGCCCGTGCAAAGACGAGCTGGCCCGCGGAGACCAGCCCCGAGCGGCGTGGCACCCGCACCAGGCCTGTCCGGCCGGCGAGGCCGAGCGCAACACCGAGGAGACGTGCAGAGACCAATGACGAGCGGCGATGCGCCGGCGGGCGAACAGTGGCAGGCTCTGTTTGATGGGGGCCGAGCAGCGACGGCGACCGGAGATAGCCGCAAGCGGAGGTGCCCATGGCCAGACATGTGCGGGGGATGCCGATGGACAATGCAGATGGAAACGACGGGACACCCACGCTGGTTCCGCTCGTGTTCGGTCCTTGTTCGCTTGTAGAAACCAGGTCATGCATGAGAAACCGTTTCCATCTGTTTTCCTCTCTTTTTTCATTTAATCTCTTACCATGTTAGCTTTTTACTTATCTGGCAGGCTATTTAATGTCATGAACACTAGCTAACATGGAGGGTTAGGGATAGCCCAGGCACACGCTCTTCCACCGCGAGCGAATGTTCCTGCCCCCACTACTGGCAGCCCGCCCTGCCAACGTTTTTATTGGCGCATAGGCCCTAATCGAAAAGTTGGGGTTCCGTTTAGCAATTAATCCTACGTGTAATAACGATTTCTCGAGCATTGATCACTCATAAAAATCTTGTGAAGTCAGCAGGGGCAATTATTGAAACCACTAATAGATAGATTTACCGCTGGGAGCAAGGAGCACCAATAAACAGTTTGTGTATACTTGAATAGTGAATCAAAAAGGGGATACCAAGGCTTAGATCAACAGGAAATTACTCAAATCTACTAAGGTCCCATATTAACATAAAAAAGAAGTTCCCATATTTCCTGTTTGCATAATTATCACAATCCGCATTCAACAAAAGGGAATCAAACCTATAGAATAAAAAGATCTACAATATATGAGGAATACGAGCAAAATCGAATGCAAACTCTTCACAAACACTAAACAGTTACTTACCATATTCTATTATTGTAATCACTAATAAAAATCTTGTGAAGTTAGCAGGGGCAATTATTGAAACCACTAATAGATACATTTGTCCGCTGGGAGCAAGGAGCAACAATAAACAGTTTCTGTGTACCTTGAATAGTGAATCAAAAAGGGGATACTAACACATGCAAGGCTTAGATCAACAGGAAATTACTCAAATCTACTAAGGTCCAATATTTCATGTTTTGCATAATTATCACAATCCACATTCAGCAAAAGGGAATCAAACCTATAGAATAAAAAAGATCTAAAAAAACCTACAATATATGAGGAATATGAGCAAAATCGAATGTAAACTCTTCACCTGTACTCGATCGAGCCTACAGTTTGTGCTCCCTGATCCGTCGGGCATGAGTTGATGGCTACCAGAGGTGGCGAAACATGATCAACCCGGATGCTGTTCCACAAATCAAGGGTCCACCAGGCACCCGCAAGTCCCGCGAACGATGCAGCCCCTAGGAGGGCGAATAACGTTGCGGCGGGGGCGCCCCGGCGTGCATTGCCCAAGCCAAAGGTCGCGGCGCCGGCGGCGATGGAGTTCCAGTGGTCCTCTCTCCAGTCGCGCGCGAGGCACATGCCGCTCTCGACGGCCCAGAATACGGCCAGGAAGGCGCCGCCCCTACCGGCGAACCGAGGGACGTTCGTGCGCACGGCACGGGCGCCACCAGCGAGGCGTCCACCGTTGGGCGAGCTGCGGAAGCCCTTGGTGAAGTGGAAGGCGGAGCCGGACGATGCGCAGAGCGCGAAGCCGCCACCAACGTAATCGATGAGGCGGTAGCGGTAATCTGAGATCTCACCGTACGTCGGCATCACCGTGACTATCGGCTAGGATCGGGAAGCGTTTGATTATTGATGGGCGGCAGGGGCACAGGCTCTCGGTGCCCGGAGGCCGGTGGCAGGCCGGGAGTTCGGTAGGGTGCGGTGAAAAAACTGAGACTTCGAAGAGGGAGACCGAGATCTATTTTTTTCGATAAGGAGGAGGAATTGACGATGGAGCACAGGAGCTATCGGGAGGAAGGAAGGTCCTAATAGGTACAGATTTATATTTACTATTTGTAGTCGTGTGTTTGCATAAGTAGACGTTCGGAATAGATTGATGGCCAACTCGAACTAAATTGCTTCCTGTAATGCTACAGTATGTCGGACGGTCCTGCAACATCGATACACCTGACAAACATGGAGTGGACGCTATCGCAACATCGAGGAAACGATTTCCAGACAGACCTCGCCCACGGTCATCCACTCGACGTTCACCTCCTCGTCGTTCGTGCCTTCGCTTGTCCGCTCGTGCTAGCCTGTCCCCCGGCCGGCGACGAAGTCATGCCGCGTGCCCCAGCTTGTGGCGGCCCTGTGGCGGTGCAGGCCCTGTGGGGGCAGGGGCGGCGGAGTAGGCCTAGTTGTCACGAGAGGTGGAGCTCTGGGCGGCAGCCATGGCGGATCCATGGAGGGTGGCTTCCGATTACATGAGGGCTCATCGAACGACGCGTGAGATTGGCCATATTTTAATTCCAAGATTTAAAATAGAGTTCATAAATATTTGCATGACCATTGTGAGTGAAACAAGCCATGTACTCGTGTTCAAACATAGATTTAAATAAGAACACAAATAACAATAGGGATAGCAGTTCGGACATCGAAAAGTACCTGAGGCGGGACCAATGCCGGAGGCACTAGTTGCACCGTTATCAGCTGGAGGGATACCAGAGTCTAAACTCATGATATCTCTCAACTGACTTTTCTCGAAGAAGTCACACAAATTTGATGCAGGAAGATCCGTTTACGCAATGCAGCCCGTGCGCCGGAGTCGTGCAGGAAGATGACGTGGCGTGATATAGTCGTTCGATGGCGGCGGGAGTGTCTAGGACAATGAGCCGACCGCAGGTAAAGACGCAGCGGTTGTGGGCGAGCAGACGCGTGAAGACGCTCCCTAGAAACTTGATTGCCTCGGTATTCCGAGCAGAATCTCAAAGAGGCAACGGTGTCGGAGTCACATGCTCTCGCCGGTGATGTGCGCTCAGCGCCGGCGATGGGGAAGCGGTGTAGCAACAGAGGAGGAAGAGTAGTAATCTCAGATCTGGATCTCGGAGGAGAGGGGTCCGGTTAAGTAACCCAGCGGAGGGAGACAAGAGGACAAACCTAGACGTTTTGTACTACCAATATGGTTTTAACCATAATAACTACAACATTAAAAGTAGACTTTTAATCCTTTAAATTAAAAGAATAATGGGCCAGGCCCAAATATTATAACAGCATATTGCGGTTGTGGCCTTGCGATGTCGCTGCATGCTAATCCCGACAAGTCCAAGCACTCATTGACATGGCCGAGTCCAGAACTATATATAGAAGATGTTCAAAGGTTGACAGACCGCATTGCAGCTTTGAATAGGTTCGTGCCTCCATGTCGCTATGCAATGTATGTCGTTCTTCTTCAAGATAATTAAAGTTCCCTCCGTTGTCACTTGGGACAAGAGGACGACAAGGCATTAGGGCAAGTACATTGTTACACATCAGCGGTCTCATAGGTCGTCTCATGCAAGTCCACGTAGGATTTTTGATGATATGGCGGAGGGAGAGGAAGGAGAGAGAATAAGATGGTTGTTTCGCGAGGCAACCGCCTCATAGGCTAAAATTTAGGACTATGAGACAACTCACACACCATTCTAGGAGTTGTTATTGCCATGCAACTCACAATATTTCTTTTTTTTTCTATGCATAAATTAAGGGATTGTGTATTTATTTGAGACGGCTGATAAGACAATCCATTGTATGAGTCATCTGGTACATCGTCTCAAGAAGATGTGGCAATGCATGAGACGACCTATTAGACAACACCAATGTACTTGCCCTTAAGCGAGTTAAAGCAGTATCCAGCCAACATGATAAAGATGTACCCCCACCCCCCAATCCAAGAGCACATTTGTTGTTGTATGTTGCAGCCTCAAGCTCAGGCATTAGCACAGTGTTGGTTCAAGAGGTTTTTGTCAAGGGTCAGCAGAAGCAGCTTTGTCCGAACACAAACTAGGCTATTCTAAGCTCCAGAAGATAGCATATGCATTAGTCATGGCAGCCAGGAAAATCGAGGCATTATTTTAAAGCTCATCACATCAACATAGTTACTGACAAACCTTTGGTCTACATGAGGGCGCGATGCCCCTGCGGAGCTGCCCTAGTGGTGAGGACTCCCATGGCCGATGGGGAGCTCCCACGACCGGAGGCGTGAGGTTTGGGGCAATGGTGTGTTCCGCCGTGGTTGATTCGATAATGAGATAGAGCTCGACCCTAAAAGGGCTTTCCAGAAATGTTGTAGTTGTGATTTTTTTATGTTGCATTAGTGATTTCGTGATATTGCAATAAATTTTTTTCGATGTTGAATATTTTTCAAACGGGTGTTACATAAAACATAGGTCTGTTGTTGTGCTGGGAATTTTTACCTTATCATCCTTATGTTGCTTTCATTGATTTCATATGCTGCAAAAGTGCTTTCTTCATTTTTTTTCAAGATTGCCATGGGAGACGGACGTTCGGCCCATGGTGAAGAAAAAAGAACATTGATTTTTTTTTTTATTTCAGTTACTCCGTCTCCTCCATCCTCGCTTTTAGGCTCTATATCGGCGAGCAGGGGATGCTAATCGGCAGCTCAAGCATCCATGGCGGACGGCGGCGGGCAACGACACTCGAACGTTGCGCTAGACGGTGCCACCATCGGGTCGTGCCGCTCGCGCGAGTGTCTCTTTAGATACCTAGTGGGTGAGCCCCAAAATCCCCTGGTTCTAATCGCCCCCAACACTAGTATAGAATCCGTTTTCAGAGGCGGGCAAAAGAGATTTTCGGAGGCGGTTTTTAGATATGCCTCCGAACCAGGACTTCTGTTAATGAGGTATTTTCGGAGGCGGTTTTCTGTCTGCCTCTGTTAATCAAATAAAAAATAAAAAACCCAAAACCTAGACAGGCCCGCCGAGCCCATCTAGGAGCCGCCGCCACCGCCGGGTCATGGATCCGCCCACCCGCTATTGCCCCTTGCCGGAGAGAGAGCCAGGGACGGCAGAGTGGAGGAGACTACGTTCCTCCATGCGCCGCCACTCCAGGCGTCGCCGGATCCATGTGCCGCCTCGCCTCGCGCTACAGCACGGCTCCTCCACGCGCCGCTGTGCCTCGCGCTGCAGCACCGCTCCTCCATGCGTTACCGCGCCTCGTGCTGCAGCGTCGTTCCTCCATGCGCTGCAGCGCTGCCATGCTGCTTCGCGCACCGCCAGATCCACGCGCCGCCGGGAGCTCCATGCGCCGCAGCACTGCACGCCGCCAGTGGAGGGGAGGCGAGGGGGGAGCCGGAGGTGGAGGAGACGACAGAGGAAGAGATAGGCCGGATGGAGGAGAGGGAGTGGAGGGAGGGCAGGCGGCTGAGGGAAGAGAGAAGGGAGGGTTGGCGGTTGTGGGAGGGAAGAGGAAGAGATAACTTAGGGTTAGGGTATGAGAGTGGTGTTTATATATACTAGCAAAGACGCACGTGCGACACGCACGTGATATATGAAGGTATAGTTATTGATAAAGAATATTTTTCAACTCGTGATTTTTGATGGGTCTACATCCATTCCCCATCCATTGGTCTTACAAGTGGGTCCGAGTTGAGGATATGGTAGCTCGATTTAGATGAGAAATGGTTTCAATTTTATGCGCAATGCGCTAGAACGAGATGTTAGCACACAAGTGCTATTATATTGGACTGTGTTGATTATTAGCAGTGATAAACTTTATTACGCATTTGTTACTTACAAATAGACATTCTCGTGGTTACACATGCATAGATGTATCCTTGCCAAAATTTGGTTTTCCATAGATTTTCCTTTGATCACGCATGTATGTACCACTCGTCACTCGTGAGCATAAGCAACCACTGAACATTTTTTTTGTCAATGACGATAGTACAGAGTTTTTTCTTGCTTGGCCAACACCTCTCTCTCCGCTTCATTATGCCCTAATGATATTCAGAATCGGGAGCAAAGAAAGTAGAGGAGAAGAAAAACGTTGAACACAAATAATTTTTGCAATTGCTCCTGATGATAGAGTACTGCTCTCCTCCAATTTGCAAGCAAAAAGTCGTGCGTGCTTATTCGCTGAACCCATCACAGGCACAGCAGCAGGCGCATGAGCAGCGTCCAAGCGACGGACGACAACAACCTCTCTCATCGGCATGAGGACCAACTGCGTCGCCGCTCCTAGTCGATTTTTCAGGGCAGGGCGCCGCAGCTCACCGTCGGGCCCTTCGCTCTCGCTCACAGGGCTGGTCTACCAGCATTGGACCATGGCCTACTCGTCGCCGTCGGCGGGCTGCGGAGGCCGGCTCGGGCAACACCGGTGGCACCGCCGGCTGGAGGGCCTCTCCGCCATGTCGTGGGGAGTAGCTGGCGGCACGGGGCAGAGCAGGGTGAGGGGACTGGTGGTGGCGGAGGGTGTCGCGGGAGGCGAAGAACAGGAGCGTCATGCCTGCCTGTTGCTGGCTCGCTGGTAAACTTTGCGTGGGCCACTAATGGGCCGAAGAGCACACGCAGGCAGGAGCGTTCGCACGCGGGCCGTGTGCGCCTGGTGCCCTGGTGTCCTGCGCCTTTACACAGCGAATAAATAATTTTGGTGGCGCGTCCAATTAAGAAAAAATAATTTTGGTGTGTAGAAAAACGTGGGTGACAAAAAAATTATGATTTTGGCAGAAACATTCTAATTCTCGGTTTTGGTGGGTTTGACCCCCTCCCCACCCGATTGACCCTTACACGTGGGTCCGGTGTGAGGGGTACCACGGGCCGATTTGGATGAGAAATGTTTTTAATTCTACTCGTTCTTTTATAGATAGATGAAGAAGAGTTATCGAGCCCAATTGGGTCTGTTTGGGCCTCGGCCTTTTTCAGAGTCGGGCCTCATAAGCGTTCGCCTTCGAAAATCGATTTACGGAGGCGCACAGCTTAAGACGATTATCGGAGGCAGACGTTTTAAAATATCCGTAAAATCGATATTTCGAGGCGGACAATAACAAATGTCTCCAAAAATAAAAGTGTGCACCTCCGTTAATACTTGTGATTAACGGAGGCGGACGGAATTTGTATCCGCCTCTGAGCTCCAAAATGGAGTGTCTCCTAAAATCTTATTTATAGTAGTGTAAGCTTGGCTGGTTATTAAGAGATGGCTTCATTGACATGGTTAAAGGATTATGGTATGAAAATACTATAGATGGTTTGCCTATGGAAATTTGGCAAAGAAAATTACGTAGAGTGAGACAATATTTAAGAGGATGGGCAAAGAATGTTAGTGGGCATTATAAAAAAGAAAATAAAAGGATACTAAATAAACTTGACATGCTCGATAAAAAAACAGAAGTGGCATTGCTTATGGAAGACGAAATAAATCTTAAACAATGTCTAAGAAATATTATAGCCCAGATGTTGAGAGAGGAGGAAATAAAGTGGTATCAAAGAGCAAAGGTAAAAGAATTATTAGAAGGCGATTCCAATACTAAGTACTTTCAGCTAGTGGCGAATGGAAAATATAGGAAAGCTCGAATTTTCCAATTACAACATGAGGGTGAAATAATTGAGGGAGATGAAGCATTGAAGAAATACATCACTTCATATTATAAGGGTCTGTTTGGCCCACCTTCAGAACCTAGTGTCTCAATGGAAGCAAGCCGTATTGATGACATACCACAAGTGTCGGATTTGGAAAATGAGTCCTTAATAAAACCATTCACCGAGGAAGAAGTACGGGAAGCAGTTTTTAGCATGGAACATAATAAAGCATCGGGACCTGATGGATTCACAATAGAGTTTTATCAAACTTTTTGGGAAGTTACAAAAGGGGACTTAATGGCTTTGTTTCATGACTTTCACGCTGGTAATTTACCACTTTATTGTCTGAATTTTGGAACAATCATTTTATTGCCAAAATGTCAGGAGGCTTGTAAAATTCAGCAATACCGCCCAATTTGTTTACTGAATGTGAGCTTTAAGATTTTTACCAAAGTAACGACAAACAGAATAACTGTAGAAGCTCAAAAGGTGATCAGTCCAACCCAAACTACCTTTATTCCGGGCAGAAATATTATGGGGGGGTGGTAATTTTGCATGAAAGAATACGTGAGTTGCATAGGAAAAAACAAGATGGAATTATTCTGAAAATTGACTTTGAGAAGGCTTATGACAAAATTAATTGGTCATTTGTACAACAAACTCTAAGGATGAAAGTCTTTTCACAAAAATGACGTGAATGGGTTGCTTCTTTCATGCAAGGAGGGCATGTGGGTATCAAAGTCAATGATCAAATAGGGCCTAATTTCCAAACAAAAAGAGGGGTAAGGCAGGGTGACCCTCTGTCTCCTCTTCTATTTAATATTATAGTAGATATGCTTGCAATTCTAATAAAGAGGGCCAAGGAAAATGAACAAATTTCAGGAGTCATACCTCATCTAATTGAGGATGGTTTGTCTATACTACAATATGCAGATGATACAATGCTTTTTATGGATCATAATTTAGACCAAGCTAAGAATATGAAGGTACTGTTGTGTGCTTTCGAACAGCTCTCTGGTCTTAAAATAAACTTTCATAAGAGTGAAATTTTTTGTTTTGGAAAGGCAAAAGAACGGGAAATTCAATATGCACAATTATTTGGATGTAAACAAGGATCATTTTCATTTAGATACCTTGGAATACCTATGCATCATAGAAAGTTGAGTAATGGAGATTGGAAAATTATTGAGGAAAGGATAGAAAAAAATAGAGTAGTTGGAAAGGGAAATACATGTCTGTTGGTGGTCGATTAGTGTTGATTAATTCAGTGATTACAAGTCTAACAATGTTTATGCTCTCATTTTTCGAGGTCCCTAAGGGAGTTCTCGCGAAAATAGAGTATTACAGATCTAGATTTTTTTGGCAAAGTGATAGCCAGAAAAAGAAATATAGATTAACAAAGTGGAGTGTAATATGTCAACCAAAAGACCAAGGAGGGCTAGGAATACAAAATATTGAGATACAGAATAGATGTTTATTGAGCAAATGGTTATTCAAACTTATAAATGAAGAAGGGGTATGGCAAACTTTGCTCAGGAATAAGTATATTAAAAACCAAACAATAGGAAAAGTACAAAGGAAGCCAGGAGATTCACATTTTTGGACTGGACTCATGAAAGTCAAAGAACAATTCCTTAGTTATGGTTTATTCCAGCTCAATAATGGAAAACAAATCCGATTCTGGGAAGACAAGTGGATTGACAACTTTTCTTTTCAACAACAATACCCGTCATTGTATAATATAGTAAGAGCAAAGAGTGATTCAGTAGCATCTGTTTTCAATTCAATTCCACTAAATGTATCTTTTCGTAGATCATTAGATGATGAAAATCTTCATTTGTGGAACCAACTTGTATTGTGAATTGTGCATGTTCAACTAAATGGTGATGCGGACATTATGAAATGGTCCTTGCATCAACACGGACAATTTACTGTTCATTCTATGTATCTTGCTTTAATAAATAATGGGGTAGTGGATAAGAATACTATTTTATGGAAAGCAAGAATGCCTTTGAAGATCAAAGTATTTATGTGGTATCTTTACAAAGGGGTGGTGCTCACAAAAGATAATCTAGCAAAAAGAAATTGGAATGGTAGTAAGCAATGTAGCTTTTGTTTAGCTAATGAGACTATCCATCATCTTTTTTTTACTTGCAAGAATGCTAGGTTCCTGTGGGGTCTAGTTCAGATTACTTTTGGTTTGAGGCCACCTAGAAATATAGTTCACATGTTTGGTAATTGGCTCAGTGGTGTTAGAGACAATTTAAAACAACAATTACTTGTCGGGGCATCTGCATTATGTTGGGCTATATGGTTAAGTAGAAATGATGTTGTTTTTGATAAATTGCCAATGAAATCTTTTCTGCAGGTATTATACAGAGAAACTCATTGGATTCGTTTTTGGAGTCAACTGGAAAAGCATGAAGAAGATAGAGAGCAAATAAAAGTTGCCTGCCAGAGGCTGGAGACGGTTGCAATGCAAATTTTTATCGACCATGGATGGAGATTTAGCAATAGGATTGCCTTGTAATATCTTTTCATCCAAACTATTTCGGTTGTTGCTTGATTTTCTTTAAACTTGTGGCAGACAGTAGATCTGCTCATGCTGTAATAATGGGCTGTAGCTTCTTTTGAAGCAAAGGCCGGTACTTGTTCTCCGTTATCTAAGAAATTCGGCGTCTCTCTCACTTCTCTCATGAAGCTCTTGTGGTCTGCATTCAATACCTGGTGCATGGGGGCCGTGGAAGGCTTCTAGGTAGCGCAGACGCCTTCTCCCTCTTTTTTTCCCTCTCTCATCGACGACGATACACGATAGTGTAATTTTCTGCTTGAGCCTGCATTGGGTATGCGGGTGCTGTTATACACGATAGTGTAATTTTCTGCTTGAGCCTGCATTCGGTATGCGGGTGCTGTTCATCAATCGATTCTGGCCACTTCAGTAGTTTCGCATATGGGCATGTAGGGGTACATGCTCTCGAGAAGTGCAAGACTGCAAGGGCTTTGTGCACATTATAAATCGAAATCAGGAATTCATGATACATTTCTATGCCCCCGTCCCCTCGACAGTATGATTAAGTCCTTGATTCTATTAACTGAAGGGCAACTTTAATAGTGTTTTTATTGATCAGCTGCTTACCTTGAGAATCTCACTGAATGTTAGGGTAAAAGGTAGAGATGCTGGTCTTTTCTGACCATCTTCTTGATTATTGAAGCTTATTTTACATGAAGTTCTTGTATAATTAAACAATGTGAAGAAAGTAAAATCCATCTTCATATTTTTTAACATTTTATTTGAAAGACACCTTTATGTATGCACCTATCCACTTCATTCACACGTCTTGTTTCACATTGTAGCTTTGACTAACCAGCATACTGATCGAGGATTACCGACTAGAGGGGGGTGAATAGGCGGTTTCAAACTAAAACACAACACCAGATAATTAGAAACACAAGATAAATTCTACAAATAGAGAAACTAGCCTATGTTAAAGGTTTGCAACCTAGGATGCGGATATACAATTTAAAGTCTAAGAGTCTAATAGATAAAAATGCTCAAAGTAGATTGCTTGTATGTAAATGAAGGAAAGAAATAACTGATGAGACAAGCAATTTTTCCCGTGGTGTCGATGACTTGCCAGTCACCCCTAATCCACGTTGACGTGGATTCAAAGCCTCCAATTGCTCATCTACCAAGAATCCACTTGGTGTATGAGCCAATCACGGAATCAATGAACCTCTCCAAACCTCTTCTTCACTAGAGATGCCTTTCACCACTCCGGTGAGGCTAAGCTCAAGAACCTCTTCACAAGAATGAATCAAAGGCATGATTCACTAAAGTTTGAGAAATGTGGCAAACTTTTGCATCTATCCATCTATATGCATGCATCACTAAATTTTGAGCAATGTGGCACTATTGACTCAGTCAAGCACATGAGAATTGATCCCTCTTGATAGTACGGCTATCTAGCCTACAAATCCAATCAATTTTCTTTTCTAAACCCCCTTTGAATGGCAAAATAGAAATTCCTATTTTATACCTTTGCCTTGAGCATTCTGACTCAATGTCACCTTGTTTGCCAAAGGTTTTCTTCATTCAAGATTTCCATCAATACCATCTCCATGGTTTTCGTAGCTCATATTTGTGACTAACCTTAACTTATACACTTGAAGATTTTGTTAGTGCACAAAGTGTTGTCATTAATTATCAAAACACTAAAATACGGGCCTAGATTCTTTCAATCTCGCCCTTTTTGGTAATTGATGACAACCACATATAAGTGTGATGAATAAATTAATTTCAAGTCTACTTCACAAATGAAATATGAAAAAGAAACTTGATGTGGAACTTGATATACATTATCCTTGGACATGAAAGCCAAATAAAGATAGATGAAGGATATCAAATTTCCAATGTAGAGAAAGACTCCCCCTCAATGTGTGCACTCAACTTTGAATTAAGATCTTAGCACACATTCATAACAAAGCAAATTTTGGCGGAGCTTCTCTTGAATCATGAAGGTTGTGGCATGAAGATAATCCAAAGATATATCTATATAGTCAATCAATAATTTATTTTTGCCACAACTCAAACATAGAGGTTGGAACACATTATAAGATGGAAACATTAGTTCATTGATAGATAGATTGTTCATCACACAAAGTTCTAATCGCACAAACCAACAAGTGCATAAGAAGTTATTACAATACAAGCCACAAATGAGTCCATACAAGGAAAATAAACATGCATGAGTTCAAGTTATCATGATACAAATACAATAAAAAAAATGAGCTCCCCCTACATCCATGAATCTCATTCATCAAAGATCTTCAAGAAATCCAATTTCTTCATCCTCATCCTCTTCCCCAAAAACTTCTCCCCCTTTGTCATCGGGGACTAAAAAGGTGGATTTAATCATCCTATGGTGGTGGAGGAGGATAGTAAGGTGGATATGGATACTGCTGTGGAGGAGGCACTGGAGTTGGGTAGATGGAGAAGAAATGATATGAGAAGCCCCTGAACTCAGCCTCAAGTCTGTCCTGCCTGCCAGAGATCTCCTATTGAGTGGTGCTCAACCCCTGAAATCTGTTACTCAAATCAGCCATGTCAGAGTGCAAACCATCCAACCTTGTCATGATGGGCTAATAGATAGTGTTCTACATTTGTTGCCCAAAGACATGAAAATCAGCATTCATCTGATTCTGAAGGTTTTGCTGCATAGTATTGAATCCGCTGGACACTTGCTGCTTAAAATGTTGATTAAACCCTTGCTGCATGTTCTGAAAACCACTGCTCATGAGCTGTCCAAACTGATCACTGAGATTCTGCTGCACATTTGCAAAATATAGATCAAAGTACCCAGCAGGAGGCACCCAATGACCCTGCATAGGAGGAGGTGGCATCTCTGGCACCGGTGGTGGAGGCATCTCTGGATTAACATGAGCTTTGTCATTCAGAAACGACCTGAAGGTTGTATGCTTAGATGGTGTGGAGCCAAGAAACCTTGTCTTATTTTTTAAGAGAGACATGACATATTGAGCAAAAGGAATATTGGCATCCAAGGTAACCTTCATATCATCCATTTGATCAAGCATCAAAGGTATAACAATAACTTTCTCACTTAGCATGGCATGATGAATACAATTCCAGAACTTAGACCTGATTACTTCTCTATTCCCACTCTTAGGCATGATGGTGACTCTTGAGAATTTTGTTGATTACTACAGGATGATGCCTAAGACTAGTGGTGTGACATGGGATGGTTCTAATTCCATTGTGAGCCGGCTCATAAAATTAGCCTCTTTGGCCACACTGAGATCATCTTCTAAGAGTATGTTGTGACTATCAAGTGCAGTGAGGAAATCATAGTCAAGCATATTAACTCCAGCAAATTCTCTAAATGTAGAATGATATCTCCTCTACCCATTCATCCATTTAATAGTTTCATCTATGCTCTAGAAAAGGTCTTAATCCCATAGCCTCTAATTTAGGTACAAGTTCAGTCATGCATGGTTGACTAGACATATGGCCAAAATCTATGGTTTGTTGCTTATGAAACTGAGTTTGAAGCAAATGACCAAAGAAGGCATCCTTTTGTACCTTGGAATGAAAGTGAAGAATGTTTGAGGTAGCATCACCCACATATTTATATGAACTTCTCTCATGAGCATAAGCTGGTTGAGTCCATTGCCTTCTAGGTGCATGATAGATGGATATGTTAATTTCTTCATCATTGGCACCCTGCACATCCTCCATCTCATCAACATCATATTCAGTGGCAGAAGAATCAGCCTCAGCTTCACTCTCTGTGTCCGGATTATAATTACGATTTGGATTATTCCTTCTAGCCCTCTTTGAAGTACCCACAACCTGTATTTTGCTAGCGAAACTCTTGATGACTCCACGAGCACCACGGCAACCACCTCCACTGTCAAACAATAATCACAATCATAAGCATTGAATCATATATTACTATAAATTTTCATTGCATAACACCCTGAGCTCGGCCTGCTCAAAAGTGACCGACGGACAGTCCACACACAGAGCGCGGACAGTCTGCCGTTCACCGAGCGGCCGCGCGATTGAATATTGTTCATCCGATTTTGAATCTTCGATTTCTCAATAAGTATTCAAAACTAACCAACCAAACTTGAGGCATATTATACTGACATCATCACAAACATATTCCACCAACCAAACCATTCAATCCGCGGCTACTTTTCAGATCAGAGAGAAATCCCTAAATTTCATCCAAATTCGAAATCCAAAACAATCGGGAAGGGATTTGATAAAATACCGGGATGACATGGTGGAGAATCACACGGAATGTCTGGGGATGTGCTCGGACAGTCCGTGAACCACTCCAAGAAAGAGATCAAAGAGGTGGAGTATTTTATGGAGAAGGGAATGAAAGAGAGAGTTTGGGAGGTGCTCTGGTCGTGGAAGCGTTGATGGGAGGAAGAAGGAAAAACTTGCCAACTTAAGTGACTTCGCCAGCCTGGGCCCACACGCATAGGCCAGGAGCAGACAGTCCGCCCTTCAGGCACAGTTAGTTCACCGGTGAAATTTAATTTCCAGCAGAACCGAAATCCTTCTCTGTCCAAAACTTTTCTTCCAACAGCGGATAGTCCGCATGAAAGACCCGGACAATCCGCCGGTCAAATTTTCATCCGCCTCAAACTTGTCCATAATCTGTCGGGAACCTTTTGATTTTGTCACTTTGTACCGTGGACAGTCCGAGATACCCAGTGCGGACAGTCCGCAGTTCACTTGAAATTTCAGCCCGAGAGTAGTGACTTTGAGTTGAAAAATGAGATTTGATCCGAGATCATTGCTCACTGAGACTTTGTATGCATGCAATGGTAGTTTGAGATCATATTATATGATGATATGCATAAGTATAGCAAGCTTTGAGCAAGTATAACATGATTTAGCATTAGAATGAAAAATTACTCAAAAATATGCCATAAATACATGGAAAGACATACAACAACAAGAGAAAGACTAGATATGCACATGTACTTAGTTTCAAGCCACATTTGAGATGTCAATGACATTTAGATCATTCCTCAATTCATAAAATCTCTTCTCATCCAATGGCTTGGTGAAAATATCCGCCAATTGATCATTAGTTTCAATACCAACAAGATCAACATCTCCCTTGCTCACATGATCCCTTATGAAGTGATGCCTAATATCAATATGCTTTATTCTTGAGTGTTGAACCGGATTACTTGCAAGCTTCACGGAACTTCCATTATCACAAAATAAAGGAACTCCGGTGAATTGCTTCATCCATAACAATTGAGCACAACAACTAGCAGTTGCGATATATTCCGCTTCGGTGGTTGATAGGGCCACTGAATTTTGTTTCTTAGAGCACCAAGAAACAAGTGAGCTTCGAAGAAATTGACATCCACTAGAGGTACTTTTTCTATCAATCTTGCACCTGGCATAATCGACATCTGAATAAAAAATCAACACAAATTGAGCACCTTTAGGGAACCAAATACCAATGTTGAGTGTGTTCCTCAAATATCTAAATATTCTTTTGACGGCAACCAAATGACACTCTTTTGGATCGGCTTGAAACCTTGCACACATGCATACACTAAACATGATATTGGGCCTAGATGCGGTAAGGTAAAGCAAACTACCAATCATAGACCTGTAAAGCTTTAGATCAATTGATTTACCTCCCTTATCAAGATCAAGATGCCCATTTGATGTCATAGGAGTTTTCATTGGTTTTGCTTCCATCAAGCCAAACTTTTTCAATAAATTCTTCAAACATTTTGATTAGGATATAAATGTCCCTTCCTTGAGTTTCTTGATTTAAAGTCCAAGAAAGAAATTCAGTTCACCAATCATTGACATTTCAAACTCCTTTGACATCATTTCACCAAATTCCTCACAAAAATCTTGGTTAGTTGAACCAAATATAATAGCATCAACATATATTTGACAAATAAACATGTCATCTCCTAGACTTAGTGAACAATGTAGTGTATACATCCCCAATTTGGAAGCCCTTAGAAATTAGAAAATCTCTAAGCCTCTCATACCAGGCACGAGGAGCTTGCTTCAAATCATAGAGAGCCTTAGAGAGTTTATACACATGATTTGGTTTCTTTGGATCCTCAAAACCAGGGGCTTGCTTACACTAGTTCATTAAGTCTACCATTCAAGAAAGCACTTTTAACATCCATTTGATATAGTTTTATATTATGAGAGCATGCATAAGGTAAAAGAATTCTAATTGCTTCTAATCTAGCTACGAGAGCAAAAGTTTCACCAAAATCCAAACCTTCAACTTGAGTGTAGTCTTGAGCAACCAATCTTGCCTTGTTTCTCACAACAATACCATTCTCATCCTGTTTGTTTCCGAAAACCCATTTTGTGCCAATGACATTATAATTCTTGGGCCTATCCACTAATTCCAAAACTTCATTTCTAGTGAAGTTATTTAGCTCTTCATGCATAGCATTGATCCAATTCACATCTTGGAGAGCTTCATCTACACGGTTAGTTTCACGAGAGGACACAAAAGAATAATGTTCACAAAATGAAGCAATGAGAGAATGAGTTTCAACACCCTTACTAATATCACCAACTATTTGATCAATAGGGTGATCTTTAGCAATGACATGATGAATTCTTGGTTGAACATTTGGCTCTTGTATTGAGGTAGAAGGTGTGGAGTTGGAATCCAATGGAGCTTGCTTTTGAGAGATATTATCATGACTTTCTTCATTAGTTATTTGAGGTTAATCACTTGATGAAGAGGTGGATGGATGAACTCTTGTTAAGCTAAACATTCCTTCCTCTTCATTATTTTCTTCTCTTGGTTTCACATCACCAATAGATAGATTTTTTATGGCCTCATTCAAATTCTCATTTCTCAAGTTGCTTTCATTTTCTTCTTCTTGAGAACCATTTGATTCATTAAAGTCACCATCATAGGTTTCTATAACAATACCATGAGTTTTGTTATACACTCTATAAGCTTTGCTAAATGATGAATATCCAAGAAGAAAACCCTCATCACACTTGCTTTGGAATTTGGACAATCTAGCTCCTTTCTTAAGAATATAGCACTTGCATCCAAAAACCCAAAAATATGAAATATTTGGCTGTCTTCCAATCAATAGCTCATAGGGTGTCTTGCTCAAGATTCTATGACAGTATAGCCTATTTGATGCATGACAAATGGTGTTGATTGCTTCGGCCTAAAAACTATCCGAAACTTTATATTCCGAAAGCATGGTTCTTGCCATATCAATCAATGTTCTATTTTTCCTCTCAACAAGACCATTTTTCTCCGGAGTATACTTGGATGAGAATTCATGCTTGATGCCCTTCTCATCACAAAAATCATCGATTCTAGACTTTTTGAATTCATTTCCATTTTCACTTCTCACTTTCTTCACTTTGAGCTAAAATTCATTTTCGGCCTTTGTCAAGAATTTCTTGAAAATACCACAAACATCGGCCTTGTCATGAAGAAAGAAAACCCATGTATATCTAGAGAAGTCATCCACAATAACTAGACAATACCAATTTCCACCAATGCTTCTATATGTTGTTCGCCCAAATAAATCCATGTGCAATAATTCCAATGGCCTAGTAGTTGACATGACACTCTTGGTAGGATGTGAATTTGCCACTTGCTTTCCGGCTTGACAAGCACTACACAATTTATTTTTTTTTCAAATTTCACATCCTTCAACCCAACAACAAGATCATATTTCAAAAGCCTATTGAGTTGCTTCATACATGTCCAAGCCTTCTATGCCATAACCAACCTTTAGATGACTTCGAGAATAAGAAAGTTGTCAAGTTGATATTGCTAGATGAGAAATCAACGAGATATAGATTTTCATTCCTAAAACCCTTAAAGATTTGACTATTTCCATCCAAAGTTGTAACCTCAACTCCATCACTAGTGAATATACATTTATAACCAAGATCACAAAGTTGAGTTACCAACAATAAATTGAACTTGAGAGAATTGACCAACAACACATTGTAGAGGGAATGATCATTGGAAATTGCAAATTTTCTCAAACCTTTCATTTCACCCTTGCTATTATCACCAAAAGTAATATTGTCATAACCAACGACTTCATCATCAAGAGAGGAGAACATATTTGAAGCACCGGTCATGTGTTGTGAGCAACCACTATCAAGAACCCAATGCCTCCCTCCGGACTTGTAATTCACCTACAAAAGAAAATTAGCTTTTAGGTACCCAAACTTGCTTGGTTCCTTGGAGGTTAGTGACCAAGGCTTTTGGCACCCAAATGGCATTCTTTTTAGCACCGATTCTAGGGTTCCCAACATATTTAGCAAAAACATTACCATTAGAATTTTTCTTATGAACATAACAAGGATCAAAGGTTTAAAGAATACATCATTCTTTATGTTACCATTGCTTTCCTCAAAGAAGGACATGTGAGAGGTAGCACCCCTTTTACCCTTATTCTTTCTCTCATAGAAAGTCTTGTTGTCTTTCAGCATCTCAACGTTCTTACCTTCGCTTTTTACAAAAGTAGTCTTGTGAGGGACAAAAGCATCATTACCCTTTTTAGGAACATATCCAATAGCTTCATGGTCCAAAGCATACTTTTGGTTACCCAAAAGACGTTTAAACTCATTTTTACTATTGAACCATCTTGCTAAACATTCATTTTCCTTTCTAAGCATGTCATTTTCAACAATGGGAGAAGTATCACAAGTAAAACCATTATCAAAGCATGAAGAATCATTTAAACGACTAGATGGCTTAGATGAACTAGGAGCACATGAAAAATCATTCAAAATATCATACTGAGTACTAGTGCTAGTGGTGACTTTGCTTTCATGAGTTAGACAAGACTTGTGAGCTTCCTCAAGCGTCTCATGAGTTTCTTTTAGCTTCTGATGAGATGTCTTTATCTCCTCATAGGAATCTTGAAGAGCTTTGTAACTCTTTTTCAATTCCTTCAACTTAGTCTTTTCTTTGCTCATGTAATCATCGGTATCACTAAGCATTTGGACAAGATCATCATAAGACAATTCATCATTATCAAGTTCATGATCATGTGATACTTTAGCCTCACCCTTTTCCATAAGACAATGAGGTGAAGAGAAGAGTGATGGGGCCTTCTTGATGGCGATGCCAGCAACTCCCTTAGAGTACTTGTCATCCTCATCATCACTGTCATCTGAGTCGGAGCTTGCATCGGAATCCCACTCAACATAGTATGCTTGGCCATTCTTCTTCTTCTTGAAGAACATTCTCTTCTTCTTCTCACCATCCTTCTTCTTCTTCTTCTTCTTCTTCTTCTTCTTCTTCTTGTTTTAGAAATTCATGGCAATTTGCACCTTTTCATCACAATCAAAACACTTCTTGTCATCAAAGGTATTTTTCTTTGAAAATTTCTCTTTCTTGTCATAACTCTTGGTCTTCATCAATTTTTTGAATCTTCTGACAAATAAAGTTATTTCTTCATTGGAATTCCCTTTATTGTCACTCTCTTCATTTTTATGTTCCTTTGGAGATTGAGCCTTGAGAGCAATACTCTTTTTGCCTTCATTAGAGACCCCATGAGCTTCATTTTGTGACTTCTTGAAAATATCATGAGTAGTCACTACTGCCAATATTTTAGTAGGTTTCTTCTTCATCAAATCTTCTCTCATAAGTATGGTGGCAATTGTATCATACTTGCTTGTAAGGTTTTCTAAGAAAGGTGTGAGCAAAATCATCATTTTTTATCTCATGACCAAGATTTCTCAATTCATTCACAATCTCATTCAATCTGTTGAGCATGGTTGGAACATCTTCATCTTTCTTCATTTTGAAATTTCCAAAGTTCCCTTTATACACAAATAACTTTGCTTCCTTTACCGTTGAGGTACCTTCATTAATTTCCATAAGCTTCGCCCAAATATCATGAGCATGTCTCTCATTTTTTATTCTATTGAACTCATTCAAATCAAGAGCACTATATATCACATTCATGGCTTGATCATTGAGAGCATCATTTTCATTGTCAAGATTGGTTCTATTGTTCTCATAAAAAATCACATACACATCTTCAACAATTCTCCAAAATTTTCTACAAAGTGCCCTGAGATGAATCATCATTCTAGTTTTTCAATAATCATAATTTGTTCCATCAAAGAATGGTGGCCTCCCCACATGAACATTATCACTAGCCATAATCCAACTCCGGGATGATTAAATCCTTGATCAAAGGAGACCTACGCTCTGATACCACTTGTAGGATCGAGGATTACCGACTAGAGGAGGGTGAATAGGCGGTTTCAAACTAAAACACAACACTAGATAAATTTAATTAGAAACACAAGGTAAATTCTACAACTAGAGAAACTAGCCTATGTTAAAGGTTTGCAACCTAGGATGCGAAGATACAATTTAAAGTCTAAGAGATGAAAATGCTCAAAGTAAATTGTTTGTATGTAAATGAAGGAAAGAAATAACTGATGACACAAGCAATTATTCCCGTGGTGTCGATGACTTGCCAGTCACCCCTAATCCACGTTGAGGTGGATTCAAAGCTTTCAGTTGCTCCTCTACCAAGAATCCACTTGGTGTATGAGCCAATCATGGAATCAATGAACCTCTCCAAACCTCTTCTTCACTATAGAGATGCGTTTCACCACTCCAGTGAGGCTAAGCCCAAGAACCTCTTCATAAGAATGAATCAATAGCTTCTTTACAATCTTTTTTTAAGAGCTCAATGAAAAACCACAGCTCCAAGCCGTCTAGGAGGCTGCAACCTCCAAGAGTAACAAGCCAATCACTTTGCTTGAAGAAACTCTATTGCCCCAATGCTCAAACCTTGAATGCAAGCACTAGATGCCTCTGAATCTCACCAAAGATGCAATCTCAAGTCATGTGAGTGAGAGGGAGAGAGGGGAGAGCTCAAATGTGTGCTTCAAGTGTTTCCACGGGCCAAGAGAGCCTCCCCATGCTGGTCACTCGAGTATATATAGAAGAGGATCCAAAATCCAACTGTTAGGTTCAAATCCCGACCTCACTGTGTTCTCGCGGACTATCCGCCGTTATAGGCCCGAACAATCCACCGTTCAACCCAACGGCTCTATTTGCAATAAATGCTTGTCAGAGTCAACCATTTTCAAAAGTGCGGACTGTCCGTCCTACAGGGCCCGGACAGTCCACCGTTCAATGTGCCTTTTACACAGAACGGTCGAGGTCCCTCTCCCGGTTAGAAAATGACCAGTGGACTGTCCGCCCCTAGGGCCCGGACTGTCCGCCGTTCAAGCGGCAGCGGCAGAGCATATCCGGGACAGGCTCTGTATAAAAATCACCTTACACCGGCAGACTGTCCGCGCCCTCTAGCCGGACTGTCTGCCGTTACCTATGAAAATAGTACAGAGGCAAGATCCTCCCTGTCCGCACACAAAGGTCGGACTGTCCGCCATATACTCGCAGTTAACTCTCTCAAAACAAGATTTTTTAGTCAAACTTTTGCATCTACCCATCTATATGCATGCATCACTAAAGTCTGAGCAATGTGGCACTATTGGCTCGTCAAGCACATGAGAATTGACCCCACTTGATAGTACGGCTATCTAGCCTACAAATCCAGTCAATTTTCTTCTCTAAACACCTTTTGACCGGCAAAATAGAAATCCCTATTTTATACCTTTGCCTTGAGCATTCCGACTCACGTCACCTTGTTTGCCAAAGGTTTTCTTCATTCAAGATTTCCATCAATACCATCTCCATGGTTTTCATAGCCCATCTTTGTGACTAACCTTAACTTATACACTTCAAGATTTTGTTAGTCCACAAAGTGTTGTTATTAATTACCAAAACACTATACTACGGGCCTAGATTCTTTCACATACACATTTAGGAATTAAAACCAAACTGCACACTAGCGACTTGGATATCTTGTGCCTGCCATTTATTGAATTGTCTCTCTTCTAGTTAACCTTTTGTGATGTCGGCAAACTAAGTTCCAGCGTGTTTGTACTCCTACATGACTACATGAGCCTCTCCTAAAACAAGATACCACAAAAGGCAAATGCATATATACAGAGCTGCATTTATGAGCAAGTAAAGAATAATAATTAATTCACTTGCTGTCAATTTGCTGGACACTGATCTGTAGTAAGGGGAAAGGTTAGAAAATGAAGAAAATAAAGTAAGGATTATGCTCCTCCTTCTTATCATTCCTCTCTACAGTCAATAGTTTTAAAAATGAAATATGGCCAAAGCAAAGTGTGTATTCCTCTTCCATTTCCCGAGCTCGACTTGTTTATGGATACTTTGATCATATTGGGTGCTTGGATCCTTTGGAAACATCGTAACGTCTGTCTTTGAAGGCGCCTAACCGGCCATTGAAAGGCTCCTCCAGGAATTCAGACTTGAGCATCATCTGTGGTGCATGGCAGGCGCTAGGGAACTGCGCTCCCTGAGTTCAGGTCAAGGCTATGCGCTAATTCATTAAGCTCTAGCTGTGGTTGGGGTCAGGTCTTACCTGTTTAGTTGTTTTTAAGACAGTTCTAAACATCATCTAAAAATAATCCCTCGGGAGCGTGCCACGGACCAGTTGGTCAGGCCAGCCATCCCTGGGCCTCCTACGGGAGGTCGAGAGTTCGAAGCCCGGACGGTGCAAACTATGGAAAAAAATCCCCTCGCCCATCCCATGTTGCCAAAGCACAGTAGAAGAACCGCCCACTCACGGAGCTTGTGTTCCCTGTGTCATGGTCGGGCGAGGGTTCGGTGGGTTTTCTAGGCCTGCGCGAGAAGGTCTCCTTTTTAAAACAACACCATGGGGGCGGTCTTCCCCCCGCGGGCCTAGTTTTTTTGTAAAAACAATCCCTCATGGCTCGGTTCGGAGTGAGGGGTGGTGTGTTGTAATGGACTGTTTTTCTCTCTCTATAATACAAAGATACGCAGCTCTCCTGCGTATTCGAGAAAAAAAGTTTATGGGCAGTATATTCTTTTGAGGTCAGATTTCATAAATACATTTTGGGAGTGCGTTCTTATTTATATGGCTTATTTTGCATTGTTACGAAAATAGGTATCTTAAATTGACAGGGCTATCTTGCATATTGGAGTTGCTTGCCGAACCACTATACATTCTTTCTCAGAACTTATTTCTTCTCAAGCTAAGGTTGATAAATGAAGTTGTTGCGACACTTATGCGTTGCATGACAGCCTATATCCTCATCAAACATTTTAACATGGTAATGGCATCACTTACACAGAAGTTATTTATTTGAATTCGAATCATAAAATGATCAAGGCTGCATACGTTCTATTTGCATTTACTCTTGGCAGGACTTTACAGAGTTTTTATGTTAAAAGTTTGTTTCTGTTTGTTTTGTTCATATAAGTGCTTCTAGTAAGGTGGATACTGTATTTCTAGTTATGTTTCAAATAAAAGCCTGCTTGAACATGTAATCTAATGACGTGCATATCTTCCTGAGTGGTTCACATTCTAAATGACCTGTCAGTGTGGAAAAGAAAGAAAGGATGAAGTGTGAGTAGAGTACATAACATAGCTGTCGGCTCTGATAGCCGAGCTCTACATTATATCAGTACTAGTACCAGTTCTGTTGGTACATAAAAAAGGGAAGCTTGAATACAACTGACTTATATTATTTCCTGCAAATTTTTGTATCGTTTTCTAATTTCTATGTACTGTCTAAAACTATATTATTGCTAAGATTAAAAAATTAAAATTAGCTTGCATGGTTATCTTTTTATTCTGGAGGGAGCTTTGATTAGTAACGTCTGATGATATCCTTTAGAGATGATATATTATTCAAAAGTCTTCATATTCATAGATTGCAGGATTGGATGGACTGATAGAAAACCATGGCATACCTGTGTGATGTTCACTGGGCCGTCTCTGAAAGAGCTAGTTGTTCAGAAAGGCCAGGAACTTGTTCCATTCAGCAGTAGTTATCTTGACGATTATGGCGTTGTTGACAGATTAGGTTTGCTTTGAAGCCTTTTTTTCCCACTTTGCTGAATACAACATGTTCTTCTGGAGATTTGATTGTGCTCTTTTTTGTAATTGTACACCTTAGATATTTGTTTATTATTTATTCAGGAAGTCTTCTTGTAAGGTTGATATTCCATCCTTTCGAAGAAAGTAATCGTCTGAGGTTTGCAGAAATGGCATCAGGTTTTCCTCTTCTTCAATTGTGTTACTTCTCCAATTTTTTGAATTTGAGCTACCTAGTCATTTAGTTCAAATCAGCCTTGCCAAATAAGCAAGGATTAGACTCCACCTTATGTAAGTGCTTTCTGCTTTGGTACACATCCTTTGTCTTTTCCTAGGGTTCAAGTCTATCCAAGTCCCAAGAATCCCTGCTTTGCTTCTCTTATTTGGCCATCTTTTCTAGTTCTATTCTTCACTCATTGGTGCCCTTACTTCAAGTTGTTGCTCACTGGCTGTAGCTGCACAGTCCCACATGTGGTATCTAAAGCCTCAATATAGCAGATGGTTGTGAATTGTGATAGTTCGTATCATTATGTCTCAATACATGCTTGGATTATTTATGCTTATTTACAGCGACTTTTCTGTTTAGACTTTAAACTTGTGTACCATTTACTTCGATGATTTTGGCATATTACATGAACATTAACTTGATGTGATCTGAAGGACGATCACCACAGATGATTTTGAGGATGATAACTTTGTTGATTCAGTGTTTGAAGAATAATTGTCTATCAGGTACTCTTGGTTTTGATTTCTGGGCATACTTGAATGGGCAAACTGACCTTGATGATGAATTTAGGATACTGAAAGAGATATCTCCTTTTCTATCTGCAACCTTACAGTTTTTTTTTTCTATTTTACCCATAAAGGCTAGAGGCTATCTAATATTCTAATACAGAATCTTACTCCAAAGTCTGAAAATCGTCCATTTTTTCTACGGCGAAAGGTTGATACATAGGGTATTATGACTATTTTCTTTAAATTTTGTTATTGTGAAAAATGCTGATAAAATTTCAGTAGAAACTAACAAGATGCCGCCTTTTAGGATACGAGTATTTAAAAATGCTTCTGGGCTGCATTACTTGGTGCAGTATGTATATTTAAATTTTTTTGGTGGTTCATTCGAAATTGCAGGGCTTATGACAATAGCTTTTGGCCCTGGATATTCATATACTCTCCTAAGGATGGCCTATAAAGAGAAACATTGCAATGACACGACACAACGACTCTTGCTTATCTTATATTGGTTTTAAGTAATCAGCTTAGCCTTCAATGGTTAGTGCTTTACAGAACACAAAGGTCTTTTCATTCCTCAGATTTCTGTCATGCTAAAAACACAATTGATTTAATTTGTACGCGAGATGCATGAACTTGTTTGGTTATAGTTAGGACTTGAGGATGCTAACTAAGTTGGTAGTGTATGTTATGTCATGATCCCATGTGTTTCTCTTTACTATTTGTATCATCTTCTCTTTTTTACGTGGTACAATTTGGAAATTTCAAATCTTGGCAGGTCACTCCATGCAGTATATTTCAATTAATTGAAAGTATTTTCTTTTTTTGGAAAAAAGAACTATAGAAGTAGTTAGCTTCGCTCTGCTTAGTATTCATGCATGTTGACAACCTCATAATTACTGGGTATAGTGCCTTCTTTGCAAATATTGTCATCAATGGGTGCTATCCTTGCTACTGTGGCACTTCTCCCTCCGTTACAAAATGTAATTATGCATCTTAATATACCAAAATGACCTACACTTTCGAATGGATGGAGTAGTTCCTTTTTTTCTAAATTACTATTTCTAGTAGCAATTTATTTAACTCTATATAAGCTTTATTTGGACTATCCTTTATTGCAGGTACATTTGAAGCCTTTTTACAGGGTGTCGCAAATGACTTTCAGATTAAGATGCTGAAATGCTGAATGATTTCTCACTATCCTGTTCTGTAGTCTGTGTATTGATCAAAGTTCTCCTGATTGGATATGCTGGAGCTATTGGGTTCATTGTTTCTGATGCAATAAGTATCCTTTTTCAATATAAGGGCTTGCTTCCAAAATAACACGATTGCATTGCATTTTAGATTTCCAGGAGTTATGGATGCAGCATTATTCTGATTTATTGCTTATAGCAGCTAGATTTTGTTGACGTGAATACAAATTCTTTAAATACTTTTTGGTATTTTTATAGAGTCAGTGATAAATGGACTGATAAATTCAGTAAGGAAAAACTTGTCAACTCTAGTTTTCTTTAAATATAGCTGAAGTCTGCTGTGAAGCAGGATGTAAAAGATGGCAGCCCATGGTTTATGAATCTTTAAATTGTTTGGAACACTGGTGCTATAACCTTTACAACTTGATAAAGAGTCCACAATAAGTCCTCTTTTGATGTAGTAGCTTTTTAACAAAATGTGAAGATATGCTACTAAGAATTTCATATTTCATGGTATTCATGAGGTTTTTCCAGGTTAATTTCATTCTACTCCTTGACTCTCATCACTCTTACCAAAATTGGTTTCAACACTGACATATTTAGTGATATTGTTTACAGAACTTTTGTCCAATCTCCATTCACCAAATACTGCCATCTGGTTGGTGGGTTTTGCTATTCTTGGTGCTGCAACCATAATTTCTGACAAGATATTTCTGAATAAGGAAAATGAGAAGACCTACTGGCAAACATTACCGTTGCATTTAGGCATTGGCGCTTAATGTTTCTTCTTGTGTTGTGCTGTGACGTATGTCCAACAATTATATACTCTTTGGTTCTAACTTAGACAACCTCCAAGCTACTAACATATTTGATTGGCAGATTTTTTTTTTAGATAATGGAACAAAGAGGTCCCGGCATTTGATTGGCAGATATACACGTGAAAGGGTGTTGATCGACAAAGCCATCAAAGTACATAGGCACTCAGAGTGATTGATCTGACAGTGGGCATATTCATTCACTTGTATGTTCCATGAGATTTACCCTTTTGTATTACTAGTATCGTGCCCGTGCGTTGCTACGGGATAGTAAAAATTATATAACAAACAACATAGAACATTGTAAAAGATAATAATTCATTGATATAGTTTTGCTGTTGTAAACAAAACAATATGTTCTATTAAATATTTATTAAACCTGATGAACATATTGGTAGTTATTCTACGTGAGGAAAGCCAACTGGACATAGCCAACGACGTGCAGCAGCTACTCGGATGGGCGGTCGATTCACCGGTGCGTTCCCTCCAACGACGAGCTCGCCGGCGACAAAGCCTGGCACTTGGACAATCAGCGCAACCTGGTGAACGCATTGGTGGCTGGTCCGCACGAGGAAAGCCAATAATAATTCAATGGTATAGTTTAATTGTAAAAAAAACAAATTCTTTCTATGATCTGAAATATTTGTAATACATGGTTGCATCATCTCAAGTTCTCAACCATAAAGAACAAAGCCCTGAAATTGAAAAAAAAAATCATAAAAGGCTATCAACCTACAAAGCAAATCAGATCTTGATGACAACATTATCTACGAGTCATAATTTCATGGTCTTATGATCATGGTTTCAGGAGTCATATAATTTTGGTGCAGCAAAAACAATGCCACGATTGCTTATTTGGTGTGTAAATTGGTAGGCAAAAAACAGAACAAGCAGATGGCTCTCGAGCTGGTTTGTGCCTAACCGCCAAGAGGGTGAAATCTTAAAAACCCATAAATGGAACAAGTACTTCAACAATCGAGAATCATTCTTATGAAGCAAACTATAGACAGGTCATCATACTTTCTACTGCAAAATACACAAACCATTAGAGAAAAAAACACAATTTATTTTGTTAACATTACTTCGCTGACACAGTTTTCCCCTCTGCAAAATACAAGAACCATTATAGAATATTGACGGTCGATCGCTGCGATCACCCCGCTTCCGGGCAAGGGATTAGGAGGGACGAGGGTTCGCCAAGAGCAGGTGTCGCACGGACGTCGGGACGGGATCGCTGGCCGGTCGCCGGTTGTCGCGAGAATGCCGATCGCCTGGAGGGGGACTGGACAGGAGGGCGGCGGCTTCCGGGAACAGGGTGGGCGATCGCTGGTCGTCGCGAGAATGACGATCGTCGCAGTTGCCGTGTGCACGCCGATGGGAAGGAACCGTGATGAGATGGGTCGATCTCGCATACGCCACGATGGGAAGGAGGCCGATCTCCTGTACACCGTGATTGGATGGAGGCCGATGTCCTGTACACCATGATTAGATGGAGGCCGATCTCGTGTATGCTATGATGGGAAAGGAGGGCCGAGGTTTTCGCGTGATTGACGGGGGAGGGCCAAGGTTTTCGCGGATGTGTGGACGTGAAGGGGGAGGGCAATGCGTGATTGTCGGGGAACGGGAGAGGAGGGGCGAGCGGGAGGGGTTTTTCCATCGGGAGAGGCTTCACGGCTTCACGATCGCAGGCGGACGCGACCCACCATTTTAGTCTTTTTAGTAGTAGAGATTATACGTGTCTGTCGTAACAACCGTCACCGCACCTGTAGGATATTCGTCAGCCACGAAAACAGTGGGGACAACAACCCATGTAGCGATATAGATATTATAGATGCGTTTACTGATCACACTGGTGATTTATACATAATGTTAACGGAAAAATTCAGTTTTGATGTTAATTGTTTCCACTAATACAGTTTATGTGGCGATCTGATTTATTTTATTCCTGTTAATAGCCAGCGTCTAAAACAAACTCACGCTTCCAGAGGAGATCTTCACCAGCACGCTCTCCCCCTCGCAATGTGAAGCCATGGATACTCCTACCTGAGGCTGGGCCGTTCTTCTCGGGTGCGCTGGTACTTGGTAGAGACAGAGCTCTAGTCTCCTATCGCTACTTCTGTTGAGTCGCAAAACTGTTTCATTATGAATGCTGAAAACATGCTTGTATGGAATGTTCACGGGCTGAACGACGCACGAGCCAAGCGAAATGTTGTACTTGAACTGGTCGTGCAGGAACCTCAGGAGGCATACTCCTAGCCTGGCGTTGTGACAAGAGGTCTGTAACTAATCCCCTGATGCGAGAATTCTCACGGCAAAAGTGCAGCATCGGTCGGGAGGTGAAACGCGGTAGCTCTCTGGTGTCTACGGAATACGGACCGCAAGCTGCCGCTGACAAGGCTTTGATTCTAGACGAATTACGGCAATCAGAGCTGGCTGTTTGGGAACATGGATTATACGTGGTGACTTCAACCTCATATAGCAGGTAACTGATAAAAATAATTTGCGCTTAAACCACCGGATGATGAACCTCTTTCGCCATTTCCTGATGATATGGAGTTACAAGAGCTACACCTTCATGGCTGACTCTACACATGGAGTAATGGTGTGATGACCTGACTTTAGAGCACATTGATAGTGTCTTAGTCACTGACGACTGGGTTGCCTCCTTTCATGACCACAACCTCAGGGCTTTGTTCTCGGAATTTTCTGATCATGCACCGTTGCTCCTACAAACATATGTTGCGTATTCAACTCCTTCCTCCGCTTCCGATTTGAAAACATCTGGCCAAAGTATGAGGGCTTCCTAGACATGATCAGACATGCATGGACTCACCCGTGGCCTGAAGGTTCCATGGACGCATTCAGAACACTGGATTACAAGCTGCGAAACACCGCAATCGCGCTGAAACACTGGAGTGCTAAACAATCGCGCCTTCAACTTGCCATCGCAAAGGAGGTGGTGTTCAGATTTGGTCAGGCACAGGATAGCAGACAGCTTGCTCCTCATAAGCAATCTCTGTGGAGTAAAATGAAGCCAAGATGCTTGGGGCTTGCCTCCTTGCTCAGAAACATCATGAGAGAAAGATCAAGAGTAACCTACCTTGCCGTGGGGGACACCAACACCTGGTTTCTTTTCCATCTGCAAGCATGCCACCGCAGTCGTAAAAGCCATATAGCTTCCCTACCTGTTGGGAACATGAAGGTGTGGTGCATGAGGAAGCCAACGCCTATGTGATGTACCAACATTTCAGCGACATTCTGGGTGCACATTGTTGACGCACTTTTGGTCAACACACGAAAGCGCTAGATCGTGCGGTCGTCGAATTCTCCTCGTCGGAGCTCCTGAGAGCAGCCGGTCAGACCGCCTGTAGCAGAGGCGCCGCGAAAGCCTACGGTCACAACCTCAGGAGGGACCCCGTCGGATGCTGCGAACCTAGGGTTGTTCTAAGGTCGGCAAGGCCACTTAGAACGTCCTAAAACGTCGTGGAGACGAAGAAAGAAAGCAAAGGGGTTGGAAAAGCTAAGGTTTAGAGATAAAAAGTAGAACGATGATTTGTACGATTGGGTAGAGGTCCTCAGTCGGCCACGGCCCTTTATATTTATAGGGTGGGGAGGTCTTGCCCCGCAAGGAAGTCCTTGTACAGATCTAAAAACGTGTAAAAACCTGATTCTACTCAGAATCGGGGACAGGCGGTCAGACCGCCTGTGACAGGCGGTCAGACCGCCTGGCATATTGCCAGATCGGCTACAGGGCCCAGCCGGTCTAACCGCTTGTACAAGCGGTCTAGACCGGCTGTCCTAGCCTGATCGGCTTTAAGCCAGATCTAAAAACGTGTAAAAACCTGATTCTACACGAAATCGGGGACAGACGGTCAGACCGCCTGGCACATTGCCAGATCGGCTACAGGGCCCAGCCGGTCTAACCGCTTGTACAGGCGGCCTAGACTGGCTGTCCCAGCCTGATCGGCTTTAAGCCATTTTTGGTCGTCAACATATGCCCCCCTATTTTTTTGGTAAAACTTTGTTTACCACAAAGCATTTAATCAGACTAAGGGCGACCCTCTGTAGTCGGCTATTTTTTTTCCTAAGGGCGATATCACATATCGTCCATATCCTTTCAAGCATGTTGCCAAACACTTGGATGATATTTCTTCAAGTACTTCTCATTGAGTGCCCTTGGCAATTGAAATCCTTGCAAAGTCTCCACCATATAGGAATTCCCAGAACAAACCTTCACAATACGATATGGTCCTTCCCAATTTGGCGACCATTTACCAAATTTGTTGCTCTATGTTCCTATAGGTAAAATGGTCTTCCATACTAAATCACCAATTTGAAAGGATTTTAGTTTTACCTTCTTGTTATATGCTCGAGCCACTCTTCTTTTATCCTTTTCAATCTCCTCTAAGGCCTCCAAACGCCTATCGGTCACATCATCAATATTATCCATCATCAAAGCACAATATGTGCTAGCATTAAGATCATTTTGCTTAGCCAATCTATAAGCAGCCAGATTTACCTCGACGGGCAAAACGGCCTCTTGACCATAGACGAGCTCAAATGGAGTAACCTTAGTAGCACCATATCTAGAAATACGATGCGCCCATAATGCTTTAGATAATACCTCGTGCCACCACTTAGGATGATCTTCAATCTTCTTCTTTATGAGCTTGATCAAAATCTTATTGCTAGACTCGGCTTGAGCATAATTTGGAGATGAATTGAGCAATTTAATACCATAGGATCCAACAAACTCACGTACCTCTATAGAAATAAACGACTTCCCTTGATCCGTCGTCAATGTTTGAGGAATCCCAAATCTATGAATAATATGCTCAGTAATAAACTCAATCACCTCCCTATGTGTCATGTTCTTGAGGGGAATTGCTTCAGTCCACTCGGTGAAATAATCAGTAGCCACAATCACAAAACAATGACCTTTGGATGAAGGAGGATGAATCTTACCAACAAAATCTAAACCCCATCCTCTAAAAGGCCATGGCTTAATGATCGGATGCATCAATGCAGCAGGTGCAATCTGAATATCCCCGAACTTTTGACACTCTTCACATCCTTTGTAGTAACGAAAACAATCGGCTATCATTGTAGGCCAATAAAAGCAAGCCCGCCTAAGGAGCCACTTCATCATTCGAGCCGATTGATGCGTACCACAAATTCCTTCATGAACCTCTGCCATAGCCAATCTAGCTTGATTAGGATCTACACATTTCAAAAGCAATCCATCCATGGTCCGACGATATAGTTCACCATCAATCAAAGTAAACTTGAAAGCCCATCGTCGGACTTTTCGATCCACTGACCTGCTATTATCCTGCAAATACTTCATTAGAGGCTCCCTCCAATCACCAGCATCGGCCACAATAGACTGAAAATCATTAACAGCCGAATCGGTGTTTTCAGAGGTACAGGCGGTCAGACCGCCTGTACTGGCGGTTAAACCGGCTGAGCCGGTCAGACCGTCTGTAACAGGCGGTCGAACCGCCTCTTCCAGAGCAGAAACGTCGGCTTCACAAAACATCAGCTTCTTTTCATGAAAATTTCCTTTCTGAACATTATAGCCTGATGCTTGTTGTGCCAACGTATTAGCTCTAGGATTCTCTTCTCTTGGTACATAGTAAATGACAAATTCATCAAAGCAAGATATAATATCTGAACACTTATCAAGATAAGCATTCAAAAATCCATCTAAGCATTGACAAACTTTAGACACTTGCTGAACTATCAAAAGAGAATCACCATACGCTTCCACATGTTTTACTCCCATGTCATGTAAAACCAACCCGAATAATAAAGCTTCATATTCAGTTTGGTTATTAGTGCACTTATGATCTAATCGGTTAAGAGCCTCAAAAACAACACCATTTAGTGACATAAGAATAATACCAACTCCACAACCACTTTTGCAAACCGATCCATCAAAATGCAATTTCCATGGGGTAAAAGTAGTATAGCCGACATTTAAATCTAGATGTTCACTAATCCTATGTTCAACAATAAAATCGGCAATGATTTGTCCTTTCATAGATTTCAATGGCTCAAAGACTAAATCATATTCAATTAAAGCATAAGCCCATTTGCCGATTCTACCACTCAATATAGGTCTATGCAACATGTATTTAATTACATCGGCTTGACTAGCAACTATGCAAGTATTTAGTAACAAATAATGCATCAACTTTGTACAAGCATTATATAATGATAAGCATAACATTTCAATGAAAGTATACCTCGTTTCGGCGTCCAATAATCTTCTACTTGCATATGCAATAATATATTCCTTCCCTTCGGTCTCTTGGATCAAAACAGCCCCAATAACACTTTCTTCGGCCGCGGCGTATAATTTAAAAGGAACCGCTCTCCTAGGTGCCCGAAGAACCGGAGGCGAAGATAAATAATGCTTGATCTCATCAAATGGCTCTTGCTGTTTTGCCCCTCAAGTGAATTCAGCATCATCTTTCAACCGAAGCAAAGGAGTAAAAGCATTCACTTTTTCCGACAAATTGCAAATAAACCTTCTCAAATAATTCACTTTGCCCAAAAACTTTTGCAACTCTTTCTTAGAGCTAGGCGCCTGCAATTTGCCAATAATGTCGGCCTTCTTTGGATCAATCTCTATGCCATTCTCATGAACTATGAAATCCAAAAATTTCCCGGCCGACACACCAAAAGCACATTTGAGTGGATTCATCTTCAAACCATACCGGCGCATTCTTTCAAATGCAAGTCTTAAATCGGCCAAATGAGAACCACTTCCAGCCGATTTAACAACAATATCATCGATATAAACTTCCAAGATAATACCAAGCAAATCATGGAAGATTAAATTCATCGCCCTTTGATAAGTAGCATCGGCATTCTTTAAACCAAAAGTCATAACAATCCACTCAAACAAACCAACAAAGCCTGGACATACAAAAGCCGTTTTGGATATATCCTCTTCGGCCATAAATATTTAATTGTAACCAGCATTACCATCAAGAAAGCTAATCAGAAAGCTAATCATTCTATGTCCAGATGCAGCATCGATAAGCATATCAGCTATTGGCATAGGATATTCATCTTTAGGAGTAGCACGATTAAGATTTATAAAATCAATACACACTCTAATCTTACCCATTCCTTTCTTCTCCACGGGCACAATATTAGAAATCCATTCAGCATATCGACAAGGTCTAATAAACTTTGCTTCTAATAACCGATTTATCTCCTCTTTAACTCGGTCATAAATTTCAGGATTAAAACGCCTAGTTGGTTGTTTATAAGGCCAAAAACCAGACTTAATAGGCAACCAATGCTCAACAAGCTCTTGACTTAAACCAGGCATTTCATGATAATTCCAAGCAAAGCAATCAACATACTCCTTTAACAACTTTATTAATTCAGATTTAAAAGCAGGATCTAAATTCTTATTTACAAATGTCGGCCTGGGCAAAGAACCATCACCAATGTCTACCTCCTCAAGAGGATCGGCCGACGTAAAACCACATCCTAGCTTGCTTATTTCATCAAAATCTTCAATAGCTTCACACATATCGTTCTGATGTGACCGATAGTGTTCAAGTCTCTGCTGCAACCACTCTCGATTATCCACTAAATCATATGAGATGATTCAGCCGATTGTTCATCGGCTTTATGACAGCAGGGATGAAGCCATTCTTAGTACAGCTGATAAACTCAAATTCAGAAAGATCTAAGCCTGACAAACATCTAACATCATCATGAATGCCAATCAAAGAGCTATCAGCTAAAGCAACACAAGCAGAAGTATCACCATGCACAACTTCTACATCATCATCTACCCATTGAATTAAACATTGATGCAAAGTAGAAGGAATGCATTGGTTTGCATGAATCCAATCACGACCCAAGATTAGACTGAAGTTACCTTGAGTCTCAGCGACAAAGAAAGCAGTGGCCAAGGTCTTGCTCCCAATAGTAAGCTCTATAGAAATCACCCCCTTGGCACCAATAGGCTCTCCTCCACCAATGCCGCTGACGGTCATGTTGGTCTTGATCAACTCCGAATCTGAACCACCAAGCTTCTTGTACAAAGAATAGGGCATTAAATTTACAATAGCCCCTCCATCGACCAACATCCATGCGATTGGCTTCCCATTGATATGTCCCTTCAGATATAAAGCCTTCAAGTGATTGTCTTCAGCTTTAGGCTTCTGGAATATAGCTTCCTTGGGACCAAAATCGAGATGAGCAACCTCCTCCTCCGAAAGCATGTCTCCATTCATAGACATATGAAGCACACTAACATCAAGATTCATGCGCTTTGAAAAAGAACTGTAATCAGCAAGCTCTTCATCGTCCTCAACAGTGGGAACCGATGTTGACTTGCCATCACAAGCTAAAGAATTGGAAGAAGAAACACCATACGCTTCTGTGTCACCCGGTCTGACCACCTGTACAGGTGGTCTGACCGCCTGGGCTGCGGGCTCTGGATGACAGGCGGTCTGGACTGCCTGTACAGCCGGTTGGACCGTCTGTTGGTCTTCCTTCGGCTTCCACTCCTTCTTCTGTGGAATCATGGGCTTGACATGGTTGAAGAATTCATCTCTCTGCTTCTCCAACTCTTGCTCTTGTTTCTCCCGAAAACGAAGTCTCTGAAGCTTCCTCTTTTGCGTGCGAGTCAACCCTTCAGGACACCACTTTGGAAGAAAGCGTTGTTGAGTCTTGTTAGCACTAGACCCCTGGTCTTCCACCATCTTCCCACTGGAACTCGGCTTCATAGCCAGACTCTTCTCAATAGGAACATCCATAGTTCCAACTTGAATGATATCGAACTCAATAGTCCTCTCTGAGTCCACATACATGCTCTGCACCTCCTCCTTCTTCTTGGGTCGATAAACCTACTTCAAAGGAGCTCTTGACAGCTGACCCTGACGGGCGGTCTGACCGCCTGCAACAGGTGGTCTAACCGCCTGTGTCCAGCGTCCTGGACCAGATTGGCAGAAAGCCGATCGGTCATGTCTGGGGTACACAATCCTGTCCTGTATGCGTCTTCTCGGACCTTCCCAGCCAGGATGAAACGAAGGTTGTACTGTCGAATGATATGGCACCCACATCACTCCATTGTTATCCCACACCGGATCCAAGTCCATGCGAGGAGGCGAAGGAATCCTCTCATGCTGAATCGGCAATCTCATTCTCTTTTTTAACGGCCGATCGCTCGGAACGGCCTTTTGTTTGGTGTACTTGTCATAAAGCATATCAAACGTGACTTTGGGCTTCTGAACACCCTGCTCCTTTGCCACATTCATCTTTCAAGTACAACTTCTGGATGCTTTGGAATTAACATCTTTGGGCGTCCATGGGGACAGGCGGTCTGACCGCCTGGCGCAGCCGGTCTGACCGCCTGTAGCAGACCAGACCCGGGCGCCCGCAGTTCAGGAATAACGACCGGCCCTTGCCCCTCTTTGTCCATAGGATTTCATAGTCACCTTGAATTACTCTTTACCATCAGTCGTCTTCTCATAGGTCACTTCTCTAACTGACTCTTTCGAAGACGGTCTTTCTTCTCCAATCACCATGTTCTTCCCTTTGGTAGATTCGGCTTGATGCGGCCGCACCAAGACTTTGGGCTGCTGCAACTCCATGGTGTTGACTAGAAAAGGAGTCTCATGAATTTGCATCTCATGAAAATTCAAACGGCTCTCATTAATAACCGATTGAACCTGTCGACGAAAGACATTGCAATCATTAGTAGCATGCGAAAAAGAATTATGAAACTTACAATAAGCACGCTTCCTCAATTCTTTCGTAGGTGGTATGACATGAGAAATCTTGATGTAACCAAATTTATGCAACTCATCAAATATACGATCACATTTGGACACATCAAAAGTAAACTTTATGTCTTCTTGCCGATTCTTATGAATTGGCTTAAGAGATGATCATGCACAGTTTTCTTATTAGCAGGCCATACAAACTCTGCTAAATAAACATCATTATCATCGCCGGTCGAACCATCGGATTCGTAATCAACTATATGAACATTAGACCGACGTGTCTTAAAATTCACTTTCTCTTTATTCATTCGGCCTTCAGCTACTTCAGCTCTAATATGCACTTGTGCGACCGAATAATAATCACAAGGTTGCTCCGGCACGAATATCATAGCATTAGTCGAATTTGTTTGACCACCAGAACTGGCGGTCTGACCGCCTGTAGCCCCGGTCTGACCGCCTGTCGCAGTCTGACTGGCCGCGCTGGCGGTCTAACCGGCTGTAGATCTAACTGCTGCCGACCCACTTGCATTGACCGTGTTCGGTCTGAACATATTGGGTGGTGGTTGGGTCCAGCAAAATAATTTGGTGGGATACCATAAAAAATATTACGCTCAAGTAATTCGTGAGTATCTATAGATTTACCCTCTAGTTTTTCGAGTCGTTCCAATAATTGTACAAACAATGCATCACGATCCAAAAACCCGAAGTCATAGGAGTAGATGCAGTAGGGTGAGGTGCAGAAGTTCTTACATTGTCAACTACCTCAATTTGCCCCTTACTTATGTTGAAGGAAGGCATTACTATGTCTCAAACACTTTTTGCCGAACGATCTTCACGACCTTTCCGAAACGTCTTCAAGGACTCCGCCTCGAGGTGCTTCTGGAGCGCCATAAACCTCTCATGATCTTCAACAGAAAGATCTTCAAGCGAGGCCGTCACGATGTTGTCTTCTTCAACGTCGAAGCCCATAGTGCTAGGAATAGTAGATCGGTCTTCAAAAACCAGATTTCTTTCCCCAGCGGAGTCGCCAAAATATGTTGACGCACTTTTGGTCAACACACGAAAGCGCTAGATCGCGCGGTCGTCGAATTCTCCTCGCCGGAGCTCTTGAGAGCATCCGGTCAGACCGCCTGTTGGGGCCGGTCAGACCGCCTGTAGCAGAGGCGCCGCGAAAGCCTACGATCACAATCTCGGGAGGGACCCCGTCGGAGGCTGCGAACCTAGGGTTGTTCTAAGGTCGGCAAGGCCACTTAGAACATCCTAAAACGTCGTGGAGACGAAGAAGGAAAGCAAAGGGGTTGGAAAAGCTAGGGTTTGGAGATAAAAAGTAGAATGATGATTTGTACGATTGGGTAGAGGTCCTCTATCAGCCACGGCCCTTTATATTTATAGGGTGGGGAGGTCTTGCCCCGCAAGGAAGTCCTTGTACAGATCTAAAAACGTGTAAAAACCTGATTCTACTCGGAATCAGGGACAGGCGGTTAGACTGCCTGTGATAGGCGGTTAGACTGCCTGGCACATTGCCAGATCGGCTACAGGGCCCAGCCGGTCTAACCGCTTGTACAGGCGGTCTAGACCGGCTGTCCCAGTCTGATCGGCTTTAAGCCAGATCTAAAAACATGTAAAAACCTGATTCTACTCGGAATCGGGAACAGGCGGTCAGACCGCCTGTGATAGGCGATTAGACCGCGTGGCACATTGCCAGATCGGCTACAGGGCCCAGCCGGTCTAACCGCTTGTACAGGCGGTCTAGACCGGCTGTCCTAGCCTGATCGGCTTTAAGCCATTTTTGGTCGTCAACACACATGAGCCATGCACTGCATCCCTTGACTTCAACCGATTGGGGATACCCACTGTTGATACGTCCAACAAATGACTACAGCTTTTCAGAAGAAGAAATTTGGAGGACTATCCAGGACATGCCATTGGACAAAGCTCCAGGGCGGGATGGCTTCACTGGCCTCTTCTACCGGGCCTGACCAGTCATCAAGAACGACATCTTGAGAGCCTGCTGTGGTCGACGGATGGTCGTAGTCTTTACCTTGTTAATCAAGCTTACATGGTGCTTGTGCGAAAGAAAGAGGATTCCTTCACTGTTGGTGACTGCCGCCCAATTAGCTTTGATACACTGCTTCTCCAAACTCTTCAAGAAACGGTTGGCCACCAGAGTTTCCACAACCATACCCAAGCTGGTGAGGGAAAATCAGAGTGCATTCATACGTCGGATACTACTTCATGAAGGTTGTTGGAGTATAACTTAATTGCCCACATTTCCCTATCAGCTTTTGGGTTCAATTGGTTGGTACATGCAACTCAATATAGTATCAAGGCCAGAGGTCTCGATTTTGAATCCTGGCGAGAATGAATAAAATAAAATAATTACAGCCCACTCCAATTTCCATGTATACGGCCTGACGGAAGCTGCACGTGAGGGGGAGTGTTGGAGTATGAGTTAATTTCTCACATTTGGGTTGAATTGGTTGGTGCCAGCATCTCAATAAAAACCATAGTGGCTCAGAATAATAGATTGATTACATAGGCTCAAATAGTACATGTAGGCAACGTCGCGGGATTTTAGTAAATTCCAATCACAAGAGATCATTGCCTTATACACAACCAACTTATTACCAAACCTGGTGGGGGCCTTGAGAACACCAAAGAAGGTAGCCCCTTCATGAACACGTGAGCAACCCCTTCATGAAAAGCTGCACGTGAGGGGGAGTGTTGGAATATAACTTAATTGCCCACATTTCCCTATTAGCTTAAGCTTTTGGGTTGAATTGGCTGGTGCAAGCAACTCAATAAAGACAATAATAGCTATTATAGATTGATTCATGAGAGACAAGGCTCGAGTAGTACATGTAGGCAACGTCCAGGGATTTTAGGAAAGCCCAATCACAAGAGATCCTTGCTTATACACAAGCAGCTTATTACCAACCCTGGTGGGGGCCTTGAGAACACCAAAGAAAGTAGCCCCTTCATGAACACGTCAGCAACCCCTTCATGAACACGTCAGCAAATTGGGAGGTAGTCAGGACATGAATCACACGACTCCCATGGCTACTGGACGAAGTAAAAAATCGATCTCGATATGCTTCGTTTGTTGGTGCTAATCTGGGTTCGACAATATGGAGACCGTACTGATGTTATAGTAGTAGGAAAGAGTAGCACGTAAAAGCAGAGTATGGATCTCGTTAAGAAGCTATCGCAACTAGGAGACTTTGGCCATACCATTGGTAACAACACGGTACTTAGTTTCGATAGAGGAGCGGCAGACAGTGTTTTGACGTTTGGACGCCTAGGAGATGAGGTTGTCCCCGAGGAACACAACATAGCGCAAGGTGGAACGATGTGTATCGGGGAAACTAGCCTAGTCAGCATTAGAGTATACCACCAAGTCATCTTGAGTCGTCGGGCGGAGTTGAAGACCCATGTGTAGAGTACCCCGAACATAGCAAAGAATACGCTTGAGAGTAGCCAGATGAGGCTCTCAAAAATCATGAATGTGGAGGCAAATCTTCTGCATGACATAGGCAATGTCAGGCCTGGTGATGGTCACATACTGCAAGGCACCAGCAAGGCTGCGTTAGTCGGATGGATCTGAAGTAGAAATTTTATTTGCTATGCACACATTTTTTAAAGTAAAATGCATCGTGAGACCGTAAACTCGTGGGTCTTTAAACTAGCTGAGGTGCATCTATTAAGTCCATATAAACTCCAAAAGTGTAGATTTAGGCCCATAATTTATTTAAGTGTGTCATTTGGGGTTCAAATCGCCCTTGACCTATGTTGACTGGCTACCTGGTCCGCCACGCTAGATCCAATGTGGTTTGGGCAGGATGTTTGGTGCCCGATTGAGGTGACAAAATTGCAACTAAACCCCTACCTTGTTAAGAATGGTTGAATGTGCACAACCATTTGTTCACCACTCTATCACTTCTTGCCTCCCTCCTCTATTCTTCCGCCCTATCTCCTCGTCATTGTATGTCCATCAGGCCTTCCCCAAATCCACACCATGGTTCATAAATCAAGTACATCGCCATCAAATTTATTGATGAGGACATCACCATGCTGGACATGCACGAGCTGATCTCATCTCCGAGTTCAATTCTGTCGCCCACTTGGATAGCAACTTCGGTTCGGTTTCACCCGGCAACCTTGCACCAAATCAGCGATATCTCCCTCATCCGGCGTCCAAATGAGATGATCTTGGATGTGTTGGAAAGCTAACGACAAGAAGCCTCTTGTAGATCTAGTCCAAGCTCCAGATGATTTGTGGGTCATGTTGTGTGTCCATGAAAAGGTGATGTGTCATCTGTTTTGGGCCAACTCGAGCCTTGTATCATGTCGGTATTTTGGACCAAGTTGTGGCTGACCCCCCTGGTCGCCCTCAACCCTAGGACGACCTCTTTTGCTTCATAAGCTCAGTAGCCACTGATGCCTAGCCTCGGGTTTTGTTTAGTTCTTGATTTCTAGTGTGAAACAGACATCGATCATTGTAACTGTGATGCCAAGTCCGTTTATTGTGATCCAAGGGCCCCGTTCTTGTTCAACATCCCTGTGGCGACTAGTCCTTTGTTGTTCAGAGGTTGGACCCCATATTCATCTTTTGCTTCATATTAATATACAATTTCAGATTGAGTGTTTATCCCTTCTTGCTTGTGTTCTCGATTCACTTGCAGGAAAAGCCTTCTCGGTGAGGTAAATCAAGTTATGCTTGGTTGATAACCAACAGAGCTGCGGTGTAACGGTTGCAAGGTTCAGATCGTGTTGATTTGAAGCCAGATCGCCAATGTTGACGTTCCACCTATCGAGTTTAGCCTTACCTCTCGGAAGAACGGGCCGTATTCTATCATTTGGTATCAAGATTTCAGGTTTACCATGAGGTATATTATTGTGTGCCCTTCAGATTCAGTTCGTGTTCATCTCCTACAGTCCACCAAAAGCCCTAAAAAAGTAGTTTCTACTATCCTACAAACCATTTTAGCCTTTGTAATTTTTGTTTCAGATTCGCTTTGTTGAGTTTGTGTCCGTGGTCGAGTCCTTGTTGCTGGTTTAGGGTTTGTCGTAGTCATAGTTCAATTCCTGTTTTATTTCCGCCGCTGTCCTATCCACCTTACAAAATTACAAGTTGTGCCACCATGTTACTCGACTTGCCCTCGCTAGCCGTCTTGTGTGAGTTCTTGCCGCTCAAGCCCTAGATAGGTTGCAAGCCGCCATGTGCTTTTTGCCTTTGCATCGCAGCCCCTCATGATCGATCTGGTGATACCTATTGCTACATCCTAGGGATAATTTGTCCTAGGTTGTTTGCTGAGATACTTTGTTCAGTTTTGCTTTCGTCGTGGAAAGCCTTGTCGCCGCTGAGTTGTGTCTTTCAGAAACCATAACTTCAGGTACCTTCCATAAGACAGGCATAACTTTTCGCTCGGTGCTCCGTTTGATCTGAAATTTTTACAGGAGCTCGACAACAAAAAACTAGACATACGATTCAACAGCTTCACCGTTGCAAACTGTTCTCAAAAAACTCAAAAAAATCAGGAAGATAATTAAAAAATTGTTTCTTTGTCTTGCACGCTTTTCGGCAAATGTGTTTGAAATTATGTAGACCACATGTGTTCTAAGTTTCAGGTGAAACTTTGTGTGGCACTATTTTGGTGTTCTTAGTTGTGTAAAAAATATCAAAAAATCAAAGAAAAAAGAAAATTGAAAACACCTGTGATTCCTACCAGTGTCATTCTAGTGTGGTTATTGCGGTACTATCATTGTGCTAGTTCTCTGAGTTTTATCCATCATGCCTTGTTCTCTATCTGTTGTGCTGCGCCTAGGGACTCATCTTAGCTCAGCAACTGAGACTTTTGCTTTGGATACTTATTGAACTTCGCTAGTCTGCGTTCGTTAGTTGTTGTTCCTTGCTATATATTGTGCCTGTCCTACAGTTCCACATATACTTCTGTCAGCATAGGTTTTCTTCCTTGCAACTGTTACACTCAAGCTTGCAATGGATTGTACCAACCTATTGGCTTTGGTAAGAACACTTGTAACGCGCTAGTAAGCCACTTGAGATTTTGGAGGCCACCTTTTTGCCACCCACACCTCCAGCAGTTGTTAGTCGATAGGGATAATACCTTTTGTGTTATCTTTGCTGTCTTCTAACCATGTCTGCAGGGAAAGGAGCGAGCTCACCCACTACGTTCAATGATTGTGTGGCCAAGGATGAATTGACTCGGGTGATGAATGAGCAGTGTGCCTTCATCACAAGCCGTTTTGATACAAGCCGTTTTGATGAGACGATGCGTCATATGAACAATCTGGCCACTCGGATTGAGCATATCGAGAACCGACCTCCACCTGAACATATGCGTCATGAAGATGAAGAAGAAGATGAGGACGCTCGTGATGATCGTGATAATGAACTTCTCCGTCGTAATCGCCATGGTATGGGAGGTGACCATGGTAATAATGATCCTTTCGCTAAGACTATATTTAGCATGCCTCCTTTTGCTGGTAATGCTGATCCTGAGGAATATTTAGATTGGGAACTTGTGGTTGACCATAACATTAATTCACATTTAGTTCCTGAGGAGCATAGAGTTAGACCTGCTTCTAGTGAGTTTATTGGTTTTCCTTTGTTTTGGTGGAATGATCTTTGTACTATTGCCCAAAACAATAATAATGCTAATAATGCTTTGCCTCAGAATTGGAATGCTTTGAAATGTCGTATGAGATCTAGATTTGTTCCTCCATATTATAGACGTGATCTACGCTTGAAATTGCAAACCTTAAAGCAAGGTAATAGAGGAGTAGAGGAATGCAATCAGGAACTCATTATTGTTTTGGTTCGTTAAGATATTCATGAACATGATGAGGATCTTTGTGCTCGATTCTTTGGTGGTTTAAATCGTGAAATCCAGGATGTTCTTGATTATAAAGGCTGGGCTCGTTTTAACCAATTGTGTCACTTTGCTCTTAAACCTGAAAGAGAAGTACAGGGATGTCAGTTACAGGCCTCTTCGTAGTCCTCTTTTAGGTCCAACAATGGACGAAATTTCTCCACACGAGACAACGACAAGTCGAAGGCCCCTGTTGCTAAGCTGCCAGCAACAACGCCGCCTACTTCGGAGCCTTCTTTGGTGAGTACTTTAAAATTGCAGGCACCCCCACCGAGGAAGAAGGATGACTCCGCTGGAGCTACATCAAGCCGCTCCTCCAACATTGTGTGCCACCGTTGCAAGGGCATGTAACATGTCATGAAGGACTGCCCAAGTCAACGTGCCTACATCGCTGCCACTGACGGTGGATATGAAAGTGCTAGTGATGTTGAGGAAGATTTTGCTCTTGCTGCTAACGTTGCTGTTGATTCCGACAATGAAGGTCTGACCATTGATCCCATCGCTGCCACGGAGGGCTTCCAGAACATTCTTGTGCAGCGTGTGTTGAGTGAACAAGTGGAACATGAACCGGAGAAGATGCGGCGCCATAATTTGTTCCACACACTCCTTGTTGTGAATGATCGTTGTGTTCGCCATCATTGATAGTAGGAGTTGTTATAATTTGGTGAGTATAGATCTGGTCAAGAAGCTTGGCTTGACCACATGTGCACATTCCCACCCCTATAGCCTACAATGGCTTAATAATAGTGGTAAGACAAAGGTAGCTAAATCTGCCTGTGTGTATTTTTCGCTTGGTTCCTACAATGATCATGTTGATTTTGATGTTGTACCCATAGAAGCATGTTCACTTTGATTAGGCTGGCCATGCAAATATGATAATGTTGTTATACACCATGGTAGAACTAACACATATACTCCCATGCATAGGAATAGACATGCTACTTTGATTCCTTTATCTCCTGCTGATATTAGGAAACATGATAAGATGCTTGCTGAAAATTCTGTTGCATAACCATGCTTTAGTTTCACCTTGTGATCCACCTAATAAAATTAAGTTGAAGAAAGGTGCTTTGATTGCTACCACGTCTTTGGATGCTGACTGTTATTTGACTGATGAGCCATGTTGCACCATGATGTGTACACATGTTCCATCTGTCATTGATCCATTGTATAGCGCTTTGCACCCTCTTGTTACTAACATTTTGCATAGGTTTGATGGTGGGATGGAGTCGAGCACGACTATAATTCAAGAAGTGGAGGATGATGAGGACATCACCGCGCTGGACATACACGAACCGGCCTCATGTCTGAGTTCAATTTCATCGCCAACTTGGACATCAACTTCGGTTTGGTTTCACCCGGCAGCCCTGCACCAAATCGGCGATATCTCCCACATCCGGCGTCCAAATGAGATGATCTTGGATGCATTGGAAAGCTAACGATGAGAAGCTTCTTTTGGATCTAGTCCAATATCAAGATAATTCGCGGGTCGTGCTGTGTGTCCATGAAAAGGTGTTGCGTCACCTGTTTTGGGAAAACTCGGGCCTTGTATCATATCGGGCTTTGGCTCAAGTTGTGGCCGACCCCCCTGTTCGCCCTCAACCCCTGGATGCCTCCTTTTTCTTCATAAACTTAGTAGCCGCCACCGCCGCCTAGCCTTGGGTTTTGTTTAGTTCTTGATTTCTAGTGTAAAACAGACATTGATCATTGTAACTATGACGCCAAGTCTGTTTATTGTGATCCAAGGCCCCCGTTCTTGTTCGGCAACTATGTGGTGACTAGTCCTTTGTTGTTCAGAGCTTGAACCCTATATTCATCTTTCGGTTCATATTAATCTGCAATTTTAGATTGCGTGTTTATCCCTTCTTGCTTGTGTTCTCGATTCGCTTGCAGGAAAAGCCTTCCCAGCGAGGTCAATCAAGTTGTGCTTGGTTGATAACCAACAGAGTTGCGGTGTAGTTGCAAGGTTCAGATCATGTTGATTTGAAGCCGGATCGCCAACGTCGACGTTCCACCTATCGAGTTTACCTTTACCTCTCGGAAGATCAGGTTGTGTTCTATCCTCTATGGTCCAACCTCCAAAATCATTAATGCAACACAAAAATTGTGGTTTCAATCCACTGTCCACACAAGGGCACATGTTCTCCTTTACAATGCAAATGCGACACCATCCCAAACCTTATTGCCTTGTGACTTAGCTACCTTTTATCCTATGTTGTACATCTTCGGCACAAAATTTCACCGATGGCGCTCATAGCCTTCGGCGATCACGGTCGGTCGCCTTTGCGGCTCTGTCCTATTCGCCCTGGCCCCTTTCCGCATCGGCGGCAACGAAGTCTAAAGGATGAACAAATGTAAGGACCCATCCTAAAGTTAGGGGGGATTTGCAAATATACACCTATTCCTGAAAACACGAACATCACGTTGGATCTAGCGTGGCGGTCCACGTAGGCAGTCAACACAAATTAAAGGCAGTTTAGACCCCATGTGATTCACTTAAATAGAAAGTATGGCTAAATATGTAATTTTGGAGTTTAGATACACTTCCGGTACTAGTTTAAAGACCCGCAATACATTTTATTTCTCTATAAAAAGGCATGCAAACACTCTAACCGCTCTCATTGATTTTACAGGGCTAAAAGCTCAGGAAAACTCCGACCAGCAACAAAAGATAAGAAGCGTCCATGCCAGAGCAGCGCTCCACCACTGACAGAGTTCGCAAATCACGAGCGTGAATGCGCGATACAGGGGTGAGGGGTCTGGGGATTGGTACGCACGGCACTGGCGGACAGCTTGCCAACAGAATGCAGGCAACAGGCGAGTGGAAGGGCAAGGGCGTCATTTCCTCGCTGTACTGGCGTAACAACCACCTGCAAATGTGAATTTGTGATCATCTTGCCTTAATGCCTTTGCTTCCTTTAATAAAGCTGCATCTGCAGTCTGCACTCTGCACCGCCATCCTCTCCATCGATCGTTTGCTTGCGCCGCACCGCCCCAAAACCATCAACCCCCACGGCCCAGCAGCCATGGCGATGGCGCCCGCGCCTTCCACCTCGCCGTCGTCGTCCTGGCCCTTGTTCCCTTCCTTGCCCAAGCCACCGCCGCCGAGAACCTCCGCGTTCGCTGTTGCAGCCTCACCACCACCACCCCCCTCCCACCGCACTGCTCTGAGTTCCCCCTCGGTGTGGGCGCACCGCCGACGGCTGCGGGCACGCCCGCCTTCGTCGACCACCTCCGCGCGCCCTCCCCGTCGGCCGCCCTTCCCGACGCCGCCGCAGCTCCATCTCCATCGACGACCTACTCTGACGACTCCTCACCGCGCAGCCTGGGCGCCTCGGCCGCCGCTGCTCGTCCCGCACCTCGCTGTCCTAGTAGCCGCGATCTCAACACCCGCGCCACCATCGTCGAAGCGGCACCACGGAGCGGCGCCACCACTCCAGCGACGAAGGCGGTGCTTCTCCGCGCGCTGCCCCTCCTCGCCATCCCCTTCCTCCCGTGGCCGGTGGCAGCTCTGGCGGCGTTCTCCTTGCTACCGACGACCGTCCGCGCTCGCTCCGACGACTGCTACAAGCTGAACCACGCCACCTGCAAGATGTACCCCTACGACAACGAGACCGACTCCGTCGATCGCGCACGCCCCAACAAGGACATGGGCCTCGGCGCGGTGTGCCTCCACCCGCTCTGCCACGCCGACTCCCCCGAGCGCCTCGCCTCGGTGGTCTACGGGCAGTACTGCTGCGGCCGCTCGGGCGACATCCCCCACATCTACTGCACTGTGCGCACGCTCGAGGGTGCCCCGTCAGAGTCAGGTGGGATTGAGACGAACGAGCCCTCGATCTTCCCGTGGAGGAACACCTGGCGCGTCCACCTGCCCATCGCAGACCCTGCAGCCGCGGCAGCTTCCGGTGGCGACATATGCTACGTCGAGCTCGCACACCTGGACTACAGGGAGGGATACTACATCCACTGCCCCGTCGGCGAGTACCACGAGACGTACTGCACGGAGTTCCCCGAGGAGGCGATTGCGGCGGCCGTCTGGGAGCACCGCAGGCTCAACTACCGCGACACTGTTGGCTCGCTGTACGCGACCTACCAGTCCAAGTACAAAGACGAACTCTGATCGTGTTGGCTACTGTGGCCATTTCTCTGCTTTTCGTGATGTTCTCTAGAGCTCATCATGATCTATCATATATATCTGACCAGATGTGGACGATTGTTTGATCGGAATTCTCTGGATATTTTAGCTATTTCTGTGAATCGAATTCTCAACCGATAAATCAGAGTAGAAAGTTCGGTTTATGAGTTTTGATGATAGTGGCATTTCTTCAGTACTGCCTCAGTGCCTCCATACGTTGTTTCTTGCGTGAATTCTCTGATTTTCAGTGCGAGGGTGGAAGCTTATTTTAGTTTTCTTGAAAGTAAACTGTCTTTTTTTTTTCCCCTGACCATAGATCTTTTGTAATGATGATCTCTGGTGTGGTAGGAAATAGGCATGTATATTCCTGATCTACTAATTCATCCGGTAAAATAGATTTACTGAACTTTTGGGCGTGTTAATGTTTTTAGTTATTACTTGTAGCGCCATAGCTCAACTTTCTTCAATGTTAGTTGTGTTTCAAAACACTGGTAACAAAACGTGTGCTATTTGTGGACTGGTTGATTTTTATTGAGTCCTGCTTAGGGTGTGTTTAGGTTCACCAACTCCCTCCAAAAAAATACGATTCATCCAACGTTTTCCTCTTCATCCCATCACTCCTACTCCCAAAACCACGGTTAGCCGTCCGAAAAAAAACTGGTCCGGCTAACTGGTAAAACCGACCGATAAACCGAAGTAGCGGTTTGCTAGGTTCGGTTAGGGAGCGCCAGGGTTTTTTTCTACCGAGCTAGACAGGCAAGACCAGTTACCGCGGGAACCGGTCCGATTTGGAACGGTAAAACAAACCCTGCCTCCAACCCAGTTCAAACCCTGCCTCCAACCCAGTTCAGCACCAACGAACGATGCATACCGGGATCAATATTTACTTCGTCCGTGAGCAGATGACCCTGCTTCTTCGCTGTTCTCTAAGTTGTCCAGTCTGAATGTCTGTAGTTTAGCACTGACTTTCTGACTGCAACCCGGGTTTGGCAATAGTTGGTTGTGTACAAGGCAAGAATCTCCTCTGATTGGGCTCTCCTAAAATCCTTGGACATCGTTGCCTATATGTACTTGAGCCTATGGCTCTCATCAATCAATCTATTATTCCGAAGAATGGACGACCAGTTCAAGTTCAACATTTCGCTTGGCTCATGCGTACAGCCCGCGAACATTCCATGCAAGCATGTTTTCAGCATTAATAATGAAACGGTTTTGCCAGTGCCACCCAGAAGTAGCGACAGGAGACTAGAGCTCTGTCTCTACCAATGCAGCCGAGAAGAACGGCCCAGCCTGAGTGTCCATGGCTTCACATTGGCTTCACATTGCGAGGGGGGAGCGTGCCGGTGAAGAACTGAAGATCTCCTGGAAGCGTGAGTTTGTTTTAGACGCTGGCTATTAAAATGAATAAAATAAATCAGAACGTCACATAAACTGTATTAGTGGAAACAGTTAACATCGAAACAGATTTTTTTTCTCCTAACATTATGTAAATCACCAAAGTGATCAGTAAAGGCATCTATGATATCTATATCGCTACAGGGGTGGTTGTCCCCACCGTTTTCATGGCTTTGAATATCCTACAGGTGCGGCTGACGGTTGTTACTGCACAGACTCGTATAACAATACAAAAGGGTAAATCTCATGGAACATACAAATGAACATATATGCCCACTGTCAGATCGATCACTCTGAGTGCCTGTGTACTTTGATGGCTTTGTCGATCAACACCCTTTCACGCCTATATCTGCCAATCAAATATGTTAGTAGCTTCGAGGTTGTTGAAGTGAGAACCAAAGAATACATAATTGTTGGACATACATCACAGCACAAGACAACAAGAAACATGAAGCGCCAATGCCTAAATGCAACGGTAATGTTTGCCAGTAGGTCTTCTCATTTTCCTTATTCAGAAATATCTTGTCAGAAATTATAGTTGCAGCACCAGAGAATAGCAAAACCCACCAACCAGATGGCAGTATTTGGTGAATGGAGATTGGACAAAAGTTCTGCAAACAATATCACTAAATATGTCAGTGTTGAAACCAATTTGGTTAATAATGATGAGAATCAAGACGTAGAATAAACTAACCTGGAAAAACCTCCTCATGAATACCATGGAATATGAAATTCTTAGTAGCATATCTTCACATATTGTTAAGAAGCTACTACATCAAAAGAGGACTTTTTGTGGACTCTTTATCAAGTTGTAAAGATTATAGCACCACTGTTCCAAACAATTTAAAGACTCATAAACCATGGGCTGCCATCTTTTACATCCTGCTTCACAGCAGACTTCAGCTATACAAGGTTTTGCCTCTCTAAAAGAATTTGGATGATACTGCTATTTTACTGCTATTTTTAAAGAAAACTAGAGTTGACAAGTTTTTCATTACTGAATTTATCAGTCCATTTATCACTGAGTTTATAAAAATGCAAAAAAGTATTTAAAGAATCTATATTCACGTTAACAAAATCTAGCTGCTATAAGCAATAAATCAGAATAATGCTGCATCCATAACACAAACAAAACGCTAGAAGATAGCTACTGGAAATCTAAAATGCAATGTAATCGTGTCATTTTGGAAGCAAGACCTTATATTGAAAAAAAGGATACTTATTGCATCAGAAACAATCAACCCAATAGCTCCAGCATATCCAATCAGGAGAACTTTGATCAATACATAGACTACAGAACAGGATAGTGAGAAATCATTCAGCATCTTAAGCTCAAAGTCATTTGCGACACTCTGTAAAAAGGCTTCAAGTGTGCCTGCAATAAAGGATAGTCCAAATAAAGCTTATATAGAGTTAAATAAATTACATTTAGAAATAGTAATTTAGGAAAAAAAAAAACATACTCTGTCCATTCCAAAATGTAGGTCGTTTTTTCATGGACATAGTGTATATTTAAATACATACTACTAATTATGCATCTAAGTATGCCAAAACGACCTACATTTTGTAACAGAGGGAGTAGTGCCGCAGTAGCAAGGATAGCACCCATTGATGACAATATTTGCACAAAAGGCACTATACCCAGTAATTACGAGGTTGTCAACATGCATGAATACTAAGCAGAGTGAAGCTTAACTACTTCTATAGTGTATCAAAACAAACAGGAAAATACTTTCAATAAATTCAAATATACTGCATGGAGTGACCTGCCAAGATTTGAAATTTCCAAATTGTATGATGATACAAATAGTAAAGAGAAACACATGGGATCATGACAACATACACTATCAACTTAGTTAGCATCCTCAAGTCCTAACTATAACGAAACAAGTTCATGCATCTCGCGTACAAATCAAATCAACTGTGTTTTTAGCATGACAGAAAAACAAGTCAATATGAGGAACGAAAAGGCGTTTGTGTTCTGTAAAGCACTAACCGTTGAAGGCCAAGCTGATTACATAAAACCAATATAAGATAAGCAAGAGTTGTGTCCTGTCATTGCAATGTTTCTCTTTATAGGCCATCCTTAGGAGAGTATATGAATATCCAGGGCCAAAAGCTATTATGATAAGCCCTGCAATTTCGAATGAAGCACCAAAAAAAATTAAATATAGATACTGCACCAATGCAACCCAGAAGCATTTTTAAATGCTTGTGTCCTAAAAGGCAGCAAATTGTTAGTTTCTACTAAAATTTTATCAACATTTTTCACAATAATAAAATTTAAAAGTCATAATACCCTATGTATCAACCTTTCTGCGTAGAAAAAATGGACGATTTTCAGACTTTGGAGTAAGATTCCGTATTAGAATATTTGATAGCCTCTAGCCATTTTGGCTAAAATAGAAAAAACTGTAAGATAGAAAATGAGATGTCTCTTTCAGTATCCTAAACTCATCATCAAGGTCAGTTTCATCATTCCAGTATGCCCAGAAATCAAAACCAAGAGTACCTGCTAGACAATTAATCTTCAAACACTGAATCAACAAAGTTTTCATCCTCAAAATCATCTGTGGTGATTGTCCTGCAGATCGCATCAAGTTAATGTTCATGTATTATGCCAAAATCATTGAAGCAAATGGTGTACATGTATAAAGTCTAAACAGAGAGAGAGAGAGATCAGGCAAGCAAGAACTTGAAGTAAAGGGCGCCAATGAGTAAAGAATAGAACTAGAAAAGATGGCCAAATAAGAGAAGCAAAGCAGGAATTCTTGGGACTAGGATGTCTCTATTCGTTTCTCTTTGATTATAGAATATACATTCTATTCCTACAGATGTGGATAGACTTGAACCCTAAGAAAAGACAAAGGATGTACCAATGCAGAAAGCACCTACAAAAGGTGGACCTTGCTTATTTGGCAAGGCTGATTTGAACTAAATGACTAGGTAGCTCAAATTCACAAAAGATGGAGAAGTAACACAATTGAAGAGAAAAACCTGATGCCATTTCTGCAAACTTCAGACGATTACTTTCTTCGAAAGGGCGAAATATCAACCTTACAACAAGACTTCCTGAATAAATAAAAAAAACAAATATCTAAGATGTACAATTACAAAAAGGAGCACAAACAAATCTCCAGAAGAACATGTTGTATTCAGCAAAGTGGGAAAAAAAAAGGCTTCAAAGCAAACCTAATCTGTCAACAACGCCATAATCGTCAAGATAACTACTGCTGAATGGAACAAGTTCCTGGCCTTTCTGAACAACTAGCTCTTTCAGAGACTGCCCAGTGAACATCACACAGGTATGCCATAGTTTTCTATCATAGTCCATCCAATCCTGCAATCTATGAATATGAAAACCTTTGAATAATATATCATCTCTAAAGGATATCATTAGACGTTACTAATCAAAGCTCCCTCCAGAATAAAAAGATAACCATGCAAGCTAATTTTTTAATCTTAGCAATAATATATTTTTAGACAGGCCATATAAATGAGAAAATGATACAAAAAATTGCAGGAAATAGAATAAGTCAGTTGTATTCAAGCTTCCCAATATACATATACATTAGTACTAAAATTGTATGTTGAAAACTGCACCAAGTTAGCCAAAACGAAGATGTTGCTTCAGGACAAAAGGGATAGGTAGTCTGGTAAAATGAAATTGAAGGAGAAAAGTGGCTTACCTAGATGGCAAAACACAATGCAGCTTTGACACATGACATGAAAAAAAATAAAACCAATATGCAAATAGCAAGCATGCGCCGTACATAGCTTGAGATATTGGAAATACAACCACCATTTCCTGAAATAGTTATATGGAAGGATCAGATGACATATGTGCGATGGAAACTAAAAAAGGGAACATAATGTCTTTACAAGGTTCAAAGGAACATTATTCTCGGTAATAAATCATTTATTACAACAGTGTCACGAAGAATACCTGACCGACATGAATGCAACAAATGTGTGGTCAGGAGTTGTAACAAAGAATAAACTCAATGGTGTTCAAATGAGCATGACAGAAGTGGTATCAATAGTGCCCAATAAACAATTAAACATAACAAACATTTCATACTTGCCACAATAGAACAAATGCATAAATTAAGGTAGAACCACCAACAGAACTGGTACTAGTACTGATATAATGTAGAACTTGGCTACCAAAGCAGACAGCTATGTTATGTACTCACACTTCATCCTTTATTTCCTTTCCATGCTGATAGGTCATTTATGATGTGAACCACTCAGGAACATGTCATTATATTACATGTTCGAGCAGGATTTTATTTCAAACATAACTAGAAATCAAGTATCCACCTTACTAGAAGCACTATATCAACAAAACAAACAGAAACAAACTTTTAACATAAAAAGTCTGTAAAGTCCTGCCAAGAGTAAATGCAAATAAAATGTATGCAGCCATCATCCTTTCATGATTCGAATTCAAATAAATAACTTTTGTGTAAGTGATGCCATTACCATGTCAAAATGTTTGATGAGGATATAGGCTGTCATGCAACGCATAAGTGTCGCAACAACTTCACTTATCAACCTTAGCTTGAGAAGAAATAAGTTCTGAGAAAGAATGTATAGTGGTTCGGCAAGCAACTCCAAGATGCAAGCAAGCCCTGCCAATTTAAGATACCATTTTCAGCGTGACAGTAAAACAATGCAAAATAAGGCATATAAATAGGAACAAACTCCCAAAATATATTTATGAAATCTGACTTCAGAAGAATATACTGCCCAGAAACTCAAGTCCTTAACATATTAATTGTTATCCAAAATAAATAAAAGAAATTAATTGCTGACAAATCATGAATAAAGAAGTAATATACCTCTACTTTTCCTCTTAGAGCATCAGTATAATTTCATACTAATAAAATCAATACATACTTCCTAATACATGCATCTACTTCCCAATAAAAACTATACTATGAAAGTTTTCTTTTCGAGAGAAAGATGTCCATAGCACTATCACATCACCAATCTAAATAAAAATGATGACAATATATGTCAAAGCTAAAACAGGTTGATTGGACTCGGACATATTCCAAAATGTCACTGTTCCAGAATGGAGATGATTACATATTCCCTTTGGCAAATCATCCCACCGATGTCGCAGGATGGTATGTATTGGGAAACATTGGATGGTTCCAACTACTGAACCTTGCAATCAAATTGAGTAAAATTGCCACTAAAACTTCTGTAAGTTTCAGGGTTACATGATGCACAGATGGAACCTGTGAAAAAGTACTACATGGAATTGGAAAATCTTTGACCAAATGGTAGCAAAGCAGGGCAACATCTATAGGATGACTGGTCGCATATTACATAAATCTGCCAAGGCAACTCAGTATCATGTTTCAGGGAAAATCAGACGATTGAGGGAAAGCAGTAGTAGTAGTAGCATACCACTGATTAGTATTGCTTGCGTATATCGATCGTCAAAATTAAACAGTGCTGCTGTTGTAGACGGATCAGAAAATTTAAATTTCTGTTTCCACAATTCATGAATGCATCCCACAGTAGTAGCAACAATGCCAATGGGAAAGGCCATTCTTGCAACCTTCAACACTCTTGTTGTGTTTTTGTCTATCATTAATTCATCGCTGGTAGCAAGCAGGTGTTATGAAATTAGAACTGGTTAGAATCTTTCCTTTTGAAAGAAAGAACAAGAATACTGCTGGTTTCACCAAATAAACTAACTCGGCGACTCCTTTTGACTATCTTTCTGTGTGATATTGTTATAAACTAATATGGTGTAACCAAATTGAGCTCAGTCATGGTCAAACATTGCTTTTGTCTAATAATATGGACAATACAGAAACCTTCAAACTGATTTTCTGTAGTAAATAGCTGGTAACATGTAAAGTTTTGCCCTCTTAGATGCTGTGGGTATAAAAGTTTGTCTTAGGAAACTTTTGAAAGACCCTTACAAGGAAATACAATAAAAGATAACCATGCATAAATCCTGCTTGACAGACAAAAACTTTTTCCTAGTAATATGGAAACAACTGTTGGAAGTAGTTGAGGGCAACATACAAGTCAACACCACCATGTAAGCACCCACGCCGAAAGCCCTCGCGATAGTACAAGACTCGGTCGACAAAGGAGGTTACTTGCAGCATAGAACCCTGCAGAGAAAAATGAGCAGACTATAAACATGAGGAATATTAAAATGGGCTTATGGGTTAATAAGAGAACCCTTGATCCAGACACAGGGTGAAAAAAAATCTCCAAGCGTGTATCATGTTATTACAATTTACAAGAATCATTTAGAAGGGAAACTTGTAATTTGTAAAACACATCCATAAACAAGTCGAGCTCGGAAAATGGATGAGGAATAGGCACTTTGCTTTGGCTATATTTCATTCCTAAAGCTATAAGTGTACAGAGAGGAATGAGAGGAAGGAGGAGCATAATCCTTACTTTATTTCCTTCATTTTCTAACCTTTCCCCCTTACTACACATTAGTGTCCAGCAATTTGCCAGCAAGGGAAATAATGTATTATTCTTTACTTGCTCATAAATACAGCTCTGTATATATGTGTTTGCTTTTTACAGTATCTTGTTTTAGGAGAGGATCATGTAGGAGTACAAGCACGGTGGAACTTAGTTTGTCAACATCACACATGGTTAACTAGAAGACAGACGATGCAATAAATGGCAGGAAAGGCTTCTCCTGGTTCACAAGGTATCCAAGTCGCTAGTGTGCAGTTTGGTTTTAATTCCTAAATGTGTATGCTGGTTTGTCAAAGCTACAAGGTGAAACGAGACTCATGGATGAAGACGATAGGTACACACATCAATATGTCTTTCAAATAAAATGTCCATCAATATGAAGATGGATTTTACTTTCTTCACGTTGTTTAATTATACAAGAACTTCATGTAAAATAAGCTACAATAATCAAGAAGATGGTAAGAAAAGACCAGCATCTCTACCTTTTACCCTAACATTCAGTGAGATTCTCAAGGTAAGCAGCTGATCAATAAAAACACTATTGAAGTTGCCCTTCAGTTAATAGAATCAAGGACTTAATCATACTGTCGAGGGGACGGGGGCATAGAAATGTATCATGAATTCCTGATTTCGATTTAAAATGTACACAAAAGCCCTTGCAGTCATGCACCAACTCAAGAGCATGCGCCCCTAAATGCCCAATATGCGAAACTCCTGAAGTAGCCAGAATCGATTGATGAACAGCCCCGCATACCCAATGCAGGCTCAAGCAGAAAATTACACTATCGTCCATCGATGAGAGAGTCAAAAAAGAGGGAAAAGGCGTGTGCGTTACCGAGAAGCCTTCCACCGCCCCCATGCACCAGGTGTTGAATGCGAACGACAAGAGCTTCGTGAGCAGCTGCAGCGCTGGACAGAAAAGCAAGAAAGACGCCGAATTAGGACGGAATTGGGGGCGATTAGAACCAGGGGCGCGGGAGAGAGCGAGGGTTTTGGGGCTTACCCACTAGGTACCTAAAGAGAGACTCGCGCGAGCGGCGCGACCCGGTGGCGGCGCCGTCTGGCGCGACGTTCGAGTGTCGTTGCCCGCCGCCGTCCGCCATGGATGCTTGAGCCGCCGATTAGCATCCCCCGCTCGCTGATATGTAGAACCTAAAAGCGAGGACGGAGGAGACGAAGTAATAACTGACTCGGACTTGAAATTTTGGGAAGACCCGCACCAGCTGCATATAGGTTGGTTCAAGTCGACACCAACTCGGTTGTTCTCGAGGCCCATCTCTATGGTGTTTCATGAGCATTAAATTTACTGTCACATTAACAGTTTTATTGACATGGAGGTTAATTAAAAGGGAGAGTTTTATGGGATGTGAAGAGAGTTTCATCACCATGAAACTTTTATAGCACAGTTACCTAGTTTTCAGTCTAAGTAACTGTGTCCATAAAACCCCACTGAGACTGGCCTAAGTAAAAAATAGTATTTTTTCCCACCGGGCCTCCAGACGTCCATCTCTCATCGAGCAGTTTAGGGTGGGCATTCGGTTTAAACCGTCTATTCGGTTCGGTTTTGATTTTATTTTTTGGTTTTTTAAGATCATCGGTTGACAAGAATCCTAAAAACCGATATGTTCTGGATTGGTTTATTCGGTTCGGTTTTTGATAAAAACCAAACATAACCGAACTCTCTGCATATGCCTGCATCCTTCCTTCGCCTCATCCGATGGCTGCTGCTGCTTTCTGCCACTGCCCCGCCTGCCGCCTGCGCTTGCTGGAGCAACAGCTGCTGCCGCATGTGCTGGCCTGCGCTTGCAGCCGTAGCAGCCGCCTGCTGCGCCGTCGCCGCCTCCACCTGCGCTTGCAGCCGTAGCAGCCGCTGCTACGAGGGAGACTGGAGTCGCCGCCGCCGTCGCCTGCTGGTAGGATGGATCGGTGGGGAGGAAGGCCTGGAGCTGCCACCGCCGTTGCTGCCTACTGGGGACTGGGGAGGGCGGGCTGGAGCGGAGGGATGACCGGATGAGGGAGGGTTGGAGAGCTGCCGCCGTTGGGTTGGAGTGGATAATGGGGAGGGAGGGGACATGTTTTGTTTTACGGTTTGTGCGGGCAGTGCGAGGGAGTGTTGGGTCGGGCTGCCGTGAGCCAAAATAGCAATGACAGGGGGTGTTCCAGGGTTTTTTTTACCATGGTTTTAGCGGCTCCTAAACTAAAACCGGTCCGCTAACCGATGAAACCGGTCAGCGAACCGATAGTAGCGGTTTGCTAGGCTCGGTTTGGGAGCGGTAACTGGGGTTTTTTGCAACCGAGCCGGACCGTTTTGGTCGGGAACCGGTCAAACCGGACCGGTTTCCGACGGTTTGGTTAACCCTGGGGTGTTCAGCCCAGGTTCAGTTTTTTCGGTATATCGGTTTGGTAGAGCGCTGAAACCGAGCCGACACCGAAAACCAAAGTTTGATAAACTAAAAACCAAATCCAAACCAAAAAAACCGAACAAGCGACACTTCGGTTCGGTTCGGTGTCTTTTTTTTTGTTTTGGTATTTTTTTTTCCCACCCCTAGGGCGATCCTTGAAACATCGACAAAATCAAGAAAACACTTATGGAGCATACAAAATAAATGTTTGCAATGTCAAAGTATGTAACCGAACATATCGAACATAAGGATGATGGGGTAAAAATTCCCGCCGCAACATCAACCCTATGTTTCATGCAACATCCGCTTAAAATTTTTTGCAACATAGAAACAAAGATACTGCAACATCATGAAATCACTGATGCAGCATCATAAAATCACAGCTGCAACATATATGGAAAGCCCCTTTTGGGTCGAGCTCTTACTCGCCGAATCGACCGCAGGGAGCACACCATTGCCCCGAATCTCACGCCTTCGGCCACGGAAGCTCACCGTCGGCCATGGAAGCCCTCACTGCTGGGCCAGCTTTGTAGTGGCATCGCGCCCTCGCACATACCAATGGTTTGTCAGTAACCATATGATGTGATGAGCTTTAAAATAATGCCTCTTAGAATAGCCTAGTTTGGCCCTGGACAAAGCTTTGGATACAAAATACATGGGCAACTGCTTGTGCGGACCCTCGACCAAAACCTCTTGAACCAACACTGCGCTAACGGCTGAGCTTGAGGCTGCAACATACAACAACAAATATGCTCTTGGCTTTGGGGGTACATTTTTATCATGTTGGCTAGATACTGCTTCAACTCGCTCTTGTCTGGAGTGATAACGGCGGTAACTTTGAAGAATCTTGATGAACGGCAAACTTCGCACAACAGGACGAGGAACGAACCTATTCAAAGCTGCAATGCGGTCTATCAGCCTCTGAACCTCATTCATAGTTCTGGGCTCGTCCATGCCAATGAGCGTTTGGACTTTATTGGGATTAGTTTTGATGCCTTTAGAAGATACGATACATCCGAGAACCTTTCCCTTTCTTACCCGAATACACATTTTTCTAGGTTTAGACGAAGGCTCGTTACACTAAGGTTCGCAAATGTTTCTGACAAATTTGTGATATGTTGAGACCAAAAGTCACTCTTGACCACAATATCGCTGACATATGCCAAAATACTTCTATAGATTTGAGTTTGAAAAACTCCACTTGTCATTCTTGAGTTGGTTGGGCCCGCGTTTCAGAGACCTTCGGGTATTCTGACGAAGAAGTAAGTTTCCACCGGAGTGATGAAACTTGTTTTTTCCTTTTTCCTCATCCCACTTTTTCAATCAAATTTGATCGTAACCTGAAAAACAATCCAGAAGGGAGAGCAACATAGTGTTTGCATCATCATCTACCACTATATCTATTCTTGGGAATAGGAAATCAACCATAGGGCAAGTTTTGATTAGGCTAGTGAAATCTAGGCACATTCTCAACTTCCCATTTTATTTCTTCCCAGGGACGGTGTTTTGCTAACCAAACAGGGTACTGAACCTCCCTGTTAACCCCTGCATCGGACAAACTTTGGACTTCTACTTGAATAGCCATAACCTTATCGCCTGACATTTTGTGAAGCTTCTCCTTCTGAGGCTCGATTTTGGGATCCATATTCAATAACATCTCTGCTCACATGGCAAAGGTCACTGGCATACCATGCGAATACATTCCCATGCAACTCTGCCTCTTCTAAAGGGTAAAGCTCTATGTCCATGATCATAGCCATGTCCTTTACATGTTCATCCAATAACATTCTCTTCATTTCTTCTACAACAAAGATTGGGGTTTTATCCTTGTCCATTTTGGGTACCTAGTAGTCTAACTTTAGCTGATTGGATGATACATCCATGCAATGTACATTTTTCTAGCCTGGGGCGATGCCCTTCTCAATATTCTGTGCCAACTATTGATCCCCATGCGCCAAAATGATTTCCTTTGTTGCTGGCATTATCATGCAAAGATAAGGTGAACTAGGGCCTTGCATATGACATCCCACCTTTAGCAAAAGGTCAAGTGCTATGGTCGGTTGGTCAAGTGAGAAATTAAGAGAAAAAGGAAAAGAGCTAATTAAAAGGAATCGTTTGACCAAAGTCAACAAAGTTGCTAAATTTGAAATTTTTGGGAGCCAAGAATTTCTAAATATAGTTTACAAGATAAGCAACTTAGTGGTCCATAAGTGGTGGAAAAATTTGTGGAAATGATGCTTCAATTAAATGGAAGAAAGAAATGGAGAAAATGCACTATTCATCGTCCGACAACAGCACTTAGCTGTTTTCAGTTTTCGTTGAAAATGCATAATGAGCAGCTATCTTCGAGGTGAGATCGTGATCGATCTGTGGGTTGTATGACTTAGTTGTCTTAAACAAAGTTGTAAAGGTGAACAACTTTTGTTTTTGGATCACACTCAGGAGATGGCGGGATTAAGGAGAAAAACGCGAAAGAAAATGGTCCAGACACTGTTATCAGGCCAGCATTCGAATGGCACCCTTCGAGGCTTTGTATGGCCGGAGGTGTCGAACGCCTTTGAATTGGACTGAGGCTGGGGAAAGGTTCACTTTTGGGCCTGATCTTGTTAAAGAAGCCGAGCAAAAGGTTGCTCAAATTCGCGAGCATTTACGGGTTGCTCAATCCCGACAAAAGAGCTATGCTGATAAGAGAAGGAAGCCTTTGCATTTCAAAATAGGAGATTACGTCTATCTGCGTGTATCTCCTATGAAGGGACTTCAAAGATTTAGAGTAAAGGGGAAATTGGCTCCGAGATATATTGGTCCTTATGAAATTGTAGAACGAAAAGGTCCCGTGGCTTATAGGCTGGCTTTGAGTAGTCAGTTGGCGACTGTACATGACGTGTTTCATGTATCCCAGCTCAAGAAGTGTCTACATGTGCCAGAAAGGATTATTGATGACACTCAAGTGGAACTAAGTTCCGATATGACTTATGAAGAAAAGCCAATCCGAATTTTGGATGAAAAGACCCGAGATACTAGAGCTAGAAGTATCAAGTTCTATAAAGTGCAATGGAGTAACAATACTCCCGAAGAGGCTACTTGGGAACAAGAGGCATATTTAGTTTCCAAGTATCCCGAGTTGTTCAAATGAGTAGCAAAGAGATCCATGTATATATATAAGATGAGCTCGATGTTTTCCGTTCCTTTATGAAGTAAGTGGAGATTTTGGGTAATGACACATTATCCTTTCGATTGTCAAACTTGAGCTTTATCACTACTTGAATCTCGGGACGAGATTCTTTTAAGGGGGAAGGGCTGTGACATCCCACCTTTAGCAAAAGGTCAAGTGCTATGGTCGGTTGGTCAAGTGAGAAATTAAGAGAAAAAGGAAAAGAGCTAATTAAAAGGAATCGTTTGACCAAAGTCAACAAAGTTGCTAAATTTGAAATTTTTGGGAGCCAAGAATTTCTAAATATAGTTTACAAGATAAGCAACTTAGTGGTCCATAAGTGGTGGAAAAATTTGTGGAAATGATGCTTCAATTAAATAGAAGAAAGAAATGGACAAAATGTACTATTCATCGTCCGACAACAGCACTTAGCTGTTTTCAGTTTTCGTTGAAAATGCATAATGAGCAGCTATCTTCGAGGTGAGATCGTGATCGATCTGTGGGTTGTATGACTAAGTTGTCTTAAACAAAGTTGTAAAGGTGAACATCTTTTGTTTTTGGATCACACTCAGGAGATGGCGGGATTAAGGAGAAAAACGCGAAAGAAAATAGTTCAGAAATTGTTTTCAGTTAAATGCAGTAGTTTGACAGTTAAACTGTATTTGTGCAAATTGAGATCGAATTTGAAGTTTTCTGCAAAAACTTCCAACTAGGAAGTTGTACTCCTGAATGTGAATTTCAAATTCGTTTTTGACACCAGATGCATGTTCTATTCAAATTTTGAGAGTAATTGAAGAAATTCAGTTAGCAGCCCTGAATTTGAAATGTGTTGCAGCAGCAACTTTGAGGCTCAAATTCGACCTCAATTCGTGCTCAAATGGGGTAAGTGTCAATGTAAGAAATGCAATTCAATGATCCAGTTACAAGTTTTATTTTGGGAGATTTGGATGTTACCATGCAGTTTTTGGAGAAAAACGAAGCTCAATTTCGGGTTTTGGATGCTCAAATGAGGAAAAGTGCTGACGTCGGCCAGCTGCTAGGCAGCTTGCCGCCGGCGACGCCGGACCATTTCACCGGCCACGCGTCGGTTCTGCTGGGAGCCAGCTCGGGCGGTGGCGCAGCAGGAGGTGTCGCGCGCCCGCCGCGTCGATCCGCCGTTATAGCCGTCGTGGTCGGTCTCTCTCTCCCTCTTTTGCTTCGTCGCTCCCCTGCTTCTCACCATGGCCGCCGGCGAGCCGTAAGCCTTCCGCTGTCGTCCGACCCTCTCCGCCCCGCTCCCTTCCACCAAAAGCTCCACCGTCATCTCCTTGATCGTTTTCACCCGCCCTTGCTCCTTCTCCACCGCTCCACAGCCGGCGCAGCTCGGTTTGCAGCTCACCGTCGCCGCCTCGCCGGGGTAAGCGCCGCTCTTCGTGTTTGAGCTGTTGCAGTTGGTTTGGTCGAGAGATGAGCGTGCAGCTGTGTTGCTTCTAGGTCTAGGATCGTGTTTGAGGGCTTAGTTGCTCGGGCGCAACGTTCCTCGGGCCGGGAACGCCGTTCGCCGCCGTGGCGCTCGTCCGCCATGGCAGTCGCGCGTGAGCAGCCTCGTTCGAGCCTTCTCCGTCCGAGTTGGTGCGCGCGCTAGGTGTGTCTAGGGTCGCTGGTGCTCACGGGGTAGCTGTTGTCCGTTGTCTCGTCTTGGTCGTGTCGCTAGTCGCTCGCCGCCGCGTGCGCCAGGTGTGCTCCCGCCATGGAAGGCGTGAAGCGCTAGCGCGCGTAGTGCCGCGCGGGCTGGCCTGGGTGTGCGCACTAGGCGTCGTCGGTCCTAGGGTTGCTCGTGAGCCTGTTGTGAGACCGGCTGGTGCTGTGAGTTCGCCGGAGCACGGAGCGCCGTCGAGCTTCGCCGCCGAGCCGCCATGAGGGCTAGGGTTAGAGTTTACCGCGGGAGTTTAGGGTTAGAATGGATGCGCCGTCGTGAAGGGAAGCCGGTAGGCTAGTCGTCGTCGTCGGGGGACCCCGCTGCCGGCGAGCGTGCGCGGGTCAACACCGGCGAGGGCTCGGTCCGCGCGGGAGCTCTGCTCCGCGTGGGCAGGGACGTCGGGGGAGAAGAAATAGAAAGCTGAGGGGGGTTTTGCAAGAAAGCCAAATAGGTTTTAGAATTAGATTTAATCTATGTTTTTCCACTGTTTTAATTATAGAAAATCATAGAAAAATCAAAAAAATGTGAAATAAATTTTGATAATTTCCTTAGATTTTCTTTTATGTTATAAAAATGCTAAACCTTTAAATGTGTGTTGTTTAGGATTTAATAATAATACCATCTTAGAAATTTAATTACTAAAAATAGTTAGTATAATTTTAAAAGCATTTAAAAATAGGATTCATGCTTTACAAGCACATATAAAAAGAAATGAAGTGTTAGGGATTTTTAGAGAATGATTTTAGTACACTTAATAATTATTCTTTAATAAATATAAAAGAAATAAGGATTATTTCACCTACACAATAAAACAACTTTTTTCTTTAGAAAAGGTTGGGTAGTTTTGTTAGCTTGCAACTGTATCGAGAGATAAAGTTTTGTGTGCTATGTTTTAGAAACTGTTGCATCGCTAATCCCTAACTTGCATCACATGTTAGAATCTGAAGCCTCGAAGGTGGAGTACGTGGAACTTCCCGAAGAACAAGTTCACTACGAGGAAGTTCTGGTGATTTCTCCGGAGTCTCAGGAAATCACTGAAACCGCTAACCTTTTTGAGACTCAAGGCAAGCCCCGAATGCATCTCTACCCATTTCATTTCAGAAGTTCACGCGTCCAAATATTATTTCCTTTGTGTGCATTAGGTTAGGAGTTGAATGGGAACCTTTGATGCATGAAATACTCCTTGATAGAACTACTTTTGCTTGCTAGGAAATAAATTGATTAGAAATATCCACTTAGCTATGCTTAGCTAGGGTATATAAAAATGATGATCTAGGTTCTCACTAATCATAGATGAATCATGTAAGACTTAGTAAGAAAAGAGAGTGGGCAGAAGTTGGTAGACTGGATTGAGGTATGCTCGATCATTAGCTCTGCCTACTAGTTGAAATAACTAAGGACCGATCCGTTGTTTAAAAGTTTGATCAAGTGATTATACCTGGTTTCTTGCTGGGTTATGGGACCAGTAAAGCCAATTAGATTAGTTGGCTCATTGATTGGAAATATCGCTTACCCGTGCTTGCTGGGTCGGAGAAAGGCGGGATCGTAATCTGGAACTCACGGGGTGGTCGCCAGACGTGGGGCCCACGTGGGGATGCGTTCCCGGGTTCGAGTAAGGATATTTCCGGTCTTTGGTCCAACTGATTGAAAGGTTGTTGCGAACAGCTGGCGCAGCTGTACGTGACTGGGTGCTAGGTATCTCCTGCAGGATGTACATTGATCCGGATCGCCACAACTCTTGGCTATGAGTGCACTTGATCAGGTGTTAAACATCGTAGAGGAAACAAGTTGAACTATTATATGAGAGTGATTCAAAATGCTGGTTGATCCTAGTATCACTTGTATGAAAAAGTATTTAAAACCTAGTTAAATAGTTAAAACCTAAATGGAGTTAAAACTGACAAATAAGGACCCATTATTAGTAAGCTTTTCCGCAAAAGTTGAGTCAGCCAAATAACCACCAAAAAGCCTAATCATCCATCCTTGAGAGTCTTTTCTTTGGAAGACGGTTAAGTCTTGCTGAGTACCTTCGTACTCAGGGTTCTTTCCTTTCTGTTTTCCAGAGGATGTTCCACAACCCGAAAGCGAAGAGGAGAGCCAGAAGCTCTAGAGCATCAGTGGTCCCAGATGTCTCTAGATGAATTAGTACACTAGGGTTATGATCTTTCTTCAGTTGTATAAAACTAGTTTGTATTAAGATCTTAGTCCTATGGCTTACAGTTAAGGTTGCTTCAAAACTCAGTTTGTAATAATTCGTATCTTTCCGTATTTATGTAAAAAGGTAATGCCGGTTGTGTTTTCCCAACTTGGTGTTGATCCTGAGCTATGGTTAAGAGAATGTTGTCAGTGGATGATTCGGGATGTCCCGGGGACACTCGACGGACTACCGGGTTTAAATTGTTTGAAGTGCGTGCTGGTATTCTCTTGAGCTAGGGTGACTAGACGCACTTGAGCCAGTTTAAATTGGACGGTTCTGCCACATTGCACTTGTAAAGAAACCCCATCCCAGAATTACATTGTATGGGTAATGCATGTCAACCACATCGAAGGTCACATATTCAGTTCTAGGATTGCTTGTGCTGCCGAAGGATACCGGAAATGCTATTTTTCCCAAAGCTTGAACTCGTTTATCCCAAAATCCGACTAACGGAACCTCCACTGGCTGAAGAAACTTTCTGTCAATCTTCAACTCATCAAAAGATGGTGCGAAGATCATGTCAGTGTAACTTCCAATGTCAACCATTATCTTCGTAACCTCCCAACCAGAGACATTTGCAGTTACTATGACCATTGCGTCCGTGTGAGGATGGCACTGAAGGTTCAAATCTTCTTTAGAAAAGTGATAGGCATATGGGACCAATTTGTTTTGACCATGGGACCAACTAGGAGTATTGAGTGCACTCGTTTAAAATAATTCCTCTTAGTCTTTGGAGGCAAATTCTAGTGAAGAGTTGCTTGCAATAGGCAATATCATGCCATAAGAAGGCAATGGATTATGTTGACTTGTTTGTGAAGTTCCATGCTCTATTTTGGGACTTGGGGGGCATTAGTGGCTGTGGTAACTCTTGTTTTGGATGTGGTGGTGTTGGGCTTTGGGTGGAGCTTGTTTGGGGTGCATAAGTTTTGTGCCATTGTAATGGTTGAGCTTGATAATTGAACACTTGTGGGTATGGAGTTAAGGTAGCTGGGTGGACTGAGGTGGAATTTAGGGCTGGGAAAGATGGGAAATAGGTATGATGCCCCCAAGAGGTAGTATGCTTTACTGTTCTTTGTAGGTTGTTCATCTTTTCCAACTCGATTCTCTATTTGGTTTTGATGGTTTATGGGCAATTCATGGTTTCGTGGTTGGAACCTTCGTCGTGCAAAGTGGAGTACCAGGTCCTAATCTGATCACTTGATGGGCCACACCCTCTGCCTCTACCCTTGCCTATGTTGTTGTGTCCTCCCCTTGGGTAATTGGGAGAGGGGGTCGAGAGTGCTAGATTGAATTATTTTTTTTGTTGACTGTTTTGTTATGCTGGCGTTTATCCCTCAATGGCGAAAACCGGGACCATGAAGCTTTGATGCCCCTGATGCTGCTGATGTTGGCTGTTTTGGGACACCTTCAGATTATACCGATAGGGTTTCTTACTTACATGATTGTTTTTCCTCTTAAGGTTTCTTTCTGCCACTCTACAATGGTGGTCCTCATCAGCCTTCCATAACCTTCCATCTTGGTGAACAACTCAAGGATAAAATGTGGCCTATCCTTTGTGAAATGTGAGGAACACGGTCTGGACCCAAACCATGGATGCAGGCATTGATCACAACAGTGTCTGATATATCTGCTGACTATGCTTTTAACTGAACAAACCTTTGCAAATAACCTGTCAAGGTTTCCCTGTCCACCCGCTTACAGTTAAACATATCTTCGGAGGTGAACGAGGGTTTACTAATACCCTAAAAATTGTCAATGAGTTTCATTTCAATTGCTCCCAACTAGAAATGGAATTCAAGGAAAGCTAGAGAACTAGTTCAAAGCTGTGCCTTCGCATGCGATGATGAAAGATGTTGTCAACACTGTATCATCACTTCCTATTGAAGATCCAGAAGCTTCATGACTCATCATAAATTGTTTGGGATCGAAAGTTCCACTTCACTTTGGGAGTGCAATTGGCTTATAATAAATTGGCCAAGGAGCTACTTGTAAAGTGGGGAGGTCAGATCGAAGCTTCAGTCATTGTTAGGGGATGTATATTGAGGTGGTGTGGGGTTGGCGTGGTCTACATAACTGTCGTCAAGCCTGGTAATTTCACTTTGTAGTGTTCTCTCTCTCTCTTGTTCAACTCTCTGTGTTGAGCCACTGTCTGATAGGACCTGAGTGGCTGATCTTCCGCCAGGTAAAGATAACTCTCGTCGTTGGGCGGAGTGAAACACACTGATCCGGCTTCAAGTCAGCAGCTCGAACCCTTCAATCTTAACACCACGACTCCTCTGTTTATCAACCGTGTCACAACCCAGTTGACCTCACCAAGAAGGCTAATCCCTGCAAGTGAAACGAAGAACACAAGCAAGAACTTGAAAGAACGCAGCTCTCAATATTGGTGACAATTTGCAAATGAATGATTAAGCACACAAGTTGGGGGTTCTACAAACCGAAGACGGCGACTGTTCAAAGACAAATTAATCTAAAGCAAAACCCAAACCCTAATGGTGGTAGCGGCTGCTATAAAATAGAGTCTAGGGTGTTGATCGACCCCTGGACGCACCCCCTAATGGGCTCGACGACGATACATGGCCCAAAGGCCAAAAGACGGTGACGCAACACCGGGACAGATTCTGGATGCCAACATGTTTGTATGATTCCCGACGACTCAGGACGAATTTGGGCCTCAAACCAATGCCATTGGAAGATCTATGAAATCTTGTTTCCAACCATATATGGATCGTTGAAATCTAACTCTGTATGTGGCATGGGCCTCCGTTTTACCCAACGTAGCTCTTGGACTCCGAGGTGGACTCGAACTCGAGTTGTAATGGGCCCCCATATAGCTTGGCCGACCCTCGCTGGACGTCCATGCCTCCAAGCCTTCCTCCATGTGTTTGTTGATCTTCTCCTTGGTTCCTAATCACATTATAAACAATAGATAGTAAATCATTCTCAAAACTATTAATAGGAACATTTAGGAGCGAGCTCACCTCTAAATTTAATTGTCTCCCACGAGGTCTTGTAATTGGATCTTCAATGGTTTGGATGTCCAGCGGTGAATCCTCGTGTATATCCGTAGAAGTAATGTTCTCATCCTCCTCCTCCTCTTGAATTGAGTCGTCCTCGACTCAAGCGCATATTCTTCTCCCAAGTAAGGCCGCAAATCTGAAATGTTAAAGGTGGGACTAACCCCAGACTCGGGAGGCAACTCAAGTTTATATGAATTATCATTTATTTTTTCAATTATCTTGAAAGGACCATCAGCTCTAGGCATTAACTTGGACTTCCTCAAATCTAGAAAACGTTCTTTTCTTAAGTGCAACCATACTAGATCACCGGGATCAAGTTTTAACTCTCTCTCTTACGTTTGCTACCATCAATTCTATACTTTTCAGACATCTTTTCAATGTTGTGCTTAGTTGTTGCATGTATTTTCAATATAAACTCAGCATGTTCCTTAGCATCACTATGAATTCTCTCAGTATAGGCAAAGGTGGAATATCAATAGGAGCACGGGGGTTGAAACCATATACTACCTGAAAAGGACTTACCTTTGTGGTAGAATGTGTTGCTCGATTGTATGCAAACTTCACATGAGGCAAACATTCTTCCCATGTCTTTAAATTCTTTTTTAAAACAGCCCTCAACATGGTGCCCAACGTACGGTTGACCACCTCTGTTTGTCCATCGGTTTGCGGATGACAAGTGGTAGAAAATAACAATTTTGTTCCCAACTTGTTCCACAAAGTACGCCAAAAATGACTCAAGAATTTCGCATCACGATCTGAAACAATAGTAGAAGGCATACCATGCAAGCATACAATCTCTTTGAAAAAGAGGTCAGCAATATGAATAGCATCATCACTTTTATGACATGGTATAAAATGAGCCATCTTAGAAAGTCGATCCACTACAACAAAAATGCTATTCCTCTCCCTCTTAGTCCTAGGCAATCCTAACACAAAGTCCATGGAGATATCAGCCCAAGGAATAGAAGGCACAGGGAGAGGCATGTACAAACCATGCGGATTCAGGCGAGACTTAGCTTTTCGACATGTAGTGCAGCGAGCAACGAACCGCTCAACGTCCCTCCTCATCTTTAGCCAAAAGAAATGTGTGGCCAAAATATCCTCTGTCTTCTTAGCGCCAAAGTGTCCCATCAAACCTCCTCCATGCGCTTCCTGCATCAACAAATGATGAACGGAACCAACTAGAATGCATAGGCGGTTAGCTCTAAACATGTACCCATCATTAATCACGAACTTGTTCCATGTACGTCCCTCTTTGCAATTCAACATCACATCTTTAAAATCAAGATCAAGCACATATTGTTCTTTAATTATTTCAAGCCCAAAAATTTGACAATCAAGTTAGGACAGCAAAGCATATCACCTAGACAAAGCATCGGCAATCACATTATCCTTCCCTTTCTTATGTTGAATGATGTAAGAGAAAGATTCAATGAATTCTACCCATTTAGCATGTCTATGGTTCAGATTACTTTGTGAATGAAGATACTTAAACGCTTCATGATCAGAGTGTATAAAAGAATCTCTAGGCCACAGATAATGATGCCATGTTTGTAAAGAATGTACAAGAGCATACAATTGTTTATCATACGTAGAATAATTCAAAACAGGGCCATTCAATTTCTCGCTAAAGTATGCAACGGGTTTACCATCTTGCATCAAAACACCACCAATGCCAACTCCACTAGCATCACAAGCAAGTTTGAAAGTCTTACCAAAGTTCGGAAGTTGCAGCAATGACGCGTGTGTAAGCTTGTCCTTCAAAGTGGCAAAGGACTCCTCTTTATCTTTGTCTACACGACGGCTTCCTATACCTCTTTACATGCATTGGATGAATGAAAGTGGTACGCCAAAAATTACACATAAGGCCTGAGTTAAATTTTCTGTGGGCAATTATGTGGATGTTGTGGACTGTGATGTTGCGCTAATGAGTGCATGCCACTTGTTATTAGGACGGCCATGGCAGTTTGATCTTGATGCTACTCATAGTGGTTGTTCCAATAATTATTCATTTGTGCACAAGGGAATTCATCATGTGCTGAAACCAATATCTGATGGTACAATTAAGGCTGAGATTTTTGCTCCTCTGAAAGTGAAGAAAAAGGTTGCTGAAGTTACTCCAAAGTCAGGGCCAACTATGTTTATAGAGGGGGAGAATGGTGTGGCGATTGATGATCCAATAGCCACTGCTAGTAGCATTGATGCACTAGTTAATCATGCATGTGACCTGGCAAAGAACTGGACTGATTCAAAAGTGAAGCCGCATGATGCTAGAAGTAATCCAAAGCTAAGGATGTCTTTGGTTCATGAAGTGGAGAATATTGGGACTGTTTCAGCTTTAATTCCTACTGCTAGTAATGTTGAAAACACTAGTAGTGCAAGAGAGAATGAGGCCTTCGTGAAATCTCTATTTGTGTCGAAAAATAATTATGATGAATCTGATATTGCAGTTGCTGGCAATACAGGCAAGGATGATATGGACGTCAGTTCTCCAATTACTTCATGAAGGTTTAGAAGTGATCCAAATTTTTCAGCAGGAATTTCTTTGAAAGCTTATGCTAATGACTCATTATCTGTTATGAAAAAGAACGACCGGAAAACCATGGTCGATTCTAGGAGCATACTTAAAAGTGGTACTACTCAGCATTATCATAAAGAAGGTTCAAAATTTCAGTCAAAGCCGAGGATGGCTTTGTTTCAAGGAGGAGAGGATGATGAGCCCATGGCTCCTCAAATTATTCAATTTGGTTCACTTTTATTTGATTTGAAGAACAATATGACGGAAGAATTGGATATGCCATGGCACAAGAAGTTCATTGTGGGAGCTCATTTTCATAGCAAGCAAGAGGCGAATATGCAATCTAAGAAAACCCCAACGGGAGGGCCTCATGCTATCATGTTCATTAATCCAGTTCTTAATGAGAAGCTTTAGGCAGGTTGCCGTATTATTTTAATATACTTCCTGGAGGTGCATCTATATTGACATGAGACAACAACTACTCATCAAGGTTTGAATTCTATTAGCAAGGTGGTCGGAAATTATATTTATATTGGGCCATGTTGAGTCATTATGTGTTTTAATTAGTTTTGGTTCGTAGCTTTGGTCCTGGTGTAGTCGGACTAGAGTTTGGATTAGGCCTGTGTGCCACTAATAGCCAGGGCTGCCGACCATGTAATGGAGATCAGGTTTCTGTTTGTTTATCGTGGAATTTCTCCTGTTGAGGGTTTCCTCCGTGGCGACCCCATCCTCCTGATTATCCTGCTACTGTTCCTTTGGATCGAGAGAAGACGTAATCTGGTCATCAAGCTAGGGCACGTCTTCAATTCCTGTCGGAATTTCCATCTTTTGTTGGTGGTTCTTCGAAGCCACGGGTAGAAGACCTATCTAGGGTTTGGGTTGCAGTCATCTCTGTAAGCCGATCCCTAATCATCTACCATTAGTGCTGCTGGTGTGAGATTGTCTTGTGAATTATTTTATTCATCTAGATTAAACTATTATATTGTTTGGATCGCTGATATTGCCATGAGATTAATCATCTATATTGGCGTCGCTGCTCTCTCTGAGCTTGATCTATTGGAAATTATTTTGACTGAAGTATCTCAGTTGTGAAGCATCAGACACTTTAATTAATATTGGGTTGTTGCTGTGCGTGCCAAGAAATATATTGTTTAGTCATCTAAGAAGCTACCTATGCTGCGTGGTTAAGTCAATATATATTATTTCTCCGTGCTACCTATTGCAATCATCTAAGAAGCCGTTGTCATATTGTCTTGTATCGGGAAAGATCGGGACAAATCCCGGGACACGTCGCCGTGCCCTCATCACTGTCTCAATTGTGAGCTATTGCTTAAGTGCACGAAGCTTATCGAGTTCTTTGATTATGCTTTATATTCCTGCTCGTGTTCTTCAGAAGGTTCTTCACCTTCGGTCAGCGTGTTCTAGGCATTCTCCCTGTCAGTGGTTGACTTTGACTCTGCTCTTTTTTTTGGGTTCGATTCAACATGTGGAACTTTTCCCTATCTTCCTACAATACGCTCTCAAGATGAACAACCAGCTAGAGATCAACTTCAGTCGTATGCTTATTCTTACGTGGAATTGTGAGCTTGAATCGAGTGGAACATGGTGGGCACCAACTGTGGGTGTGGGTCATGGGTTCGAGCCCCATGGTGGGCGCCAACTGTTGTAACCTAGATCTTACCCAAAGGATAAGATAGGAAATGAATAGGATGGTGCAATCACTTTACCCTCTCAATGGGGTGAGGCTCCTATTTATAGGGCCAAGACTCTTGCATCTACATGACATTAATTCCCCAGATCTGTCCAACTTCATACATAAGCAACTCTCTAGTACAATGTAAGAAAAATAGAACCTTTCTTCTTGTAGCTTGCACCTTACCTTACACTTCCTTGACTTGCATGAGTCACACGACGATCGGGCAAAGATCTTCATTCCAGCAACCTTCATCGAATTTTCTCTTGCTAACCTCGACCTTCGTTTGGTCGTCCCACCTTCAAACTTTGTCTTTTCACCCGAAGGTATCCTTGCTTGCAAAACCTTCGTCAGAATCCTATCTTCGCTCGACCTTCATCCACAGGACCTTCTCCTTGCCTCCCTTTCTACAGCATTGTCCGGATATCTCGACATGTCCTGATATGACCTTTGCTCCTAATCCACACGTCATCCAGGGTCTGGTCGAGCATTCTATGGACGGTTTCCCCAACAAAATACAACCTTACACATGTGCTCTTTGGGTAGGAGACCCTCAAGGGATGGGGGTGCATTAAGGGCCCTTTGGTCTTTGACTTGGGGACCTTTCCACATGCCTCACAACTAGTCAACTTGCATCCCTTAAGATGGCACCTTTTACAAAAGGGTAAAGATATCATGTCTCTTCTTCCAAATGGTTGCTCTCCTAGAAGTCCTCCAGAGAGCTCCTTTAAGGAAGTCTAAGGGGAACACTTGTGATGTCCTTTAGCCCCCTCGACCTTTCCACATGTGTCGTTCCCAGTGGAACTCCTAAACTCTTTTGGAACAAGTGCCTTGTGTTTGGGGGGGGGGGTAGACATTCTAGAGACCGTAAATTGGGTAATATGTCAGAGGGGTCTAGGGAGAAATGGCCATGAGCTTGAGTGATGGGGCCTAGCACCCTTCTTTGATAAGGTGGTGGTCTGTTCTCATGTCACTAGGGCCTCTCCGGATTCAGAGGGCTTCCGAATCCAAACAGCACCTAGGCATGTCTTTTGCTCATTGGGTCTCATGTCGTGGGGCTCCGATCCACTCCCCAAATACTTGGTCTCCTTCTTAGAAAAGGTTTGATTCATGATTTTTTGTGGTTTTTTCATGAGTTATTATTGTACTATTATTCCTAAGATTTTTTTAGAATACATACATGCAGTACTATGTGCTTTCATGCACCAAGGATGTACCAAGGGTAGTAGGTGTTCGGTCCTATATTCCTACCTCTCATAAAAAATTGTATATAAACATTTTTTCTCTACACTATATTGTTTAGGTCAATCACAGTAAAACTCAATGGTGTACACACACGTACCATACAATCGACCGTTGTACACTACACAACCGTCTCAATGTCTACTTGATGATTACATCACCACACTGGACATAGACGCGTGGAGGACCAACACAACTCGACTTTCAATCCACGTCGGAGTCCAGGAGCAGTCTGCATTCGATTGGACGCCCAGGTCGCATACAAAATCTGTTTTCAATATTCTATATATGGCTGGAAAGATAATTACATCGAGCTTATAATGGCACTGGTCCCAAATACAAATGATTCCAGAGTCAACAGGAATATTTGAAACAAGTGGATGTCCATAATCTGTTTTCGCGCTACATCGCCTGTTTTGGCCTTTGGGTCGTGTATCGAGTGTGGGTCATTATGGTTTGAACAAGAGGGGGTCTAGCCATGACCCTAGGAGTTTCATAAACAGCCACCACCCATCAATTAGTGTTTGGGTTTTGCCAGGGTTATTCTACGTGTTACAGTTTCACCGTTAATCTATTTGTGAGACCCCGAATCTTTCATCTACAATTTGGTTGCATTTTTCTTGTTCTTTCTTGTGTTCTTTGATTTGCAGGCAAGGATTAGCCTTCTTGGCGAGTCGACCACGCATCTATCGGTCGATAACATGAGGTGACATGGTGCGCACTCTAATTGCGAGGTTTAGAGCGTGTTGTTCGAAATCCAGATCAATTTGTGTCGCGACTCCACCAAATCGTCGTTTATCTAAACCTTTCAGAAGATATGAAATCCTAGTCCACATCAAATGGTATGTGAGCTTCAGATTTCTCTTCAGGGTTCACCCTTGCCCTAGTCTAATTTGTGTCATCATCCTAAAAATCAAGTAAATTTCCCTAAGAATTGATGTTATCATCGTTTCCACTATCCTATAACACTTTTGTACCCATGTTAACGGCGCTTAACCACGTCAATTATGAATTGCAAGCACATGGGTCAGCTGTAGCTTTTCCCTTAGAGAATTTCCCAAGGTTATCAATCCGTGTAACAAGACGATCGCTATGCTTATCTAGGCACTAAATATGTTGATTTTAGAAGTGTTTAAGATGATGTACATGAATCAAAACTAACTTAACCTAATCTGAATTAAAGGGATATTATATGTAAACAATGTTTGTAGATAATAAGATGTGGAGAGCATTTGCATATAGGGTTCTAGGATCGCTAGGTTGTGCAACCGCTAAGTTAACACGCTAACCTAATCTATCAAATCCAAATAACAGATGTCTTTCCCACCCACACACTATCACTACACTAGGGGTAATAATTCATCAAGCTAAGAGGACCGAGATCTATGTGCAAGATAGATTGATATCACAAAATATGTCGGCGATTAGAAACCAAGGTCACCTTACAACCTTATGGACAAATGAGGACTTTCACTCGATTAAACTAGTCATGGCGATAGAGTTCATGTCGGTGAACCCATTGCTGAAGGATGAGGCATGCCGGCCTTCGTCTTGCTCTTGAGAAGTGCTTCAATCATGGATCTTTGATCTCTTCCACAGGTGTAACACCCTAAAATTTGCCTAATTAAAATTTAGTAATTAAATAGCTTTTTATATTTATGTGCTCATGAAAAATGTAGGGAAAATAAAAATTTGAATAATTAAAAGCAAATATAGGGAATAGAAACATTATTGCTGCATTCATGCTAGAGCATTTATTTTTTATTGTTGAATTCAGATTTGAATTTGAGTTTGAATTCAAATGAGTGTTTAAATAAAGGAAAAATCTTTTCTTTTCTCTCTCCCTCACTCTTTCAGCCCGGCCCAGTTCCTTCTCTCTCTCCCCGCGTGGCCCATCGCAGTAGCGCAGCTAGCGCGGCCCAGCTAACTCCAGCCCAGCCCAACGGCCAGCGCCTCCCTCCCTCTCTCTGCGCCGCTGACAGCCGGGCCCCACCCGTCATCCCCCTCCTCCAGCCAGGGCGAGCCCGAGTCGAACTCGAACCCGAGCTGGACTCCGTGCCGCGCCACCACCCTTCCCTTGGCCCGCACGCCAAGGCGCTTCCCCGCCTCTTTATAAGCGCCGCCACCCCCTCGCTTGGCCCCTACGCGAAACCCTAGCCGCCATCGAACCTGCGCAGCGCCGCCGTCATCGAAACCCTAGCCGACGCCGCCGACGCCAATTCGCCGCCCCATTGACACCAAGACGCCATCCAGGAGCCTAACCAGGTAGCAAAGACCCCGCCAAGCCCGTCTTTTCCCTCTCTCCCGCTCCACAACGCGCATGCGAGCTCACCGGAGCTTTCCGTTCGCCGCCGCTCGTCGCCAGCCGCCACCGCCGCGTAATCCTCGAGCACAACCCCCAAAACGAGTTCGCCATCTCCTCCTCTCTCTCCCGGGCCAAACGCGGCGAGGTTTGGAGCCCTGTAGCGTCGGGAATGCCTAACTCCGGCGAGGATTCCGCGAAGCGCCGCCACGTGCCGCCGCGCTCCGGCGACCTAACCGTCCCCTTTCACCAGAGCCGCCCGATCTAGATCCAACGGCCCAGATCAAACCCGCGACGAGTCAAACCAGCCGCCCCCCAGTCAGCCCTGGCAGTTTAGCAAATAAGCCCCTGTATTTTTCGAAAATCAACCCGCGGTCCACCTCTATTAAAAAATAATTACAGTTTAGTCCTTTTTCTTTTGGTTTAGCCCCTGCGCTTTTGAAAAATAGTGCCCGCCGTCTTGAGAGGCAGTTTTACCCGTAGGCCCTCGGGTTTTAATACAAAATTATGCTTTAGGTCCCTGGTTTCTTTCAAAAACACCCCTGGAAGCCTAAAAGTCTCACCAGCAAGCCCCTAGAGCCCGTTTTAAGCGTAGTTTCTTCGTTTTGAGTCCGATTTGAGTGATTTTCGCGCTCATGTGTTCGTAGTAAAACGTACTGCAACTCTAAAGCCTTCTTTTTATCTTTTTTTTATGTTTGGTGTACTGTTCTAATTAAATACCTTGTTTGCATGTATGTGTGGATGCTTGTGTGGTGATCGATGTGAGTAGTTGACGAGCCGTTCGAGTTCGCCGACGATCCCGTTTCCGAAGAGCAGGTGCAGCAGCAGTTCACTGAGGAAGGCAAGTATAACACAGACAATCCTTGATTACCTATACACCATTTAATCATATGATCATATGCATGTGTCTAATTTTGTGATACATTAAAGTTGTTCCTAGTCTTTACCTTAACCCTTGTTTACCCGGGTTATATGCATTATGGTTAGTATTTGCTATGCGCTGCAACCAACATTTATTTTAATGTTAATATTGAATTAATGGTTCACTTCAATGATGACTAAAAGATGCTTTTTAGCAACATGGTTCGGGGAACTAGAGCACGTGCTTCATGCTTTGTTCTAGTGACTCTATAAGGTTTGGTCTAGGGAATTAGAGCATGTGCTTCGTGCTTTGTTCTAATGTCTCTCTGTAAGGTCCGGTTCTTAAAGCTGCAACCCAGGAACTTGTCCGCCGCCGTTGGAACTATAATGGCTCTGGTCTTGGATAACTAGCTTGTACGTCTCTAGCTCACCAGTGGTTACCGAAAGGCGTATGTGGGGAGCATGGGTGAGAGTATAGTTTGATCCATCGAGGACGGATTTATCCGTTGGCTATGTCTCGTTAGGCAAAGTCCCGTGATGTAAGCGCCCGATGTACGGCAGCTTCACATGTTGCGATGATTGCGCTCTCGCTTTGGACGCCATTGACCCCCTCACGTTGCGCCCTGAGCGTACATCAATCTCGATGCCTTGGGTTATGCTGCTTATGTTGAACCAAAACGGCTACTGTGCTTGTTAGGGTGTTTTGTGAAAGTCCTCGTAGCATAAGTTCTTTTGGATTTATGTGACCAATGGGTAAAGGGCGAAACCTCTGCAGAGTGTTGATCTATCATGACAGCTGTGCTCACGGTTACGAGCGGCCTGGATCCTTTTTTATTAGAAGATGATGTTAGTGGTTGATGTTTCTTATTCTATGATTATTTATACATTATTAATATTAATGGGTTTATACTTGGGTTTCTACTCACTTGTAGTAATTTGGATGACAATAAAATGAAACTACTAAAAGTGCTAATGCAGTTTAACCGTGTCAAGCCTTTTGTTCTTGCATAACCTGTGTTATACTTGTTAAGTAAGATGGTTTACTTACACTTGCAACTATTCAACAAAATCCCGGATGGGTAACAGATGGAGCATTGAATGATCAGTCGCTTGCTGAGTTTCCGGAGGATCTGCCGTATTTCTAGTTGTGTTCAACCAGTCGATGTCCCTGTGCACTTGAGGCTCTACTAGTTGAGAAACGGTTAATAATATTAAGACTTCCGTTGTGTTATTTGTTTAAGACTATGTCTTGTGTTAAACTCTGATGTAAACTATTTTATTCGAGCACTATGTTCTCTGTGATTCAATATTTGTAATCTATATGTGTTCTGTGGACATCCTGGGCACGCATATAGAAGCATTCGGATTTCTTGGAAATCTGGGTGTTACAACAGGGGCTCCCCCTATATGACGGTGCCTTTTCTTTTTTGTAGACCTCTCTGCCCGAAGGAATCAACAGGGCATCGGCTAGGGCTGTCGAGGTGGTCGTGCACGTGAAGGGAGGCCGCCACCGGGCCTCGAAAAGGGCCAAGCCGGCTGGCTCACTGGGTGCTAGGCCGGCCAGCCTGGGCACCTTTTGGCCCACCTCGACTCCATCTTTTGCGAGATGAATCTCCTCTTCCTTGTTAAGTTAGGCCCAGTTGTAACTCTTCATCGAAACTCCTCTGAAAATACTTTATTTCCTATAAAATCACAATATGCTCCAAAATACAAGACACAATAAATAAACGGGGTTATTACAGGTGCCAAGTGGCAGGTTGGTTCATGAATGTTCCCGAGTTTGGCGCTAAATCACTACCAAAATATTTCTGTCCAATTTTGTATGGGTGGTATTCATAACCAACAATAAAGATTAAGTAGCCACCAACAAAGCGTGACTACGACATCGTCTCCGCATCAACTCGTTATGTATGGGTGGTATTCATAACCGTTCTCCCGAAGACCTTTATGCTAAGGTTAAATTTACTATACCTTTATTGTGTAGACATTATGACGCTAAGGGATACCTTGATTGGGAGATGGTGGTTGAGCAAAAATTTAGTGCCCACATTGCGCTTGAGCAACATAGAGTTTGACAAGTCACTAGTGAATTTAAAGATTTTGCTATCATTTGGTGGATTGGTTTAGTTGCACTAAGTGTTTCACCTACTACTTGGGAAGAACACAAGGTTATGCATGATAGATTTGTTCCCCTTCTTATTATAGAGACCCATGTAAGAGTTTGATGCGCTTAGAACAGTGTTATGGTGACCTTCAAAAGGGTTTTATGCATTGTGGCATAGTGGAGGCAAGGATTCTATTTGTCACTTTTACTCTGGATTACAGCACGATATTCAGGACATAGTGGTGGATTATAAGGAATTTAATATTGTCAACCAGTCTTTTTGCTATTGCTGCATAAAAGGATTTGAAGGGGCGTGTTTTGCTGGGCATGAGTGAGGTCAGCAACCTCAACAAGCGTACGGTGCCATCTTTGGGGCTGGCCAAGACCTCATCTTTCCTGGCGTCCCCAATAGCAAGCGAGCAACCAGCAGGTTCGGGTTGGCTGCACCACCACAACAAACACTAGAGACTCAAGTAAAAAGATTTTGCAGGAACCATCTAAGAGTCCCTCCTCCATTGCCTTGATGGGATGCACTACAAGCCTTCAGTCTCATCGCTGCAAGGGATTCGTCCATGCACAAAAGGAATGCTCAAGTCAGCGGATAGATTACTTGGTTGGGCTTCAGAGAACCCTGTGGACTTCAAAGAACCCTAGAAGGCTTCAAAGAACTCTGTATTCACAACAACGCTGTCCTTCAGGTGATAAGGTGCTCGGGGGCTTGACGGTGTAGAGTCCTAATGGACTAAACAACCCTGGCAGGCCGCCGTATGGGCCGGCCCACATACAAGACTTGACGGTTAAGACAAGGATTAGTCATAGTCGGTTAGGATATGCTGTATTAGGAGATTAGAGATTAATTTGTAAAAGTCTCATGTTCCTTTAAGGTTTATATGAAACCCTGTCCTCCGGCATATATAAGGGGAGACAGGGACCCCCCTCGAAACACACCAATGAATACAAGATACACCAAACATGACGTAGGGTATTACGCATATTGCGGCCTGAACCTATATAAATTGTTTCTTGTCACCTTTGATTCTAGATTACCAACGACTTCTCCCTAAACACTCCTCTCGGGGTGTCCCCTCGAGGACCTTGTCAGCATAATTCACCGACACCGCTGCAAGGGATTCGTCCGTGCACAAAAGGAATGCTAAAGTCAGCGGATAGATTGCTACTGAAGATGAGTGCATCAACACCTCAGACATAGAAGACAATGTTGTTAATGCCACCGACGGGTTTGTTCTTTGTGCTGCAAATACATCGGGATACATGAGCATTATTGTTCATTATGTGCTTAGCACACAAATTCAGCAACCCGAGAGGATACAATGCCACAATTTGTTTCAGACTTTATTCGTCATCAACAACCAATGTGCTTGTGTGATTATTGATGAAGGCAACAACTTGGTGAGTTCAGATTTGGTCAACAACCTAGGGTTGACCACATGACCACATACACATCCATACCACATTAAGTGTGTTGACGCCTTTTATGGTCAACACACGATAAGCGCTAGATCGCGCGGTAGTCGGAATCTCCTCGTCGGAGCTTCTGGACAGGGAGTCAAACCGCCTGTACAGGGGGTCAGACCTTCTGTCACAGGGGTTAGACCGATCGTCACAGGGGGTCAGACCGCCTATAGGCAGAGGCGCCGCGAAAGCCTACGAACGCCGCCTCGGGAGGGACCCCGTCGAAGGCAGCGAACCTAGGGTTGTTCTAAAGTCGGCAAGGCCACCTAGAACGTCCTAAAACGCCATGGAGACGAAGAAGGAAGAAGAAGAGAGGTTGGAAAAGCTAGGGTTTAAGATAAAAAAGTAAAGGTAAATGTGTTTGTATGATTGGGTAGAGGTCCTCAATCGGCCACGGCCCTTCATAATATAGGGTGGGGAGGTCTTGCCCCGTGGGGAGTCAATTCCATAATGAAGTCCCATCAAAATACGCAATGGTGGAGTCAGACCTCCAAATACCAACTCCCTCCAAATACCAACATCGTCCTCAACAGATTGAGAAGCATCCACAGCCGAATCAGTTTTTTCAGAGGCACAGGCGGTCAGACCGCTTGTCATGGCGGTTAGACCGGCCCGGCCGGTTAAACCGACTGCACCAGATGGTTGGACCACCTGTCTTAGAGCAAGCATGTCGGCTTTACAAAACATCGGCTTCTTTTCTCGAAAATTTCTTTTCTGAATACTATAGCCTGATGCTTGCTATGCCAACACATTAACTCTAAGATTCTCTTCTCTTGGTACATGATAAATCACAAATTCATCAAAGCAAAATATAATGTCTAAACATTTATCAAGATAAACATTTAGAAATTCATCTAAACATTGACATGCTTTGGATATTTGTTGTACCAATAGAAAAGAATCACCACAAGCTTTTATATGTTCTACTTCCATGTAATGTAAAATCTCCAACCCGAATAATGAGGCTCATACTCGGTTTGGTTATTTATGCATCTATGATCCAATCGGTTAAGAGCTTAAAAAATAATATTGTTTTGTGATATAATAATAACACCAACATCACAACCACATTTGCAAACCGATCCATACAAATGCAAAATGCATGGAGTAAAAGTAATATAGCCGACATTTAAATTAAATTGCTCATCAATCAATGTTAAACAATAAAATCGGCAACGATATGTCTTTATAAATTTCAATGAATCAAAGACTAAATCATATTCAATTAAAGCATAAGCCATTTGCCGATTCTATCACTTAGTATTTGGTCTATGCAACATGTATAATTATGTCGGCTTAGCAAGCAATTATGCAAGTATTTCATAGTAAATAGTGCCTCAACCTGGCATAAGCATGATATATACAACTAAAAGCATACCTCATTTCGGCGTCCAATAATCTTTTGCTTGCATATGCAATAATAAAATCCTTCCCTTCGGTCTTTTGAATCAAAACAGCTCCAATAACGCTTTTTTCGTCCATAATATGTTGCTCAAAAGAAGCCCTTCTCCTAGGTGCCCGAAGAACCGGAGGCGAAGATAAGTAAGATTTTACCTCAAAGGCTCCTTGCTGTTTTGCCCCCGTGTAAATTCAGCATAATCCTTCGACCGAAGTAAGGAATAAAAACACCTATACAGCTTCCTCAGGATCAAGATCAGGATGATCAGGATCTTCCTCCATAAGAATATAATCACCCAAGTATGGGACATTAGCATCCATATCCATATGCTCTGGTGACGAACTGTAATCAACAAGTTGTTCATCGTCCTCAACACTGGGAACTGATGTCAACTCATCATCACAAACCATACGAGCAGAAGAAACATCATCCGACAGTATCTCTGCCTCAACCGGTCTGACCGTCTGTGCAGGCGGTCTGACCGTCTGCTCGGTCGACTGTGTAGAACTAGCGGTCTGGACCACCTGTACTGCTGGCTTTGGCTGATCGTTCTTTTTGACTCTCCACTCCTTCTTCTGAGGAAGCATAGGTCTATGCTTGTTGAAAAACTCTTGCTTCTCTGGCTCTTGTTTCTTTCTCTCCTGAAGACGCAGCCCTTGAAGTTTCCTTCTCTGCGTACGAGTCAAACCTGGAGGACACCATCTAGGAAGAAAGTTAAACTCATTGCGGCTAACCTCATGACCATTAGCAGTGGGAGTCCCTGAAATGGACTTCTCAACCAGATTGTCCAAAACAATCGGTCTTTTGTCTCCATCAAATGCAGTAACCTTTACTGAGTCCACATTCTTCTCTTAAACTTTCTCTTCCCTCTTTTTAGGCCGATACACCTGTTTTAGAGCAGGTGCCTTTCTCTTCTGGAACGGCCGGTCTAGACCGCTAGTAACAGGCGGTCTAACCGCCTAGGCCCGATGCCTTTGACAAGATTGACGAACAGCCAAACGGTCATAAACGGGTAGTGCAACCTTGTCCAGAACATGTCTTCTTGGTTCCCTCCGTCCAGAATGCAAAGAATGTTGTGACACCGACTGATACGGCACCCACATCACACCATTGTCGTCCCATATCGGACTTAATTCCCAAGACACATGATAATGCTGCACTGGCCTGAAAGATCCACCTTTAGGTGACCTCACTTTTTTTTTAATGGCCGATCGCTTGGAACGGCCTTCTGCTTGGAGTACTTGTCGAGAAGCATATCGAATGTGACCTTTGGCTTTATACCAGATCCTCTGTCTTTAGCCAAACCCACTTTTAAAGCTTCAATCTCTGAACGCTCTATTTTCAGCGCCTTTGGACGACCATGGTATAGGCCGGTCTGACCGCCTGTTGCAGCCGGTCTAACCGCCCAGCCGGTCTGACCGCCTGCTGTAGCCAGTCTGACCGCCTGTAGTAGAGCAGGCCCAGACGGCTACGGTCCAGGTGAAATGACCGACCTTTGCCCTCCATGTCAGAGGCTCTCAATGTGACTTTGAATGTCTCTTTTTCATCAGAAGATTTCTCACATGTCACTTCACGGATCAATTCCTTCCCTGTCAAAGTGGGTCTTTCATCTCCCACCACCACATTCTTCCCTTTGGTAGATTCAGATGCGGCCGAATCAAAACCTTAGGTTGCTGCAAATCCAATGTACTGATCGGGAAAGAAGTTTTATCCACCTGCATGTTATGAAATCTCAAACGACCTTCATTTATAGTCGATTGAACTTGCCAATGGAAAACATTGCAATCATTGATAGCATGCGAATAAGAATTATGAAATTTACAATATGCATGCCTTTTCAACTCTTCCAATGCAGGTATAACATGAGAAATCTTAATGTATCCATGCTTATGCAATTCATCAAAAATGCGATCACATTTAGATACATCAAATGTAAATTTCAATTCTTCTTGCCGACTCTTATGAGCTGGCCTAAGAGATGAACAAGAATAAGCTTCAACTTTAGAAGGCCATGCAAATTCAGCAATATTAACATTATTATCATTATCGGTCGAAACAATAGATTTACAATCAAAAGCATGCATATTAGACCGATATGATTTAAGACCTTCCTTTTCTTTATTCATTCGGTTTTGAGCCACTTCAGCTCTAATGTGAACTTGAGCAACCGAATGATAATCACAATTATCAATTTTCTCTCTAATAGAGGATTTTAATCCTCTAAACGATAATCGAGCAAGATCAACATCAGAAATTGATAAATTAAAGCAATGGTTTTTCATCTCTTTAAATCTTCTAAAATATTGAGAGACAGTTTCATCCTGACCTTGTTTAACCGATGCTAAATCCTGCAACATTGTTTCGTACGTAGCATTGACCGCATCCAGCATACCATCACGGCTATCAGTAGCCGAATTTGGCATAACGGCTAACGGTGTAAGCCACTCCGGAACAACTGTCACAGTATAAGAAAGATTGGTCAGACCAGCCGCTGAGGGGATGTGACCGGCCGTACAGGCGGTCTGACCGGCTGAGGCGGTCTGACCGGCTGAGGCGGTCTGACCGGCTGAGGCGGTCTGACCGGCTGTACCGACCGTCTTACCGCCTACAAGCGTTGATCCAATTGCAATAACCGTGTTCGGTCTGGGCAACTGGATCAGCGGTGTAGTCTGACCATCAAAGGAATTAAGCAACACACCACAGAACGTATTATCAATATTAGACCATGGTATGACATGCACATCACTATTATGAACCAATTTCTCCTTTTTAAGTATCTCTAGTCGATCTAAACGTGCAGAGAGTTCATCAAGACTAGGCATACTATTAACAACAATTGGGCTAACCGTATCAATAGGGGAAGACGGTTGTGAAAATGAACTTACAGTGTCGATTACCTCAATCTTATCACTGCTCATCTTGAAGGATGGCATCACAAACTCTTGAACGCGTGTGATCGTGTCATGATCCTTCTTGAAGCCCTTCAAGAACTCGTTCTGGAGATGTGCTAAAACCATCAAATACTTCTTGCGTCCTTCCTCATCAAGATCTTCTATGTTAGATAGGATATCATCTTGATCAATGTTGGATCCCATTGGGCTAGGGTCGAATAGATCGGTTATGAAAACCAGATTTTTCTTCCCTAGCGGAGTCGCCAAAATATGTTGACGCCTTTTGTGGTCAACACACGATAAGCGCTAGATCGCGTGGTAGTTGGAATCTCCTCGTTGGAGCTTTTGGACAGGGAGTCAAACCGCCTGTACAGGGGGTCAGACCGCCTGTCACAGGGGGTTAGACCGCTCGTCACAGGGGTCAGACCGCCTGTAGGCTGAGGCGCCACGAAAGCCTACGAACGCCGCCTCGAGAGGGACCCCGTCGGAGGCGGCGAACCTAGGGTTGTTCTAAAGTCAGCAAGGCCACCTAGAACGTCCTAAAACGCCATGGAGATGAAGAAGGAAGAAGAAGGGGGGTTGGAAAAGCTAGGGTTTGAGATAAAAAGTAAAGGTAAATGTGTTTGTACGATTGGGTAGAGGTCCTCAATCGGCCACGGTCCTTCATAATATAGGGTGGGGAGGTCTTGCCCTGTGGGGAGTCAATTCCATAATGAAGTCCCATCAAAATACAACTCTAATTTGGATTAGAACTGCTACAGGCGGTCCAACCGCCTGGGCCCGGGGTTGACCCTTGACAGAGCCATAACTCCCTCATCCGGAGTCCAAATCAGGCGATCCACATATGTATTTTGACCTTCTCGACGAGCCCTATGCAATGGTGGAGTCCAAATCATATTTTGACCACTTTCCTACAGGCGGTCTAGACCGGCTGTACAGGCAGTCAGACCGCCTGGCCCATTGCCAGACCGGCTACAGGGTACAGCCGGTCAGACCGCTTGTTACAGGCGGTGAGACCGGCTGTTGAGCCAGATCGGCATTCATGCCATTTTTTGTCATCAACAAAGTGGTTAAATGACTATGGACAAGCAAAGGCAACACAAACTTGTAGAGTTTATTTTTCTATTGGTGCATATGTTGATTTTGTTGATTGTGATGTGATACCTATGCAAGCTTGTTCTCTTTTGTTGGGTTATCCTTGGGAACATGAAAATGATGTTACACACCATGGTAGAAGTAATAATTTCACTTTTGTGCATAAAGTAAAGAAAAATTCTTGAAACTCTTCCTTGCTTTCCTATGAAACAACTAAAACACCTAAAAGCTTACTACTTCTACCTAGTTGCTTACCCGTGAGCTGAGCCTATCTTGACTGGACTAATCACACAACCACATGCTTATTCCTATTCAAACACATATACCGGTAAACCTATTTCTTTGGAGCCTTTGACCCCCACTGAAATTGTGCAAGCTGATAAAGAAAGAGCCGAATTTAGTAAACATGATAAAGAACTTGTTGCATAATCTGAAAAAGAACATGTCTGTGATCCACTTATTGTTCCACCTTATGAAATTAAGTTGAATTAAGGTTATTCACTTGCTACTACATCTTTGAATGCTACCCGTTATTTAACTGGTGAGCCAGGTCATACCATGTTTCGTATAAATGATGCTAGTTATAACGATCCTATACATAGTTCTTTGGATTGTGCTATACTAACCATTTGTGGGAGGTTGATGATGGGATTGAGTCGAGGTCAACTCCAATTCAAGAAGGGGAGGGTGATGAGGGCATCACCATGCTGGACATAGACGCGCCAGCTCATCACAAAGCCACATTGAGACCCAACACAACTCAACTTCGAGTCCACCTCAGAGTCCAAGAGCAGTCTGCCTTCGATCGGATGCTCAGGCCTCATATGAAGTCTATTTTTTGTGTTCTATATATGGAAAGCTAATTTCATGGAGCTTCCAATGGGACCGGTACCACTTCCAAATGATGCCTGAGTCAACGGGAATTGTCAAAATAAGTGGATGTATAGAATCTGTCTTGAATTGCATCCCCAGCTTGGGCCTTTAGGCCATTTATCGAGTGTACGTGGCCTGTTAGGGTTTCGACAAGGGTGGTCTAGCCACGATCCTAGGAGCTTCTTAAACAGCCACCACCCATCCATTAGTGTTCGGAATTTTCTTCGATTATTCTGTGTAACACAGTTTCGCCATTCATCGATTTTTAAGACCCTAACTCATGTCATTAATCTTTCATCTACAATTTGGTTGCGTCTTTCTTATTCTTGCTTGTGTTATTGATTCATAGGCAAATATTATCCTTCTTGGTGAGGTCGATTGCGCATTTGTTGATCAATAACCTGAGGAGACATGATGTTGCGATTGCGGGTTTCGGAACATATTGTTCGAAAGCCGGATTGATTTGTGATGCTTTTCCAGCAAATCATTGTTATCTGAACCTTTTGAAAGATCGGGAACCCTAGTCCATATCACTACTCCCTCCGTTTCAACATACAATTCGTTTTGGCTTTATTAGATACATAATTTGTATTATGTATGTAGATATAGCATATATCTATATGCATAATAAAATCATTGTATCTTGAAAGTAAAAAAATGTATTTTGGGATGGAGTGAGTAGTTGCTACTATTGCTACTAAGGCAACATGGTCGTCTGGTTAAATCGGCCCTCTCCATGGTCACCAATCAAACGATGTTGGTGGTCGTGAACAGTTTACACCACCGATGCCTACCTCCCCATCATTTGCCTTGCCTTTCTCCACTCACTGGTGCTAAGTGACATGGCTCCACCCTAAGCTTTCATGGTCCTATGTTTGACCCCTCGTGCCGTGGACGTCACCGCCCCCTACCCTTGCATCTACCATGGAGCACAAGCAATTGATTTGAATGGCATGTCCAAATGGCGTAAAAACCTCATTAATTTTATTCATATTTAAATTATGTGGAAAGTCTGTCAAATTTAGTTGTACAAACACTTGATGTTAAAACAGGGGTAAAAACAGAAATTGTTTTTTAAAAAAAGAAATACAGGCACATTTGCATGGACAAACTTGTCTTTTATATAATATGTATGAATTAACACAGTTTGATGCTTCAAAGTAGTTAGGATAACCGCATTCTTCAAATTGAAAACTCAGGAGGCAAAATCATAAAGTTTAAAAACAAAATAAGAGCAAGATCACCATTGAAATTCAAAGTATGAGGGCATAAACAAAAGTGCATGAAGGATAAATTACTATCACCATACATAAATTTGTAAGAAAGAGAGTAAAATACATTGGTGGGTCTCTAAAATGCATTTCATGTCCATAAACTTGTCTTGTGGTGTCACTACAAGGGAGCCAGGCTAGTGCTACACTTTCCGGTGCAACACCCGCGTAAAGCGTTGCAATGCATAGGGTTTACTGCAACACTAGCTGGTTTTGGTTGCGATAGGGTCGTGTATTGCAACCAAAAGGTGTATCGTTGCAATTTCAATATTGTGCATTGCAATAACTCCACTGTATCACAATGTCAATGAGTGCGTTGTAATTAGAGTGACGTTGTTGCAACCCTTTTGTGCAATTGTTGCAATAGTCGACGATATCGCAACTAAAATATAGTGTTGTTATACTTAGTATCAAATGTTGTGATAGACTCTATGCTATGGCAACACGAAACTAGAGTGTTGCAAAAGGATTCTTGGATATAGCAACGCAAACAGGGAGTGTTGCCAATGAGGGCTTGCTATTGCAATCTAAATATGAAATGTTGCAACGAGGCATAGCTATAGCAACACACACCAGCATCGTTGCACCATTGTCATGGGTATAGCAACTAAACATGAATCGTTGCAACAAGGCACGGGTAGAGGGTGTGTCTAGGAGCTAGTTTCTGGCCTAACAGCAATCATTTATGGCCCATGCAAGTCTTTAGGTCGAAGTGGGCTTCTTTTCTGACTTGCAACAGCAACGACCTTTCATCTCTCGCGCTCACGTCGACGATCGGTAGCTTTCAAATCGTCATGACAATCTCAAATAAATAAACTGAAAAAATTAAAATATCACCTTACTTGGGTATTGAATCATGGCCATGCAGCTAGACCAAGAAGAGCTCTACCACTTCACCACGCTTAGGTGGATTGTTATTTCACAAATAAATTTTATTACATATACATAAGAGCTGTTACTTAATGAAAGGAAAATGAATTAAATGTGCTAAACAAATATGGCAAGAGAGGAGTTCGAACCTAGAACTTAAGAACACCAGGTAACAACCCTACCACTGCACCAAACATCAGGTTGTGCTCCAAATGGTAATAGCTGGTATTAATACCGATTTATTTAATACTAAAAATCTTGACTCAAACTTGCCAGCTCACTGGCCACATGTCACCCGTCGCAATAGATGGGGAAAAAGGAGTGGTACATAGAGGATTCAAATCCAGCTCTAATCAAGAAGCACATAGCCTACCACCACACCATAGGTCTTGCGACAAAATTAGGTTCGAGCTTGAGTCTGCAGACAACTAGGGGCATGCCTAACCGCCAAGCTAGAAGAATGCTTCCTGCAAATTTGCAAAAGTTTTAGTTTTATATACAAGCCGATTAACTGCTTGACAAAAGTAGGTGTGAAAGTAGGGATAGAAAAATTCCATACTCATACTATATTCTAAAAAATAAAAAAAAACAGGGAAAAAATAAAATGTCTTCTAATGAGATTTATGGATCCCATAGTGTACCCGACACCCGACATAAATCTTATCCTATAAAATATAAAATATTTATAAATTATGACCTATAAAATATTTATAAATTGTGACCTATGACTACCCATAACAAAGGTGCATGTGTATCGTGTTCCTATTAACCTCCCCCCTCAATCCTATAAGTATAGATTACCTAGGAGCCTCAGCTCTTTCACCAGGCGAGGTGGTACTAAAGGAAATGTGGTCCTACTGCTGGTACCCTTGTACAACTCCATAGATGGCTTGCTGGACCAAGGATGCGGCCCACAATTGCCCAGCAATTAACAGGTCTGGTTGATCTGGTCTTCTCTTTCATTTATTTTTTTCTTTTCCATTTTTTATTATTTTTAGATGAAAGCAGAATTGTATTAAATTCTAGCTGGGTACATCTTAATATTACAACCCCTTTGAAGACCTTTTTGCATTTAAACTGTCCTTTTATGTATCTTTTTGAGTTATATAGCTTGTCTTCTACCAACTTAGTACAAAGTAGAGAATCATTTTATGACTTATTAATAGTCACTTATGTAACTTCGTATTTTCTAATATTATAGCAAACATAAGGTCGTGTCTGAATTTGAGAAGCTTACGAGTTCTAAAATGTTATGTAGTATGAAATCTATAAAGTTTGAGTTGAGATATATGAAACTATGAGAGAATATGTCCTATTTGTGAACAAAGTATACTCAATTATTATAAAATCTTATGAAACTTTTATTTCTAGCTTCCACATTCATAAAATGATTCTATGACAATTTATAGAATTTTGAGAGAAGCATTATGTATATTATCATTATTTTATAATAAGGTTTCAAGTACAAGTTTGAATTATGCCTAGCAAATATTTGAATTTTTCATCTATAACTTTTAGGATATGAGTTACAATGGAATAAAGGTACCTAAAATATAATTTTGGAAATTAATAAAAGTTATTTGAGATTCAAATCAGCTTGCGTTTTTTCTTTGTAATTGGAAAAAAAAGTGCAAACCCAAAGGTTTGAACTTGAATCTTCAACACCAACAACAACACACCTAACCACTAGATTGCCTTGTCTTAGGTGAAAACTAAATAAATTTATTTCAACCAAATTACACGCACCACATTCCCCTGGCCGCGCCCAGCCACGTTACTCGGCCATGCACGACATCGCCCGCCCACGGTCAGCCATGTCACCGGCCGCCATTGCCCCATCACCCGGCCGCATGGCCACGTCACCTAGACACCCAGCGGAATCACCACAAACCCCCCAAAAAATAAAGTGGCACAAAGGGTTCGAACTTAGGTCTATAGAGAAACAATAAAACATCATACCACCACACCATGAGTCCTTCAGTGCTAGAGTTTGTAGCGGAGATTATTTATACATTCTCTAGATAGCAAAAAGGTGCAAAATCTGGATTTGAACCTGGGTCTCCAAAGAAACAAAAAAATTACCTTACCACTGAGCTACTAACGTGTTTCTTCAAAGTTCGAAGCTTATTCTTGATATAAATTTTTGAACCAGACTGCATCAAGGAGGACCTACGTGCAACCTCTTAAGCCAATCCTGTCGCTATGTCCCGCTGGATGGGCTGAAGAACAAATGAATTCTTCACTTTTTCTTTTTAATCCAGAATGAAATTTTGTAATGCGTTTTTCTTCTCATAAAAACTCTAAATTTGATTGGTTTTTTCTGATTTTTTTCTTGGTGTTTGTTTGTATGTTAATCGCTATTTATTTGATCTTTTTCATATGGCTTATATTCTTACACTTTGTGTAATGAATATAAAATCATTTGTTAGCATTACAAATATTAATGTAAAGTTCATATTTTTCAAGCATTAGGCTAATTATAAGACTGTGACAAAGTTTGAATTGCATACGAGTTTGAAAGTATTATGAGGTGTGTAAACATCAAAGTTTGACTTGAGTTACTGGAGACTGTGGAAGATATATTGATTTGTGAATAATGCAATATCCTACTAACCGCCAATCTGATTATGCCACGTTGCAAGTCTGATGAGGAATGCATAAAAAGCTTGTTTTCTCTTTGTAATCGACAACAAAAACTTAAAACTCATATTTCTCCATCATAAAGACTTAGGTCCTGTTCAGATTACAAACTAAACACTACTCATTCTAACTTTTCACTAATCAACTATTCCTTCTTCTCACATAACACGCTTCGCAGGCAGTGTTTTTACCCCAATATGAACACAGCCTAACATATCTTTGTATATAACAATTGCTAATGTAACTTAACATTTTCCAGTATTATGCTCAACACAAAAATTCATTTAATTAACAATATACACCAAATCTGTTTAAAAAGTTTCTGAACTCCTACGTGACAACTTATATGCAGTATATTACATATAAAAATATACCAATGTATATAATATAATTATTTTATGTGTTACTTCAATGGTATATAGTACAATAAAAAAATGAAATGAAAAGAGTTAAACGGGCCCGAAACCTTACCTGGGCCGTTTTCCACAAGGCCCGACATTTTCCGGCCGTCCATCTCTGATCCGACGATTCGAATGGATCTCCAAATGTATAAAAGGTTGGCCCAAACCCTACCTTCCACTCCTCTGCTCTCCTGCTAATCCTGCCGGCCGCCTCACGCCTCCACCTCCCACTGCCACCGCCGCCGCTTTTCTCCCGAGGCCCGAGGGGCAAGCCGCCGCACCCTCATCCCCACGATGCTCCAAGGCCGCTGTCCCTGTGTCACATGCCGCTGCAGAGGCGTCGGCGGCCGGCGGGCCAACCGGCGGCGGCTCTCTCCGATCTCAAAGCGCCCCCCAATGCTCCTTCCCGATGTCGCGTCTTCGGCAGCTCGGCCCGACGCCGCCCGCAAGTAAGCCATCCCTTCTCCCCTTCCTCTTGTCCCATACGCACCGCCCCCTCTGATCTGGTCACCCCTGCATGTCCGACGCGAGATGTTGCTGGCAGCAACACCGGACCCCTTCGATGTATGCACTACTGCAGCTGCTTGGTTGCTAGCGACTTGCTAGCTGCTACTCGGTTGAGATGCATTTTAAATCTGCTAACTAGCTTCTTAAAAGTGAAAGTGAGTAGTTTCATCTTAATCTTCTAGCTAGAAGAAATCTTAGTAGCAATTTTCAGATTCATCATTTTTTCCTGAGTTATCTGAAAATTGTTCTTGAATAATCTTATCAGACTTAACTACATTTTGATTAGCAAGAAGCCTTTTGTCTATTGTTAACATTTGTCCTGTTTTGCAACAGCCTGATATTCTTTGTTCTATAGATGATGGCTATTTTAGATATAGGCTTAATAAATTCTTTGGTGTCATCCAGATGTCCTCTAAATCTTTAGGTTACAAATTCTTGTTCAGGTAGAACACTCTGTAATTTGCCTTTTGTAATAATATAAGCAGCTTATCTTGGTTGACAGGCACAACACTAACAATTTGTCTCTTCCCTCGTCCCAGATCTAAAAGTTTCTTCTACTGAATCTTGGATTTCTCTCTCAAATTTGTGATGTAGGCGAGATGAAATTTAGGGAGGGAGATCGTGTCAGACAAGTGAAAAGAGAGAAACACTAATGAAAGTGGCGTCCGCAAGATCAATGGGAACAATAACCTCACCAAATGAACAGGTCAGGTATCCACTCATCCTGCTTTTCAGCATTCCCCGTGGCTTACAACAATTCTGAGTGAACTGGAGGAGGGCTGGAACAAAAGATAATGTAGAAGGACAATGACTGCTTTATTACTTGGAATATATGACTAGATTAATAAGGTCGAATGAGAAAAATAAATGGAAGTACATGACAATGAAATATATTAATGAAAGGATGCTGCCATATCTTGAATTGGCCTTACACTAGTATTAGTTATTGACTTGTTTAGTTAAATACTACCATATCATGAAAATTGCATCAACCAAAGAATCACTGAATAGGTACTGAAAAATTGTTAATGTATTTCTAAATACACATGGATGTCTTGAACCTTTGATGTCTTAGCACCTCCATGTTTTATTGAATCCAGGTGTTTTCGGTTAAGTGTCTGTTTTACTGAATATTGTATGAGTTGCTTGATCAATATTCTGTGTCTTATCTGAAATGTAAATGTATGCTTGGTTGGCTTCTATTTTCATCACCTGACATTGTGACTTGCTGTCTTTCCAGAATCAATGGGTTCAATCTTGCTGCTGAGCCAATTTTGTCTGTCAACCTGGAGGTAATGTCAGAGCTTCAGATTTAAAGTGCCTTTAAGTTTGAAACAATACAGAGCATACTAGTAGTTGGTCAGAATACTTGTTTGTAGGCACTTATTATTCTTGTCAATTTAGTCACTTGATCAGGTAGAAAAATAAACATAGCATACTAGTAGATTTTATCATAAATATTACCTGCTGATACATATTTGGGGGCAGAGCAGCAAAAGGTCAGGGATGGGAGATGAGCAAGAAGAAAGCCAAGCTAGATGTGTAGGACCAGACTTGCATGTAGTTGTAAGAACAAATCATGGATTAGCTTTTGTTAACATAAATGTATGGTTGATCGATCACATGTTTTTCATTTGGAATAGTGATATACTAGTCCTAGCTTGGTGCTGAATAATATGAGCTACGAGTAAAGCATTCCCCAGTCATATTTTTAATTTAAATTTCCCTAGAGAACTGCACCTCTGAATTGAAATTTTGCGATCTACAGAACAAATTTGGTTAAACTATTAAGTTAATTGTGCCATTTTTAGTATGCTCTTATGGTTGGATGACGTTGACTTTTATGATTTACCTGTTACTTGTATCCTACTTGCATTTTCTGAAGTTAACATTGTTATTCCACATAGCAGATTATCCAAAGGTGCCCCATGGATTAGGTGGCATGGCAACGAGAAGTTGATGCCTCAAGGGTAGCCAGATGTGTGAACTTGAAGACCACAACGACTAGGAAGCTACTCCATTTGTAGAGATAATGCCTCGTGTTCTCTTTCAAGCCATTGTCTATAGGAGACCAATGGACTTCGTCAACGTTTGTGTTTAGCATTGACTAGGAGTAGTTCACTGTTGAAAACCTGAACCTGGATTAGTGACTTTATATTTTGCTAGTTAGTTGGATGATGACTTTTATTAATATTTTGCTAATTGAATTATACATGACTTTGGCTAGTCCTGTTGTAACGTTATGACATGTATTATGCTAATGATTTATTAATATGAATATGTGATTGAATTAATTTTGATGTCTTAAACATCTTTGTGATACCCTCCATTTGTAAGCAACGACTGACCTCTAACATCATTGTGATACCCTCCAAGCGTATGGCAACGATCTCTAACATCATTGTGATACCCTTCCAAGCTTAGCAACGACCTCCAACATCGTTGCGATACCCTCCCAAGTGTATAGCAACGACCTCCAACATCGTTGCGATACCCTCTAAGCATATAGCAACGACCTCTAACATCGTTGCGATACCCTACAAGCGTATAACAACGACCTCCAACATTGTTGTGATAGAAACTAAGGCTATTGCGACACCATTGGTGTTTTTGCTACTAACATATAGTGTTGCGATATCTGGTATTGCTACCACAAGAGTGCATTGTAATAGTCATTGTTTGCAACGAGGCTCGATTGTTGCAATACTAATTATTGCAACAATGCCAGTGGTTGCCAATGCTACTAATGCAACGCCAATAATCGTTGCCGTTTCAACGTATTGCTACACTAAATATAGTTGGGACAACCACATATGTAATGCAACGTTGAATAAAATTGTAGCGATATGCTATTGCAACTGTCGCAAACTCAACGCCTACCAACGTCACACCTACGTTGCACTTCCTCACTATTGCAACAAAAATATGCTTATCGCAACGTTTTGACGCCGTTGCGGTAGCCATTTTCCCTTGTATTGTGTCATCTAGATCCCTAAACTCTCAAAATATATTTTTAAGTTTCCCAACTTGGCATTTTTTTTTATTTTTAATCATTTTTAACAATATTTTAGTAAAAGTTGGCCCCGAAGTTTTTTTGCGCGAGCTGACCCATTTGGCCGCGCCAGACCGCCTGGCGCGGCTGCATGAGGTGCGACAGGCTTGCCACACTAGCGGCAGCCTCCACCACGGCGTGCGATGGGGTAGGCGCTGCTGCTCCTCATGTAGTGGCGCTGCAAGCATGCCGTGCCAGCCCGCCTGGCGCGGCAGGCGCTGACTAAACGGCCACGCGGGCCCTCTTCTTTCTTCCTTCTCCTCTCCCCTTTCTTCTCTGTTGGTGCTCCATTGCTACACCTTATTAGTGCCATTTAGGTGGAGTTTTTGGACTAATTCATATACTAACCCGCCACTTGGCACGTGAAATAACCCCGTTGTCACATATGCACATATTTTTGGAAGATGTTGGTTTACGTAGGTTTTTGAGCTATAAATGAGCACATTTCGATGAAGACCAAGATCGTGACCGACCACCAAGGATGTGCACGTGCAAATGCTTGAAGAGCACACTTGCATGACTTCGGGATCGGATTAAATCCAGCAGACATATCAAAGATCCAATCTTATCCCGAAGCATCATATCCCAAAGCAAACGACATCAAAAGGGCCACATATGTGAAGGACATAACTTACCAATATAGAGAGGAGTTCGCACGCGAAAGTGGAGGCCGACATGGGCCAAAAATGGGCTGGGCCGGCCGGCCCAATGGGCCCCTAGCCGGCCGGTCTTGGACCTTTTTGCATCGCCTCCGGTTCCCCTTCGAGCTAGGGTTCCCTCGGACTATTTAAAGCTTATGTTTTATTCAACCCCGACGCTAATTCCCACCAGAGAGCCGTCGTATCCCATTGTCATGACTAGCTTTAAGGGGTGAAGGCCTTGTTTGTCCATGGGGTTGTAAGGTGATTTTGGTTTGTAATTATCGATATCCTTTATGAATTCAATCTATCTTGTACATAGATCATTCCCTACGTTTGATGTGCTACTACTCCTAGTGCTATGTGACGAGTGTGGGGGAAACAACATCGTCTTTCGGAATTTGATAGATTAGAATTTGTGTGTTAATTCAGCAATTACATATCTTAGCGATCCTAAAACCCTAGGGGCAAACGTTCTCTATATCTTGTGCTCTCGCTAACCTAACCTCGCATTCTTAACCCTAGATTTATTTTGATTAAACTTAGTAGACTAGATCTATTCATACACCAACCAAAACCCAAAAAGATTAATAATCAACTTAGTTAGTGTTTAGATAGGCGTAGCGATCTCCTTGTTCCACGGATTGATAACCTTGGGGGAAACTCTAAGGGAAAAGCTACAACCGACCCGTGGGCTTGCAGTACATAATTGATGCAGCTAAGCTCCGTTGACATTCTCCCCTCTGCCAGCGCGCACCAGAACACCGCCGTCCGCTGCCGCGCCGCCCTCCCCCCCTAAATCCGTCCGTTTTGAAGTGCTAAAGTGGGGAAAACGTTCCCTCCGACCTCGTGAACGTACCCCCCCTTCTAATCTTATTTTCACCGTTTGATTTGATGGTTTTTTTTGTAGGTTTTGGTGCATTAGGGTTAGAGGCATTTTGTCCAATGTTGGTGAGGTAGAAGGTTCATTGTTAGATAGTGATGGTTATTTGAAGCGTAGTTTAGCCTCTACCGTCGATTTAGGCGTGCACATATAGTTGAATGCTTCGTTTTAGGTTGTTTATGTGTGTAGATATATATAGACGCTTATAGGTATAACTATCCGTGTGCATTGACTAATATTACTAGGAAATCGTGTTTTCTAGATGGTTTCTTTACTCCGTATGTTTAATGGTGGGATAGTTAAAGAAAATGTTGAGTTTGAGAGTATGGAAGACATAACAGAAATGTTTGAGGTTGCCCCTACTTTGCAAGAGGTGGTTGAATGTGCACGTATGAATTATAGATGTGGGGGAATAATGAGATGACCTTGAGAGGACGAGTTGATTGATGCAGATGAGATGACCTTGCTGACGCTCCGTTGGTTCCCACGCAAAGTTCGCACACATCCAATAGGTCTGGCGGAACGTTTTCTCCTCATCAGACTTGGCCAGCTTACATGGATCACCGCAAAAGCATATAGGCACAGTGAAAGAATCAAGATGCCTAAGAGGGAGGGTGAATTAGGCTTCTACAAAAATTGAAGCGATAAAACAATCCTATGCAATAAGCCAATTCACCCCACATAGAGTTTCAAGGGTAGCATAACAAGCATCACACATATAAACAAGAAGACAAGTGCATGAAGTAAACATGATGCATGAGTTCACTCAAAGAGCCAAAAGTCTATGCTACCCAAGCTCCCCCTATCTCTCATATCTCACTCTCTCCCCCTTTGGTGTCAAGCACCAAAGCTAAGCGTCGGAGGCGGGAGGAGCGCTCGCAGGTGGGTCGAGAGCCATGGAGGTAGGAACTGCTGCTGCTGCTTCTTCGGCTTCCTTCTCGATCTCATCAAGAAATGGAGTGGCTCCGGATGTAGTACACACTGGAGGATCTGGAAGCGGAAGATCAACCCCCGAGCTGATGGCCTCAAGTATCTGTGCCTCAAGAGCTGACTGTATATCTGAATCTGGCACAGGCTGAGGTGGAAGCTGAGTCTGAGAAGCAGACTGGGGCTGACTCGACTGGGGGTATCAAGGTTGAGCAGATCTGTGTAACTACACCCCAACTGACTGGACCCTGGAGAAGTAAGTGGTGTAGTCTCAGTCATCACCGCTGTCACTATCAGTGTGCTCCCAAACTGACCAACAAAGGCCGACGTAGGTGTGCCAAACGTAGTAGGTATATCATGAAGTCCGACGGTCACACTCGTCGTGGCTGGCTCATAAGGTGCCATCTGTGGAGAACTGAGCGAAGCCATGGGACGTACAGGGGACAACGGAACTCTAGGAGGCAGACCAGGGTGAGCAGGACGAGGTAAGCTCTGAAGTGGAGGCCCTGGGAACACCGGTGGAGGAGCAATACCCGTCTGCTGGAAGAGGTACTGGAACTGATACTGGGTAAAGTCTACCTGCCTCCTCTGCTGCTTAGCTAAGGACTGCATGAGCTCTGCATGCTGCCGTGCCTGCTGCTGCTGAGCATGCATCTGAACAATGGCGGAGGACATGGTCCGAATGGGCTGCATCATGACCACCATCATCTCTGTAGTAGAGGGCCCAGTGGTAGGAGGAGGAGCTCCAGGCTGCTGAGGTGCCTGAGAGACATGAGCAGCCTCTGTGACTGGTACGGACCGGGAACCTCCAGCCTCGGAGTCATGAGGGGCACTGAACGGAGGGACAAAAGGTATCTCAAAGTCATCGTCCTCCGAGTCAGTGTCAGAGAGAGTCACTGTCTAGGATCTGCTGAATGCCCTCAAGGCCTGCCTCAATCTCTGACTGGCGTAGCTGCTGATCCTCTGCCTCATACTGAGCTCTCTGCTCAGGTGTCCACTGCTGGGCCACGTGGTGTAGAGCTCTCTGACCATGGCAACGATCATTGGGCTTGATAGGCTTGTAGTCAATGAACATGGGGGTCTTGTCTGCAAGACGCTCTGCCTGAGCCTCATCTCCACAACTAACAGCTAGGATACAACTGATGATGTGAGCGTAAGTAAGAATCTGCCAACTTTGAGCCCATCTGCTATCACATCCTCAATCTCACACAATATGAAGTCAATGACATCGAAAGGCATGCGCTGAACCATGTGAGCGAGAAGCCACTGCTGCAGAGCTATCACAGCCTCTCTGTTCCCAGTACGGGGCAGCAGAGAGCGACGGAGAGCCTCAAGGGGAATATACGCCAGTTGTGTCAGGACAAAAGGGTGTCTCTCAGAAGCTGCACCAAACGGAGGACGGTAGATGGCAGAGGCGGTCTCATGATCTGGTGCATATATCCCCACTGAGTATGGACGACGAGGAGGCTCCACATTGGGGTATGCAAGCTGATGAATCCTCGGACCCTCTGCCCTGGCACCAAAGACTCCCGCAATCTGAGCACGAGTAAGACGGTATCGGCGGTTATGAAACATATACTCAATGAACCTATGCTTGGGGTCAATCCATACTGAGGCATAGAACTAATAAAGCCACTTCTTGACCACTCGGCCAGGTGTCGTCAAGATCTAAAGCAAGACAGACATATATGCAATGTAGCGTCGAAGCTCAGCGACTGTGATACATGCTATCCTAGCCAGAGTCTCTGGGACTAGCACCCTGTGACTGAAGAACTGAGCAGGAGCGTTGATATACGCTCTGTAGAAAGCCTCCTGCCTGCCTGTCCAGAAGATGCACTCATCTGGAGTCTCTCGAGTCTCAGGAAACCAGGTCTTGTACTTACAAAGCCTGAGCTTCCAAACTGTCCCTGCTGTGGCTTTCTTCAACTCCTGATATGGCAGTATGGCTGCAGGAGTGTCAGAGTCTGAGCTCTCTAGTGCCTTTGGAATCTCTGGTAAGGTGGAAACAACCTCCCGTGCCCTCTTCTTGCCACGAGTAGCAGTGGGTGTGGCAGTAGAAGGAGGACGTGGGCGGGCCTTCGAGGTCGTAGACGCTGGAGTTCTATCACAAGAGGCTTCGTCTGAGAACGAGTATGCCCTGAGCGGCGTGGCTGAGGTGGCTGGGGACCCTCAGGAGCTGCTGGTGACCCTGTGGTGTCAACGATCTGAAACTGAGCGGCGCCACGCTCAACACGCTCAGCAGCCTCCCAGTTGTCAGGATGACCAGGAGGAAGCTTCTTCTTTTTCTTCTTCACAATGACCTTGGCCTTTCCCTTCTTCGGGTCCCGTGGGGGACTCGGAGGAGGAAGGTCATCACCCCCTGCACTGCCAGAACCTCCCAGAATATCTGTCATGGCTGAAAAACTGCACTGAGAGAGAAAAACCCCTGAAAGCTGGCAAGGTCCTTGATCAAGGCTTTGCCTTGACTGTCCAGAAAAAGAACCCGAGGCTTTGCCTCTAGCACTGACACTGCAAACTGTCCCTGTCACTGCCACTGCTGTCACTGACCCTGTCTCAACAACCACACCTGCTCGCAAAAAAGAAAATATATATATAGAGGCATAGCTAATTAGTAGAGAATCCTAGAAAGCATGAAATAGATAAGAGCTTGGAAGCACGTCTATCCTCGGATATGTTTGAAATGTAGCTCTCATTAATCCGGATAAATTATATGAATTATAATCATCAAGAGATAATGAGAGCAAAAAATTACTCTAGCTCTAATTGTGTGACATACTAAGAATATGAATGAAATTTTCCTCATGAGCACATAGAGCATAGGCAATGTGCATTGTTCAAATTTTAGTTTGAATTCCAAATTTTAGTTCAAATTGCTCATCTCTCTAGGGTTTGAGATCCAAAAAGAGTGAGAGAGAGAGGGAAAGAGAGGAAAAGTTGCACCTCGCACGAAATCGGAAGAGGGAGAGGTGGATTGAGTCCACGAGCTCGAGGGGGGTCACTTCGCCGGCGTGAATGGCGGCTGGCGGAGGCGCTATGCAGCAGCAGCGGCAGCCCTAGGCGACGGCAGCGGCGCTAGGCGACGACGGCGGCGCTAGGCAAAGGCGACGGCGTCGCTGGGTGCAGCGACGACATCGCTGGGTGCAGGCGACGGCAGTTCTAGGCGCAGGCGACGGCGGCGGTGGCGCTGCGCGGAAGGGCGGCGAGGACGGACGGCGGCGCTGCTGGTGGCGGAGGTAGGGCACGCGTGCGGGGAGAGATGGAAGAAGATGGTCTGACCTGTGGGCCCCCTCTAGCAGTGGATGGATAAGATTAAAAGAAACGGACGACCAAGATTTAATCGAGTTTGAATCAACGGTCAGATCTGCTTGGCTACGGGGGGACCGACTGATTCAGTCGTGCACGGTGATGGGCACCGAACCAGTCGGTGGGGTGTGGGTTTAACCCGCACACACACAGAGCACCGACTGATTCAGTGGCCTCCACCGTGTACCACCGAACTAGTCGGTTCGCACCAGAGCCAAAACAGCAGATAGACAAAGAATGACCGACTGATTCGGTCCCCTCTAGTAAAAGAGTCGGTCCTTTTGCAGTGAGGATTTTTCAAGAATTTTTCGCAGAATTTTCTTGTCTTAAGTCCATGGATCCAAAGAGAGGCAAATAAATATGATTCTTGGACAGAGACAAGCGAGCCTTTCTCAAACACTCATGTTTCAAAGTATTTTCATATATGGCCAAGTGGCTTAACATAGTTTTGAAATCGAAAACCAAAGCCAAAGCACTGGAGGGCACCAACACCTAGAGAGAGCACAAGGGATGATGAAAGCAGTCCATGCTCCCCCTAAATGTATGCCACAACCAAATGCCAACAAAACGACTAAACAAACACAATGCAAGATGCATGCAAGTGCATAGACAAGTATTTAAAGCTGAAATTTAAATCTATCTTGCCAAGTTTGAACCCTTTGCAAGCTTTACTCATGGCTTTCACCACTATCTTCCAAAGGTTAGACAAGCTCCTAATGCATATGAGATATACTAGACATGATATGCAAAACAAGTCTAGCAACTAATTTTTTTGTTTTTCAAGCATATCTATATACAAACAACATTGAGCATTCTAGGTGAAATTGGAGAAGTCAACCACATTAAGCTCGTTCCGCAAGTTGCAAAACCTATTTTCATCCAAAGGCTTTGTGAAGATATCCGCCAACTGATCATCCGTCCTTACACCATGCAAAGATATATCATCCTTAGCTATATGATCTCTAATAAAGTGGTGACGGATATCTATGTGCTTGGTACGTGAGTGTTGGACGGGGTTATTTGCAAGCTTTACTGCACTCTCATTGTCACAAAGCAAGGGTACGCTCCTAAGAACTAGGCCATAGTCTAGGAGTGTTTGAGTCATGTAAAGGATTTGTGCACAACAAGAGCCGGCGGCAATGTACTCGGCCTCGGTGGTTGAAAGAGCCACACTATTTTGCTTTTTGGAGGACCAAGAGACTAGCGACCTACCAAGCAATTGGCACCCACCGGAAGTGCTTTTCCTATCCACTTTGCAACCCGCATAATCCGCATCGGAATAGCCAACGAGTTCAAAGTGTGCTCCTTTGGGATACCAAAGGCCAATGCTTGGTGAATATTTAAGATATCTAAAGATCCTTTTCACGGCCTTAATGTGTGCTTCTTTGGGATTGGCTTGAAAACGAGCACACATACATACACTAAACATGATGTCGTGCCTAGATGCGGTAAGGTAAAGTAGACTACCAATCATAGAATGATAAAGAGTTTGGTCTACCGGTTTACCTCCCTCATCAAGGTCGAGATGCCCATTAGTTGCCATGGGGGTCTTGATGGGCTTGCAATCTTCCATCTTGAAGCGCTTGAGAAGGTCCTTGGTATATTTCTCTTGACATATAAAGGTGCCTTCTTCAAGTTGCTTGATTTGAAATCCAAGGAAGAAAGTAAGTTCACCAAATTTCTTGCATATCTATTCATTTGTTGAGCCAAATATAATGTCATCCACATAGACTTGACAAACAAAGAGCTCGCCATTCTCCTTCTTGGTGAAGAGTGTAGTATCAACTTTCCCAATCTTGTATCCCTTGTTTGAGTCCATAGAGTGCCTTGGATAGCTTGAACATGTGATTGGGGTTGTATGGATCTTCAAAGCCCGGTGGTTGTTCTACATATACCTCTTCATTGATGTACCCATTGAGGAATGCACTCTTGACGTCCATTTGGTAGAGTTTTATATCATGACAAGAGGCATAAGCAAGGAGAATGCGGATTGCCTCTAATCTAGCCACCGGAGCAAAAGTCTCTCCAAAGTCAAGTCCTTCAATTTGAGAGAACCCCTTTGCAACCAACCTTGCCTTGTTCCTCACAACATTCCCTTGGTCATCTTGCTTGTTTCTAAACATCCACTTAGTACCAATCACTCTAGCATTACTTGGTCTCTCCACCAAAGTCCATACATCATTCCGGGTGAAGTTGTTGAGTTCTTCATGCATTGCATTCACCCAATTTGGATCAACTAAGGCTTCTTCAACTTTGGATGGCTCCTTCTTTGAGACAAAGGAGTAGCACTCACAAAACATTGCTTGTTGATTCTTTGATCTTGTCATGATTCCTTTGGTGGGGCTTCCAATGATGAGATTTTCGGGATGAGCTTGAATTCTTGGATTGTGTCTTCTAGGTGGTTGTTCTTGAGGAGCCCTTGGAGCATCAACATTTTGAGCTTGAGCCTCTACCTCTTCTTGTGGAATATGAACATCTTCATGAGGAAGTGGTGTGTCATGTTCATCATTCTTGCTTTCATCCACATCCACTTGAGGCACCATGGAGGAAGAAGATGGTTGATTGATCTCTTGCACTTCATCATCATCTTCCTTTGGCTTGATGACTCCAACTTGCATGTTCTTCATCGCCTCCCTCAAGGGTTCACCACCTACATCATCAAAATTTTCCATTGCTCCTTGGGAGCCATTAGATTCATCAAACTCCACGTCATATGTTTCTTCAACTAAGCCGGTGGCCAAGTTGAATACTCTATATGCCTTGAACTTCAATGAGTAACCAAGAAGAAAACCAATATCACAATGTTTTTTAAACTTCCCTAGATGTTTCCGCTTCTTGTAGATATAGCATTTGCAACCAAACACCCGGAAGTAAGAGATATTGGGCTTCCTCCCAACAAGTAACTCATATGGTGTCTTCTTCAAGAGGCGGTGAGAAAAGAGCCTATTTGATGCATAGCATGCGGTGTTGATTGCCTCGGCCCAAAACTTCTCATGTGTATCATATTCATCCAACATAGTTCTAGCCAAGGTGATCAAGGTTCTATTCTTCATCTCCACTACTCCATTTTGTTGAGGTGTGTAAGTTGCGGAGAACTCATGCATGATCCCAATTTCATCACAATATGCTTCAATATTGGAGTTGGCAAACTCGGTACCATTGTCACTTCTAATCTTTACCAAGGTTACTTGATATTCATTTTGAGCTTTTTTGGCAAACTTCTTGAAGACTTTTGCAACCTCGGACTTGTCATGAAGAAAGAACACCCAAGTGTATCTAGAGAAGTCATCCACTACCACAAGACAATAGAGATTCCCACCAATGCTAGCATAAGTTGTTGGTCCAAACAAATACATGTGAAGAAGCTCAAGAGGTCTTGATGTAGATACATAAGCTTTGGTTAGATGTGTATTTGCTACTTGTTTGCCGGCTTGACATGCACTACACAATTTGTCCTTCTCAAACTTGATGTCCTTTAAGCCCACAACCAAATCTTTCTTGACTAGCTTCTTGAGAGTACCCATACTAATATGTGCAAGTCTTCTATGCCACAACCAACCCTTAGAAGCCTTGGAGAATAAGCAAGTGCACAAGCTTGTTTCATTTGAGTTGAAGTCAACAAGATAGAGATTGTTGTATCTAAAACCCTTGAAGATTTCTTCATCACTTTCCTTCTTTGTGGCAACTACCCCCTCATCGGTGAATATGCACTTGTAGCCCAAATCACATAGTTGGCCAACGGACAAGAGGTTGAAGCTCAAAGTGTCAACTAGTAGCACATTGGAGATGGAGTGATCATTGGAGATATCAATATTATCAATCCCTTTAACCTTGCCCTTGGAGTTGTCACCAAATGTAATCTTCTCATGACTTCCACTCTCTTCTAGTGAGGTGAACATCCGGGGATCACCGGTCATATGTTGAGTACATCCACTATCCATAACCCAATGGTGTCCACCGGTCTTGTAGTTCACCTACACCAACAAACCAAATCAAGCTTGAGGTTTAGCTACCCAAACCTTTGAGAAAGTTCGGGAGCTAGAGGTTGATGATGATGCAAAGTTTGACTTGTGTGGTTCACTCAATTTTGTGACAAGAATCTTGGGCACCCAAATTTGCTTAGGCCTAGTTGAACCCTTAGGTCCAAAGAATCTCACTACCACATTCCCACTTGATATCTTGGACACACCATAATGAGCATTGTATGCCTTGGGTCTCAAGTGATCTTTCATTTTTGGAGGAGGAGGAGTATTGCATTCATGAGCAAAGTGACCCTCTTGTTGACACTCGATGCAATACTTGGTCTTGGGATTGTAAGACTTGGGTTGAGGTATCTTGTTCTTAGCTTCAACAATCTTGGTGGACAAGTACCCAAGCCCTTGAGTGTTATAGTTGATTGCTCTATCGGACAACATCTTGCCAAAGAGTTGATTGCCATTTGTGAGAGTGTTGTAACCGGACTTGAGATCATTTACTTGTTGCTTGAGCCTATGAATCTCACTCATGGCATGCTTCTTCTTGACTTGAAGGTCCACATAGTCTTTGCCAAGTATGCCATTTGGTGACACACCCAACACAAACTTGCCCTTGCATGTTGCACAACTCTTGATTGAATTTTCATTGCTAGAGCCTTCACCTTGAATTGAATGACTAGCCTCCATTGGGGGATTAGGCGAATCACTAGTAACTTCATCATTTGCCTTCATTGGGGGATTAGGCAAGATCTCAAGCAAATCATCACATTGAATTCTACAATCAACTTGCACTATGCTTTCCTCAAGAAGATCATCACATTGAGTAGCACAATTGACTTTCACAATCTTCTCCTCAACCAATTTCTCACTTGATAACACATCAAACTTTTCTTCAAGCAACTTATGGTGGGTAGTGAGCTCTTGGAACTTGATTTTCAACTCATCATGATCACTAGCAAGCTTAACATGCTCAAGTTTTATCTCTATGTTCTTAGCTTCTAGATCATCACATTTTGCAACTAGTTTTGCCTTCTTTTGCTCAAGACTATTAATTTTCTCATTTGATTCTCTAATGATGCTAGTATATTGTTTAAGATAAGCAACTAGATTATCATAAGAGGGCTCATCATCATCATCACTATCGCTATCACCATCACTTGCATCTTCATGATGGGAAGGCTTTCTCACCTTGCTATCACCCTTTGCCATGAGGCAAAAATGTTTTCTTGACTTGGAGCTTGAGCAAGGCGGTGGAGGGATGGAAGCACCAGTTGCAAGACCGGCAACTCCTTCATCTTCACTTTCATTTGATGAGTTGCTTGAAGTGTCGTCGTCGGTGATCCACTCCCCAATATAAGCTCTTCCTTGCTTCTTCTTGGTGGGTGTGGAAGACTTCTTCTTGTTGCCATCTTTCTTGCTCTTGAAGGTCTTCTTCTTGTAGTCACCATCATCATCACTCTCCTCCTTCTTGTAGTTCTTCTTCTTTCTCTTGTCGAGGAGAGGACATTGATGTGCAAGATGGCCGAGCTCACCACAATTATAGCAATCCATATCCTTGATGGACTTCTTCTTGATAGAGAATTTCTTGCTCTTGTGGTTGAAGTCAATACCCTTCTTGTCAAGCTTCCGAAGCATCTTGGTGGTTTTTCTCACAAGGAGGGCAACTTCATCGAGCTCCTCACTCTTGCCATCGTCATCATCTTCACTTGACTCCTCAACAATCACCTTCTTCATCTTCTTATCTTTGCTAGCCTTGAAGGCAATGTCTTGCTTGATGGAGGAAGATGAGCCTTCATACTTCTCATATTCTTTTGTGTAGCCCATGTAATCTTCATGGCCCTTGATCTTCCCCAACATCTTGGTGATAGTGTGAGAGTTGAGATCATCATAAAAGTCGACGGTGACGATGCCGGAGTACTTGTCACTTGGAAGAGCACTTAAGAATCTTCTCTTGACTTCAAGCTCCTCCATCTTGGTGACATCAAGTTCATTGAACTCCTCTACAAGAGCATTCAAACGTGAGTACATGGTACGAGCACATTCATTAGAAAATCTCTTGAAAGCATTGATTTTATCCATAATAAATTTGTGTCGCTCCTCTCTCTCATCTTTAGAACCCATGTGAATCTCAACAAGCTTCGTCCACATTTTATGGGCTTTTGTCTCACTTCTAACTTGGTTGAAGTTTTCCTTATTGAGACTTCTAAGGAGAGTGTTCCTAGCCTTAGCATTGAGCCTCGCATTACACACCTCAAGTGCGGTGAGGTTATCCGCATCAACGGGCGCGGGAAAGCCAACGGTGGTAGCTCTAAGCACATCGGCATCCATGGCATCAAGGTATGCTTCCATACAGATCTTCCAATAAAAAAAATCCTTGCCATCGAAAACCGGGGGAGGCCCTTCACTAGACATCTTGCTCTAGGCGGTGAAGCTTATCCTTTGGGCAACGAGGCTCTGATACCAATTGAAAGGATCAAGATGCCTAAGAGGGGGGGTGAATTAGACTTCTACAAAAATTTAAGTGATAAAACAATCCAATGCAATAAGCCAATTCACCCTATGTGCCTACAAGTGTGGTTTGTGCCTAGCTAGTGTTGAAAGAAGTTAAGCAACCTAGTTCCAATCCTGCTCTATCATGGCAATTCTAGGAATAGAAATGCGGAATGTAAACTTGCTCAAAGTAAAGAGAATAGTAGTAAGCTGATTTTTCCCGAGGTATCGAGGAGTCGGCAACTCCCCCCTAGTCCTCGTTGGAGCACCCGCGCAAGGGTATAGCTCCCCCTTGATCGACGCAAGGATCAAGTGCTCTCGTAGGGGATATCCATTTCCCACTCCGGGACGGCGGATTCCAAACCGTGTACACCTTCTTGGGGCTTCACACAATCTCCACGTGAGCTCCCAAGATCAACACCACCAAGCCATCTAGGTGATGCTGAATCACCAAGAGTAACAAGCCAAAGATCTTCACTTGAAATAGACTAGACCAAGAGCTAGATGGATGCACACTTGCTACTCCCAAGCACTAAAGAGAGTCCTTAATCTTCTCAAGATCAAGAACACCAATGAATCCAAGTGCCTCTCTTGCCCTCAAACACTCCCCAACAGCAGCTGGGTGAACAGTGAAACCGTGTGGCAAGAGAGTCTCCAAGTAGGAGAAGAGTGGCTATAAATAACCCACTCAAAAGCTCCTAGCCGTTAGTGCTGACGCAGAGGGACCGACTGGTTCGGTGCCCTCCAAAGATGGCCACCGAAACAGTAGGTGCCTCCTTTGATTTGAACTTCCAACAGCTAGCCAGTGACCACCGACTGATTCGGTGGCCACCCTCCATGCAGCACCGAACCAGTCGGTGCGCACCAGTACCGAACTGGCATTTCCAGCCACAATGACCGACTGATTCGGTGCTGCCCACCGAATTAGTCGGTCCCCCTTGGGGCCATGGACTAGAACTGGATCTCGAGGGCCACCGACTCATCCGGTGGGTCTTCATGGGGTTCACCGAACCAATCGGTCCCCCTTCATTTTCACTCAGTACCTAACAGCCATTTCTAGCCAGAATGACCGACTGATTCGGTGGTGCCCACCGAACCAGTCGGTCCCCTCTGGGACTTAGGCTATTAAGTGGCCGAGGGCACCGACTGATTCGGTGAGCCCTGCTGACAGGGACCGAATAAGTCGGTGCCTCTGTTTGCCTCGCAAAGCAAACAGAGCACCGACTAATTCGGACACTGCCCCAGTGAGCACCGAAATAGTCGGTCCCTACTGAGCAAACGTTTCAAACTTCTTAAGGCTGAAACTCATCCAATTCAAATTCTTTGAGTTACCAACCTTCTCAAGGGCTTTGACATAGCTACCTAGCACTAGGTTTCACAAGTGTGCACCGCACCTAAACTCTAGTTTTATCTAGGTCAAGCTACCAATCCTTAACCCCCCTTTATAGTACTGCCAAAGGAAAACAAAGACCTAAACTACTCTAAGTGCCTCTCATCATCCAAACGGCACTTAGAACTAGCTTATCCTTAATCTTCGATCATATCCTTTGCACCAATACAATCATTCATAAATGATGGGGGCCAAGAATACCGTGAAAGCCCATCATTGCACTAACTTAACTTAGTTTCTGCAAAACACTTGTTAGTCGCAATGATAATGTTGTCATTAATCGCCAAAACCGAATTAGGGGCCTAGATGCTCTTTCACACAGGAACACCCTTAGGGAGAGGCAAAGGGGTGAAGGCATTTTCCGACATCCGTATGTATGTATTCTTCGCTTTTCCACGCCTCGGCATCCTATGAGTGTGTAGTAAATTTCATATAGTATAAAAGACAAAATAACAATACCCAAAAATAAAAAATAATACAATCCTACACAAAAATTAATACAAAGTAGATCTATAAACGTGCAATACAAATCAGTATCTCAAACAAACCATAAGCTAAAAACATAGGTCTAAAGATGTCAATGTATTACTCAAACCCTAACCTAACATAGGTATACAAATAACTATCAAATGCAATGGTTAACTAACTTAAAAAGAAGGGGAATACCTTCCCAAGGTCGGACGGATCGAATCCCCCAACTTTTTCCCACCCAAAAATGACGGATTTGGGGGATCTAGGGGGGCAGCAGAACACCAGTGCAGCCTCGGTTCGGCTGGAGGAAGAAGAAAGAAAGGAGAGAGGAAAGGGAGCCCGCGCGGCGGGTTCAAAAGGCTGCTGCCGCGCCAAGCGGTTTGGTGCGGCAGGCTTGCCGCGCCACTACATGAGGCGCGGCAGCGCCTACCCCACCACACGCCGCGCTAGCGGCTGCCGCCAGCGTGGAAAGCCTGACGCGCCTCATGCAGTGGCGCGGCAGTGTTCACATGCCGCGCCAGGTGGTCTGGCGCGGCCAAATGGGTCAAGTCGTGCAAAAAAAACTTCAGAGACGGCTTTTAATAAAATATTTTTAAAAAATGATTAAAAATAAAAAAATGCCCCAAGTTGTCCCAAGGTATCATTCAAGTCCTTAAACTCTAAAAGTTTATTTGAAGACTCTCAATGAAGTGCCAAGCAATGCATATATGATTACTAGGTTGAAGTGGTTGTGAAGGGAACGGGCAAGGAAAAATAATTGTCGCCATCGACAGGTGATATGTTTTAAGATTTGAAATCTTTTTTTTTAAAAGTTTATGGACTCTGATGATCCTAAAGTATAAGTTTGGACCTAAACACACACTTTATGAGTTTAGGGGGCCAGATGACACCTTGAAATAAGTTTAGGGATGCTGAAAATGGAGTTTTAGAGTTTAGGAACGCAGATAACATAGCAAAGTTCATGGACGACCGCTGGTGTATATTTTGCTCAAGAAAAAGGCAGAGAACAAGTGAAGCACAAGATTGCAGAAAACTGACATGCTGCATATATATTCAGTACTATTAGAAATGACTCGATCAGATGCATCCATGAATTAGAGATCGATTCACAGACTGCATACATTTTGGCAATCGCATTTAATAACTAAATGTCTCTAGTAGAACAGTAACCAGCAGTGGCCACCGAGAACACACATGACAAACTCAAACATCAGAGATCATCGTGCTTCTCCGTGGGCGTCAGCGTTGGAGTCAGATGCTGAGGCCACACAGTATCGCGGTAGTTGAGCCGGCGGTGCTCCCAGACGGCCGCCACGATCTCCTCCTCTGGGAACTCCATACACGCCAAACCGCGGCCCTCACTGTAGGGGCTGGGGCAACGGATGTAGTAGCCTTCCCTGTAGCCCATGTGCGTGAGCTCGACGTAGCACACGCGGTCGCCGGAAGCTGCGACGGCGGCGGGGTTGGCGATTGGCATGTGGGTGACATCTTCGTTCAGCCATGGTAGGATCGACGGGGGCCTCTTCAAGACGTGGAAGCTGCAGTAGATGAGGAGAGGGTCGTCGCCGCGGCCGTGCTCTTGCGCGTGGATGACGGCACGCTTGTAGGTGTCGTCGTGGCAGAGTGGGTGCTCGCACTTCGCGTGGACGGTGGGATCCGGGCGGCGGCGGTCGACGGTGCCCGTCTCGTTGTCGTACTTGTAGAGGTCGCAGGTGGCGTGACTTAGCCTGGAGCAGCCGGACCATGCGCGGACGGGGGTCGCCAGGAAGGAGAACACTACCAGGGCAGCCACCGGCCGCGGGAGGAAGGGGATGGCGAGGATGGGCAGTGCGCGGAGAAGCACCGCCTTCGTCGCTGGAGTGGTGGCGCTGACCGTGACGCCGCGCCGTTGTGCCGCTTCGACGATGGTGGCGCTGGTGTGGAGGTCGAGGCCACGAGGACTCCGAGGTGCGGGACGAGCAGCGGCGGCCTCTGGCGACGCGGTGTTGTCCCAGATCTGGCGCGCGGTGGCCGAGGCGCCGAGGTTGCGCGGTGAGGAGTCGTCGGAGTGGGTCGTCGTCGTCGATGGAGGCCGGAAGGCGCAGCGCTCGAAGGAGACCGACTCGCCGACGAGGTTGTGTTCGGAGCCGGAGACGACGACGGGCGCTGCTTGTGCCGCCGCGGTACCATCCTGGTGCTGGCGCGCGCCAGCCGAGACGCCGAGGCTGTGCGGCGCGGTGGCGTCGGCAAGGGCGCCCGACGGGGAGGGCGCGTGGAGGTGGTCGATGAAGGCGGTCGTCCTCGCACTCGCAGCCGTCGGCGGTGCGTCGACACCGAGGGGGAACTCAGAGCAGTGCGGTGGGAGGGTGGTGGTGGTGAGGCTGCAACTGCGAACGAGGAGGTTCTCGGCGGCGGTGGCCTGGGCAAGGAAGGGAACAAGGGCGAGGACGACGACGGAGAGGTAGAAGGCGCGGACGGCCATCGCCATGGCTGCTGGTTCGTGGGGGTTGCGGTTGATGGGTTTGGGGAGGTGCGGCGAAAGCAAACGATAGATGGAGAGGATCAGAGGCGAAGCAGATGCAGCTTTACGGAAAGCGGCAAGGGCTAGCTAGACGATCACAACAGCAGGTGGTTGTTATGCCAGTACAGCGAGCGAAATGACGCCCGTGCCCTTCGAATCGCACGTTGTCTGCTGCGTTCTGTAGGCCAGCTGTCCGCCGGTGCCGAGCGTTCCAATCGCCAGGATCGCGCTCGCGAATTCTCTCCCATCCCAGATGGGCTCATGGGCAACGCCGGTCTGGCATGCACGCTTCTTCCATCTCGTCTCGTGTTGCTAGTCCGAGTTTTCCTGGAGCTTAGGGTGTGTTTAGATTGTAGGAAAAAACACTGTAGCATGAGAAAAACACTGTAGCATTCGCTGGGAAACGTGTTTTGTGAGGGAGGAATAGTGAAAAGTTAGAATGAATAGTGAAAAGTTGAAATAAATAGTGAATAGTTGGGAATCTGAACATGGCCTTAGCCATAAAATCAATGATAGCGGTTACAATGTATGCCTGCCTTTTCATTATAGTACAATAAAAAAATACATGCGTAGGCAAGAAAAATTTACGATGCTGTTGAAAATAATACAAGTTGGGTTTTGACATCATCTCGTCAGTGTAAATCGGTTGGTATTTGGTACGATAGACATGTTGTGGTAAATGAACTCTTACCCTAGATAAAAAAAAATAAACAAAGCTAAAATTATTAACCACCCACGCCCCCAAAGCCAAACCAGATGACACAAGTTGAACGAAGAAGCCTCCCCTTAGCTAAGAGAAAAATAGGTATTATTCAGCCAGAGCATAATTTTTCACATTCATTACATGTAGAGCATAACCCCTTCTATATTACAAGACTTAATGGGGACACAAACTATTCAAAGTAACATCATTCCATGGTAAGGAAAACTTAAACAATATTTAAAGCAAATATTTACAGTAGTAGTTGAAAAGAAACTCGTCTAAATTCTGGTATCTTTATTTATAATTTCTTGTACTAGTGCGTTGCATATTGCTAAGAGAGGCTTCTCCGTTCAACTTACTATGGAATTGTGCATGTAGTGGCACGGAGTCGATGAGATTACATGGGGCTAGTCAATCGCACTGTGTATGATTGGTGGTCAATGTTGTAAAGATTGTTCGTGAACGCTAGACTGATGGGTGTGTACGTGTACGATTAGACGAAATTAGGGCTACATAGAACTCATCAACTTCAAATAGTACAAGCACATACTAGTGATAGTAATACATTTGCAAGAAAATATCAATGAGCGATTCACCTATTCACATTTTTGCCATGGTGACGCCACAACTTGGCAGCTACGGAAGCCACTGCAAGACGACAAGCCAAGCAGAGTTCGAATTCGGAATTCGAATCATCCAATGGACAGGCAGCAGGTGGAGGGCAGCAGCGTCTTTTGCCGTCTCTGTACTGGCAAAACAACCTTCTGAACTGATTCTTCTTTTCACATCCGCCTGGCATAAAGCATCGGCACCCTCGTGGCCTTCTCCCCATTCCTCCACCGCACCACACCAAGCCAGCCATGGCGACGGCCGTGCGCGCCTCCTACCTCGCCGTCATCGTCCTCGCCTTTCTCCACTACCTCGCCGGCGCCACCACCGGAGAGCGCGTCTTCGTCCACAGCCGCATGAACACCACTGCCGCCACCACCCACTTCCCGCGGCACGCCCCCATCCATCTCCACGCCATGGACGCGGGACGGCCCATCTCCTCCAACTCCCACCATCACCTCCGAGCGTCGTCGCCCTCCGCGTCCACCCCGACCGCCGTCTCCCCGCCGCTCCGCCACGACGTCCCGGTCTTCCGCCACGTCACCGCCACCGCACCGGCAGCGACCACGGCGCCGACGACTCCACCCGCGCCTCCCTGCCCCAGCGTCTCCGCCGTCCACGCCGAGACCTCCGTCGACGACACGGCTCCGCGCGGCGGCATCACCGCTCCGTCCATGATGGCGTCGCTACTGAAGGCGCTGCCTCTGCTCGCCATCCCCTTCCTCCCGACGCCGGTGGCCGCCGTGGTGGCGCTCTCCACCCTGGCGACGCCCGTCCTCGCCTGCTCCTCCGTCCCCTCCGACAGCTGCTCCGGGCTCACGCACGGCACCTGCAGCGTCTACCGCTACCACCACCACAACGGCACCGTCGACCGCGCCGAGCCCTTCGCCGAGCTGCGCGCCGTGTGCCCGCACCCGCGCTGCGACGCCGGCTCCGACACGCGCGCGCTCTCGACGTTGTACGGTCGCTGCCGCGGGCGCCAAGACGACCCCTTCCACGGTTACTGCTCCGTCCGCACGCTGGAGGCGGAGCACGTGCCGGAGGGGAAAGCCTGGCGCATCATGCCCGTCCACCTCCCCGTCGCCGACCCCGCCGCCGTCGTGGCCGCCGGAGGGGACGTCTGCTACGTCGAGCTGGAGCACATGAACTACAGGGAGGGCTACTACATCCGCTGCCCCGTCAGCGACTGCCGCCACGTGCCCGTCGTCTGCTGCACGGAGTTCCCGCACGACGCCATCGCCGCAGCTGTCTGGGAGCACCGCAGGACCACGTACCGCGACACCATCGCGTGGTACTGGTACACCAATGGCACGGCGAGGACGAAGCTCGAGGGCCTGGAGTACCACGACGAACTCTGATCGCCGCCGCCATCTACAGATTTCTCTTTGGTACTAGGCATGTGTGTCCTAAGATCAGTTTACCTTTTCAGTTCGAGTAGATCCTAAATCTGGTAGTTTAATGCGTCGGCTAGAGTAGCATGGATGCTTCAATAATATCAAGTCAGTGTTCATCGGAGTCTGGTGGTAGACTGGAAGTACTAGACAAGTAGTTGCTGTTCCACTGGATTTTCCTTGGAGTATTTCGTCATGGTTGCTTGAGCAGAGTGTGTTTGTATGTTCTCCAAAGTTCAGATGAATGCTCAGTTATCAGAACACCAATGAAAGTTAAATTACCTGGCATCTGCATTTGTGTTTCATTAAGGGCTATGTGTGGAGCACAAATCTTGCTGAATGGCGTGGTAGTAGTATCATGTTTTCTTTTCCCTGTGGATTTTTCTTGCTTCCCTTCTACAATGTGATCGGTGCCATGGTATTTTGCAATGGAAGCAGTTTTAGTGAAAAATTTGAAATAGGCTATTTCCGATGGCAAATATGCGAAAAACTGAACTCGACATTGTAATTGGAACACCTGACATAAACTAAACTGGTAAATCTTGAAACAGAAGAACTACTAATTGACAGAAATCAAACTCGCATATTGCCAGCTACACAAGAACAACAGCTATTTTTTTCCCGGGTAAAATAGTCATTTTGAATGTCGAGGCAAACTGGTGCTGGCCGTGGTTTTGAACGAGAAAACAAGTTACTCGGATTTCTTAAAGGTCCACGCTATATTTTCAGCTTTCAGCTAGGATTTGAACATCTGTTATCTCTGATATATTTTAGGAGAATTTCTGTCGTTCATTTAAAAATAAGAAATAAACATACTTAGGATTTCAATCTTCGTGATTGGCATTCGGACGACCGAAGGCACAAACAAAGTGTACATATATGAACCAATCTTCACCTGTATTCAGATGCAATTCCACTAATCTACATGACAGACAAATGACAGATAGCATGACAATCCAAATTGTAACCAGTATTGCTGCATCGGCACTGTGAAAAATCTGGACTGTTGGCAACCACAAAGAGAGAAATGCATCATGATTCATGAAATGGGAATGCAGAAAAATTAACAGCTGATAGGACCAGTAAATCGAACCATTGTAATTGGCCAAAGCAAGTACATCACCATTAGACAATTCACCATAAACCTTGGGACATACTCCCACTGATCACTAAACTGATAAGAGTAAGAGTATCTTGGAACTGAATTGAAGAACGATTAATTGACAGTAAACATCGTCGATGAAACAGAGCCTGCCTGCCCATCAGAAGACACTGACGGCGAAAGCTATCAGAGTTCAGCGTTGTAATCATACCCCAAGAACTGCCCGGCGGCGCGGTACTTGTACAGCTCGCACTTGAGGCCGACGGTGCCACGGTATGTCAGCCTGCGGTGCTCCCACACGGCCGACGCCACCTCCTCCTCCGGGAACTCCGTGCAGGAGACTTGCGCCGCGTGGCCACCTGCGGCGGGGCAGCGGATGTAGTAGCTCTCCCTGTAGTCCATGTGCGCGAGCTCGACGTGGCAGAGGTGGTCGCCGGAGTCCACGGTGGTGGTGCCTGGGTCGGCGATGGGCAGGTGGGCGCGCCAGGTGTTCGTCCAGGGGAAGAAGATGGACGGCGACGCGGCGCCCTCGAGGGAGTGCACGGCGCAGTAGACCCGAATCGGGTCGTCCCGGCGCCCGTGGCTCTCCCCGTGGACCACCGAGAGCGTGCGCTCGTCGAGGTCGGCGGCGCCGAAGCAGAGGGGGCGCTGGCACAACACGCGCAGGCCGGGCACCGGGCGCGCGCGGTTGATCGTGCCGGTGACGTTGTCGTACGCGTACACGGCGCAGGTGGCGTGGTTGAGCGTCGTGTACTCCTCGTCGGAGTGGCCGCCGGTGGCGGCGATGGCGAGCGACGCCATGGAGGAGAGCGCCATCGCCGCGGCCATGGGTGGCGGGAGGAAGGCGGCGGCGGCCAAGAGAGGCAGCAGCGCCACCACGGCGTTGGCCGGCGACGCGGTGGCCGCGGCGCCGCTGCTGGTGGTGGTGCCGCCGCCGCACGGCGTGGCGATGGCGCTGATGGCCCAGGCGAGCGCCTCGTCAGCTGAACTGGTGAAACGTCTGTAGCAAGTCCAGGCAGGGCAGTCGATGGCGATGAAGCTGGCGATGGTCATGTACGCGATCTCGACGTGGCACACGTCGTCGTCGCCGGAGTACACGTGGGCGCGCCAGGAGGAGAAGGGAAGGACGGGCTGCATCCCCTCGGTGGTGCGCGCGATGACGTAGACGTAGTCGTCGTCGTCGGAGCTACCGCCGCCGAAGTGGGGGCCGTAGAGCACCGTGAGGAGGCGGTGGTCGGAGTCGGCGAAGCAGAGCGGGGGCTGGCACACGGACCGCAGGTTGGCAAGGGTGGCGCCGTAGTGCGTGTAGCGCACGCGGGAGGCGGAGCGGACGTGGGAGCGGCGCGTCGGAACGGGAGGAGCAGCAGCCTGCGGCGACGGGGCGGTGGCGCGCTGCTGGTGGTCCTCGCGCCGCGCGACGAGCGGCGAGGCGTCCTGGTGGACCTGGAGTCCCGTGGACGAGGACGGCGCGTCCCGAGCACCACCCATGTGTAGGGAGGAGGCGCGCGGAGGGAGGAGGGCGAGGATGACGAGGCAGATGGCGGCGAGGTGGAAGGGGCGCCGAGGCATCGCCATGGCAGCGAGCTCGTCTGCTCGATCTGTCTCCGCGGAGGATGGGAGGGGGAACTGGAGAAGCCTCGTGTTCCCTCTACACCGAGGAAAAATTACACTTGTGCCCCCACGCTGGCTTTCGGTCAGGTCGAGTCGTGCCAACTCCGAGCCGGTGTGGACTCGCAGTTTTTCTTTTTCACCGATGGACTCGCTTCGGCCCCCACGAAGACACGAACCACTCTACCATGCAACACTATTGTGGTCTCGCTGCAACTGCAAGCAAACAGCCAAGCAAAAAGTGCAAAACAAACCCCAACAGGCCAACAGATATATATGAGGCATTACAACACTGTCATTATAGTATTTGACATAAGAAACTCATAATTAAATATGCTTTTGTAGTTTACTTGCACAAAATTGAGATGAACCCTAGCTCTGTTCTATTGTCATGTGCAAAAGGATATAACTGTGGCAGGGTTTGGGGATTGTATATACTATTTCCATCTTGTGAATTGTGATATAACAGCATTTTGACGATGTAGTTTTATTATTAGCTGGACCAAACATAGGCGATTTCGTTCTATATGTACGTACTTGTGTGGCTGGCGCACGAGGGCTTGCTCGATCAGACGTCCGCTACACATGACTTGGATGCACCGAGACTCCGAGAGCCGTGTGTGTGTGTGTGCGCATTCTTCTCCAAGCGAGACGATCGAGTAGACTGGCACGAGTCACCACCAAGAGAGGCCCGATCGAACCGGTCACTCTTCTTCCGGTCCAAGCGACGAGGAGTCGAGCACAACACGGCGGTTCAAAAAAGCAAAAGCAAAAGGTGGCCAGACGAACCGAAATGAGCTCTTGCAGGCAGCAGAGATCAGGATCGGTTGCCAGTTCCTGACACCCGGCGTGTGCTTTTCCCAAGGCTGTAGCAGTAGCAGGAGCAGCAGCTCTGCACTGGACTGCACCCCGTTCCCGTGCATGGCATGCAAACCCCCAGCACGATTCTGTTGTTGGGCCAAGGGCTGAAAGTGAGATGGCTTTTCATCACAAAAAGAAAACGTTGAATGGCTTTGACCAGCACCTAGTGAGAAAATAAAGCAGAGGGCCGGGTAGTCTTTCGTTGATTTCTAGTTCGTCTACTTTTTTTTTGTATTGTATTTTTCGAAAAACATATTTTGTTGTATTTTTTGTTGGCATGGGAGGACTCGATCTTGCCACGGCGCCGAAAGCCATCTCTTGCCATGCATGTAGTTCCGGTGGTGTTGCTCTATTCTTTGATGCGTCGAGCACTTGTGTTCGTTGCTTTGTTCTATCTTAAAACTAGACACGTGCACGTCTAATTTGTCACGAAAATCGGTTAAGAGCGCCTTCGAAAGTGCATCCATATATGTACCGAGACCCCCACAATAGGCCAACTGTCACAAGGCAACGCTAATTCATCTGATCTAGCTACCGTCCCACGCCACGCATGTCATCGAACAGGCACTACGGGAAACCCCTAGTTTGCCGAGTGTCCCAGACACTCGGCAAATGCCGATATACACTCGGCAAAGACTTTGCCGAGTGTTACACTCGGCAAACAGGACACGGCAAACCTTTACTCGGCAAAGAGGCTGTTTGCCGAGTGTCTTTCTACGGGCACTCGGCAAACCATTTGCCGAGTGTATATAGCCGACACTCGGCAAAGTAAAGTGACTAACGCCCCGGGACGGCGCGCCCGGGTTTGCTGCCGTCACGCTGACGTGGCGTGCACGGCGCTGACGGCGCCGATTTGCCGAGTGTCTGGGGATCAGACACTCGGCAAAGCTTTGGACGCAGGTGACGTGGCATGGCAACCTTTGCCGAGTGTCTGGGCCCACACTCGGCAAACACGTGCAAACTCTTCACTGCTATTTTTTTTGTTTATTTTTTCTTTTTTCTTTAGTTCATTGCACAAGCTCTTCAACTCAAGACACATATATTATGAACACATAAACACATGATAGAAATTACGAGTTTGCTCAAATACATAGGATTCGGAGTTGCACACACTAACAAAGTAGTAGATCCTAATTTCCTCAAACACACACGCGCACCAGCTCAACATCCAGCAAAAGCTTCATCTTCAGAGGGATTTCTTCGAACATATAACACGCGCCTTGTGCTCAGGCTATCCTTTGACCTCTCTATTGATTGACAAAATGACCAAAATCCTGAAAATCTCATGAATCAAACGCTCCTTTGAGAACCAACAGCACGAACAAGAAGCCAAATCAAAAGAGGGCAAGAGACACGGAGCACGAACCTCACGGCCGGCCACACGCGCGGCCTGGACGTCGAGGCGGGGCGGAGGAGGCCGGCGGCGCTCGGCCCGGCGTCGTGCGGCGGCGCGGGGGGAAGGAGGCGGCGCGGGTGGCCGGAGGAGGACGCGGCGGCCGCTAGTCACCGCCGCGGAGAGGAAGAGAGGGGAGGAGCGGCGGCGCGGCGGTGCGGGGAGGAGCGGCGACGCGGGCAGAGGAGCGGCAGTGTGGCTAAGTGTGGAGGCCGGCACGGGCCCTATATATATTCAAAACGTTTGCCGAGTGTCCTAGATCCGACACTCGGCAAACACATAAGCTTTGCCGAGTGTCCTAGATCCGACACTCGGCACACACATAAGCTGTGCCACGTGTCCTGCCAAGTCCACACGTGGCGGGCCCCAGCGTCAGCTCGCCAGCATTTGCCGAGTGTGCTAGATCTGACACTCGGCAAACACATAAGCTTTGTCGAGTGTCCTAGATCCGACACTCGGCAAACACATAAGTTGTGCCACGTGTCCTGCCAAGTCCACACGTGGCGGGCCCCAGCGTCAGCTCGCCAGCATTTGCCGAGTGTGCTAGATCTGACACTCGGCAAACACATAAGCTTTGCCGAGTGTCCTCGATCCAACACTCGGCAAACCTTTTTTTATTATTTCATGTAGTTTCAAACAGGATTCAAACTTTTCCAGTACAAAATTTTTAAAACAACTTATCATTCTCACTCAAAAATATATATTTGATGCTTCTACAAGTGTTATTTCATTATTTGATGCAATTATAACTCTAATTCAATTTAATTCAATTTATACCAATTAATTCATTGAAATTACATTTAATAGCTTAAAAATATCAAATAATGCTAAAAAAATACCAAAATTTCATATGAACCAATCCATGTTGACTACTGATAATAGAAAATGTTTTCAAAGCAAACATAATTTCAAATTTTAGATTTAGTCCAAATGTAGCCGGAACCCTACCAACTCTACGAATCTTCTCCGGACATTCTCCGGTTTGAAAGGGACGTACGTGAAATATTGTTCAAAACGTTCTCTACAATTTTCCACATGATTCTTTCATCATAAGATGGCGTCTAGCCAAATCTCATGTTGATCGGACATTTTTTCCATTTTATATAATTTTAAAACTATTTTGTCACACGTTCATGGTCATGTATCTACAAACAAATATTTCAATTTTACATCCATATCATGGCTACTCTCTCAAAATGGACTCAATACCATGAATATCATTTTTTGACTCGCTTTTTGTAATTATTTGACTAACTTCCAGTTCAAAATTGAATTATTCGAGATAATACCTAGAAATGAAATAAACTAATTAAAAATAGCTAACAAATCGAAAATGACCCCAGGTTCGAATGTGGAGTTGTAAGAAGTGTGTAAGGACTGTAGAAAAAGTTTGGGAAGCGTTGGACAATTTTTTTTCCAAAGTTTGCCGTGTGCCGCAGAAAACACTCGGCAAATGCTGTGCTTTGCCGAGTGTTTGTGGGGACACTCGGCAAAGAGGAGGACCCTGCCAGGCCACCGCTGTGCCACGTGGCCTGCCAAGTCCACACGAGGCGGCCCCAGCGTCAGCTCGCCAGCCTTTGCCGAGTGTGCCGCTAGCAACACTCGGCAAAGGACTAACGGCCGCCGCTGTGCCGTCAGCGCCGTCACGCGGTCGCCCACGTGACGGCCACGTGACCAGCTTTGCCGAGTGCCCCGTTAAGGACACTCGGCAAAGGCTAACGGCCGCCGCTGTGCCGCCAGCGTCCGTCACGCGGGTGTGCACGTGGCGGGCACGTGAGCCCCTTTGCCGAGTGTCCTATGTTTGCCGAGCGCCGACACTCGGCGAAGGGGGATTTTGCCGTGTGTGGGGCTTTTGCCGAGCGTTAGGGAGGCGACACTCGGCAATGAGTATGTTTGCCGAGTGCCCGAAATTTAACACTCGGCAAAGTCTTATACACTCGGCAACTCGGGGGTTTCCCGTAGTGAGGCCCGTGCCCGGCCATGTCGTCCACTCCAAGAAGGCGATGACGTGGAGCTGGCCGGTGGAGCACATGGACTACACAGGCCGGAGATACCACACCACCGGCTGGCGCGTGCCGTTGTAATAATACATTCGTTTGGAAGGTTGTCACACGGTCCGTACTCCGTTTGCATTGTGCCTGTGGATCCACAATTGGCTTTTGAATGTTCTATACGCTTTTACATTGAAAGGATTAATCAACTTTTGGTTTACATATATATTTAATGAAATGAAATCATGGATCAGCCATCAGTCTAAGTTGAAACAAATTAAAAATTTCCTTTGTAACAGACAAAAAAAATGAAGGTCTAATTAAGAAAACGGATATTATTTTAAATATGGATATGAGTGTTATCTATTATTTTTAAAAGCTTTTCTTAATTCTTCAGCGGCCTTGATACATTATAGATATAGAAGCATGAGTAATCCATGCGACATTAGAAAACACTACTATGTCAACTTTGGTCATAGTTGTCTACGTTGGAAAAGGTAGATGCAAATGTTATCAAGAAAACACTACTACGCAGTGGGTTGTTTAAACTTTGTGGTTGGATCATGTCAGCAAATGATACTAAGTTTACTATAGGCGAAGTATCTTTTTCCATGTTCGCTGCATTCAGAAGAAAAAAAAAATACTAATGGTTTTAAGTGGTGAAAATCCACTTATTGCTAGTCCACATCTTTCTAGGAAAAACAATGTGTGTGGTGGACATGTTCCTAATGTCTGCATATTTTGTTTAACCAGATTGGCATTTTGTCTACTGTAGTGACATTTTAACAGTTATAAATGTAGTCAACATAGAATATCTATCTAGGTGCTACTGAGTACTGATAAAATCAAACTACATGAAAACCCATCTCATCATCATAACTAATTATATCCACAAATGATAGCTGAAAAATAGATATAATGATAAATAATATGAAACTGAATTACTGGCAATTTAGATGCTCAAGTTCTGACACATGAAGGCTTTGAAGTTCGAACCAACACATGTTTAAATCCAGAGAAGAAAACGTAGACTGGAAATTGCTAGCAAAGAAGCTAATAACCACCATAGCTTTATCCTAACTTCTGGTACTTCCGGACATGTACGTAACCATACTACCATAGCAATTTCAGAGTTTCAGATACATATTATACTGATAACTTTGATAGGCTCCATAAGCATACTCTTTAAAGGTCAAAGATATATATATCTTCATTCACTTCAAAGTGGTAAGCAAAATCAGCATCACCCCAGTTCATCTCTGAAAGGCAACAAACACAACCTTGTTACATACAGGTTATAATCGTCCATATAATCCTGAATCGTCCAGCAAGTGCTTGGCATAAATTACGAAGTTGACAAATTGAAGATGAAAGAAGCTCCTGATGTATGAATGTATGATGTTATGATTCTAAAAACACAACCCCTTTAAGCATTGCATAACACCTATGTCATCAACAAGGTCAATTATCTATATAATTGAATTGTTGTGAATATACAGTGGAATGTGTATTTGTTTCGCCTATGTAAATATGTATGGATTAAAATTAAAACATGTATGGTAGATAATTTCAGTTTTTGTGTCAATTGAGACCTCTTGTTACTGTAAAAAACTCTAACTCGTCAATAAATCAAACTCAAGGCATTTCACAATTTCCTGCATTCAATTTACATTGCGTGATCCAAAAGGGAGGATTGATTTTCCTAGGTGGATTGATTTACAGAGTTCAATTTACATTTCCAGAGTTCTATGGAATTTTCCTAATGGGGACACCGATTATCTGAGGATTTGTTGATAGACAAAAAGGGTCCAACTATTCGTATGTAAAATAGTTAAAAAGACAAATAAATTTACATCCCAGGACAACAGAGATAGAATTGCAAATTTTGCTTGTTTCAACTGAAGGCATTCTGACAAGATAAACTTCTAAAGATTGGATTGAACATGACAATAGCCTGACCAATGACAACTAGAAAAACATCACTTGGGGCAAAACTGAACTTTTGTTTCAAGGTGCCTTTTCACTGTTCGTATGATGTTTGGACGAGGGGGGATGCTGCAAGGATGTCCAAATAGACGCCGGGTGAAACCAAAATATCATAAGGGAATTTAACACAACTTCCCACAGCTCACAACTATGTGTGAAAAAGAAATTATTCCATGAAAAAGATAGAGCCCAAGTGGATATCACAAATCTAGCTAGAGAGGAAAGCAACCAAAAGTTCAAAATAAGAGAGCAGTAATGTTTGAAACATCTTGTGATTTGTACCACTGCAGTGGTGTACTGGTTCACTAAAATTGGTAATACATGAAAAACGTTATCAGTAACTTCGTATCTGTAGTTCTGTACAATGGAAGGGACCAAAGCAATAGCAAAGCTAACAGAAATAAAGCTTTTCTCTTGAAAACACAATCAAAATACTATCCAACACCAAAGTTGGTGCACAACAAACTAGGGAAGATAACAGGATTCAAACACTCAGTCTGATGAAATTAGTTCCCAAATTTGTTCTAGCAACTTTTTTCTAAAGCCATTGCACAAGCTAAACGTACTTTGGTGTTTATTATTTTTTAGGGTAAAGTCTATTTTTCAACCCTCAACTATCCCATTCGTTCTCGAACTTCAAAACCAGACATCCCACACCACTCAACTGTCCAAACCGGACACTTTACCCCCTAAGGCAAAACCACTCCGGTTTTGGTACATGTCACCATCCCACGTGGCAAATCTTGCATAGTCAGCACGTGGCCTTAAATCCAGCACAGCCGTCCCCATCTCTCTCCCCAATCTCGTCGGAAATCCTATTAGCTCAGCGGTCGGCGCTGGTGGCGGCGGCGACTTGGACCTCGGCATCGGCGACCGACGTGAGCAGCTCCTGCGGTGGCCCAACGAGGGCACGGCCTTGTCGTCGCCGAACAGCTGCGTGCAGCCGCACCAGTTGCTTCTTTACTTCTGTCTGGCGACAAGCACACCGTGCAGTGCCCGTTTCTATTCTACTCCTCTCTTCCTCTGGTGCTGGATCGAATCCGGTGGGAAGCAGGCAATCTTCTACTCCTCTCTTCTTCTGGCGCTGCAGCTCAATCCGGTGGGAAGCAGACAAGCAGCTCAATCCGGCGGCAAAGGACCACGCTGGGGAGCTCCGATTCGTTGGTGGCGAGGCACGATTCGATGACAGCAAGGGTCGATTTGGTGGTGCGGCTCGGTCATCTCTCTCTCTTCGATTCCAAAGCCATGGGGCTGCCGTGGAGCTTGTCGGGCACAAGGCCAGGAGGCCGCCATGAAGCTCGCCGGGCGCCTTGTCGGACGTGGCTCGGCGGCAGAACTCCTCCTCCTGCTTCTTCTTGAAGGACGTCTTGGCGGCCTCTACGCGACGGCGATATAGGGCTCGGCGAGCGGAGCAGCAGCAGGGAGCGGCTCCACCCCTGCCAAGTCCGACGCGCCGGCGAGGAGCAAAGAGAAGAGAAGATATTAAAGGGCAGATTAGTAATTTCAATGGTTGTATTTTTTTTCAATGCACAACATGGCAGGTATTTTTCTTTTCAATGTATGACATGGCACCCACATCAGCAAAACCACTGCCACATCATAGCAAAAACCAGGTTGTTTGGGCTTAAGGGGGTATTTTGTCCGGTTTTAATAGTTGGATGGTGTATGCTATCTGGTTTTGTAGTTTAAGGTTGAAAATCGGACCAACGTGATAGTTGAAGGTTGAAAAATAGACTTTTTCCTATTTTTTAAATTGAGCTCTAATTTATCTCAAATGTCCACAATTACCCAAAAAAAGAGGGGGAATCGATCATAGCATCTTCCTAGACTGTCATTACCTAAAACGTTGTGAAATCAACCCCTTCACTGACTGGTTTCTCAGTTTGGGTTATTACTAGGCTATGTTACATTGTTCCCGTCGCTTCAAGGGCCTTGGAGTTGGAAAGCACCAAACAAAATAATTTCACAAAAGAAATGAAGAATAAGACATAATAAGAATGCCAAAACTTTGTGAGTTGGACAAAATTGTCATGGCTAGCAAGCATCAAAGAATAGCAGATGAGCAAATTTGCAACAGGTACCTTTGAGAGATGTCAGGCAGAGAATCAATCAAGGACTGGGAAAGGTGGTTGCAGAGCCATCCTGTAAGGAAGCGCCGGTCCGAAGTAATACTTCCTGTGGGGTAGCGGCATCAGCACCATGGCTTCAACATCGAGCACGAACACCCAATCAGATCCGAAGTGCTTCAGAAAGACAAACCCATCCCCAGCATCCAGGATCACTGTCCTGCATACATCACTCTCGGCAAAGAGCCCCATGGCGCCATTCGCGTATGCCAGCTCCCGCCCTGCCTCCCGCACCCACCTGCCCCTGGTGCTCTTGCTCCTGTCCAGACTCCAGAAGTCGAGCACCGTGTCGGCCAACGCCACCAGGCGGAGCTCCCCGTTGTCAGTCCTCACGACGCGCATGTTCCCCTCGTACCGCGTCCGCATGCTGCTCAGCAGCTTGATGGTGGAGAACGCCTTGGTGCGGGTGTCAAGCACCATGAGATACTCACTGGCCTCGTACTTCTCGTCGTCGATCACCCAGTAGACGCAGCCGTTGGCGTGCATGTCGTAGCCGACGCTGCCGAGCATCGGCATGACGAACCTGCCGCCGACATTGGCGGAGGGGTGGACGGTCCACGCCCCGGAGCGCGAGGAGAAGACGAGGAGGCGCGGGCCAAACATGAAGTAAGTCACCACGAGCACCTCGAAGCAGAGGCGGTCACCGCCGCCGTCGGTGAGCAGCAGCGCGGCGCCCAGGTACGAACTCTCGTCGTCGATCTCGTAGAGAGGGGCATCGCCGAAGAGGACGGAGCGGCCGGTGATGGGGTCGCAGACGACGAAGTCACTGGGGATCCGCAGGCGGTCGTGGCCGGAGAAGCTGTCGCAGAGGAGGAGGAGGCCGTCGCAGGTGTCGGCGAGGGCCCAGCGCTCGACATCGGGCAGGGAATCGAGCGAGAAGTTGATGCAGCGGCTGACGGCGCCGGAGAGTCCCTCAGGCGCCGGGTTGCTCATGAAGAAGGTGGGGCTCGAAATCTGCCCAACGAGGACACCGTTGACCCGCTCGACGGTGAATCCGTCGTTGCATACGAAGAAGCCGAGGAGCGGCGGCGGGTGGAGGCGCCGGAAAAGGCGGAGGAAGGCCGGGGAGGTTGCGACGCGACGCCAGCGCCGGCAGACGCCCGCGGCGCGAGCGAGGGTGGCCGGGGAGGGGAGGCGCAGGAGGATCGCGGCGAGGGAGCGGTCGCTAAGGCCGGCCGTGTGGTCCCTCGGCGCGGCGGCGGCGGCAAGAGGCGGGAACGCCGTCCTTTTCCCGCGCACTCTCGAGCTCTCGCTCTCCATTGCGAAACGTGGACGGGGGAAGTGGAGAGATTCACGGCGGGCTCGTGGGAATAACCTTGCGAAATGTGTGGGAAGTGTAGGGTGAGGACGTGGGCCTCTGGTGATCAACTGATCATGGGCTCTGCGCGGAGTGGGCACAAAACCGTTTGGGCTTGACGTTTAAAGGCAGTCAAATCCGAGATAATTGAGCATTTTCAAATTCTAAACATGTGTTTTTTTCTAACTGTTAATACAATCCGAACACTTGTTCTAAAAAAACAATACGAACACTTAATTTACCTCTCCCTTCTGTAAATTCAATCTGATATTTTGGGTTGGGTGAGGCCAGTATAAAAGGGTACCACATGGTTGCACCACAAGCAACTAGGTAGCCGAACGACACTCAATTTATAATTTTATGATGTTATTTAGGACTTTAATACAACAGATTTAGATTCCTCCATGTGATATGTTTCTTTCAGTTTTTGCTAGATTTCAGCGTGTTAAGTTTACTATTTTACCATTTCAATATATCATATCTAATAGACTATTTCAACAAGGGATAAGTCCGGTTTTCACTCTCCAACTATAACAAAAAGTCTGATGCCCAACACACGACTACAAAACCAAACACAAAGGGCAATCCAACTATCAAAACTATGCAAAATTGACCCTTTCAATGGTTTCGAAGGCTGTTTTCTATTTTTCCAAAATTACAAAAAAAAATTAATCTAAAAATTCATAACTAATTTTATTTTAAGCCAAAAGGATATGAAAATTGTGCCAATTATTTTGTAAAAATATAACGTATACGGTGGTACACCATTTAATGTTATTTGCATTTTATTTATTTCTATTTCTAGTATTTTTTAGAAAAACTGTAAAACACTAGCAATGTAAAAATAATACCCAAATAATTTTCGATAGTGCACCCATAAGTAGGATATATTTTAGAAAACTTTTGGCATCAGTTTCATATTTTTTATTTAAAATAAATTACTTATAATTTTTTTAGTTTAAACATAGTTAATTTATATTTCCATAAAATGAAAAACCACCTTTGAAACCACGCAAACGGCCAAGTTTGAACGATTTTGATAGTTAGATGGTCATCTGTGTCCGGTTTTGTAATTGCAGTTGAAATCTACTTTGTTATATTTGGAGGGTGTAAAATAGAGTTTTTCCTTTCAACAATGGGCACTTTGTAATGTTGGAGTTGTTTCTTCCATAAAGTTTATGCAGGTTTTGTGAATGGTTAAATCATTTTTTTGAAAAAAGTTAAATGCATACAATAAGATTTTGTATGGGTTATAGGTTAAATATCGAACATGTGATGCAAAGTTGTTGAATTATAGATCGCTAGGATAACACAAGTGCAGGCAATCGGAATGAAAGAAAATAAATGTATGAAAGGTTGTAGTGATTTATATGGTTCAAGTAACGTTCACCAGAATCGGTAATAATACGAGAAGAATTTGCTAGCTTTGTATGTGAGGAAAAGGGAAGACATTAAAAATCGTGAATTTATAACACGTAAGTACGCTTGTGAATTGGTAATAGCACAGAAGTACGCTTGTGAATCGGTAATAACACAGAAGTACATTTATTACGCTACCCTGAATCGCATTAGTAAATTTTCTTCTAGCAATAGCTGTTGTCAATAGTTCTCTAAAATCAGTAGGTGAGATAAAAAAATTCTCTAAAATCAGTACGCAAGGACGCAAGATACACTATTTTTTTATGTGTAAAAGCCAAATAATTACCTAGAGTCTCAATATGATTACCAAACAAGATAAATAACGACAATGGCCAATACATAAAGTATCTTTGTGGACTGTGGATGGTAAATCCTCAAAAGGTTATGTGATCAAACTCTTTCATTCAGTAGATTCCGTTTGGTCAAATAAAAAATTACTATGCTGATCGAATTACATTTTCCACTTCACACACAAGATATGGAAAAATAAATGCCCAGGTTACTGCTACCTGAAAAATGCTGAGCGCTGCGGTTTTTCAGTTCTATCTGATTATCTTCCATAAAACACCATTGTAGGGTTCATTGACTTTTACCTCTACCTACTATATCACCTCATTTTTTTCCAAATGGTCGACCTTTTAATTCTACATTAGCAGGAAATTAGTATCTTAATATTCAGCTAACTCAAAAATGGAGAGAAATATCATTCTAATGCCAAGATAGCATAATTGTGTAACAGAATGCTGATGTGTTTATTGTATCCTAGCAAATCAAGTATTCTTCCCACGAGAAAAAAGAAATCAAGTATTCTGATCACAGCTCCAGTTTCCAGCCATATCAATTTCTCCATCATATCAGAAGCTGTGGAGAGCTGCGATACTCTGCTTCCCGCATGTACACAGTACACAACTCCAATAGCAAGAATCGATTAATGAAATATTCAAAAAGAAACATCTGCAGTGGCACAGCTCCACATACAATCCAAGTGCGAGATATAACTCTGAATTCTACAACAGATTAGATATCAAGCGAATTACTTGATCTAGTTCACTCGGCATTAGATATTAACAAAGGCCGGACTAGATTGGCCGAAATAGACCCCGATTACGTTGTTCTTTAAATCTGAACTACATTTGAGGGAGAATGGGGGAACGACTGGACCCTGCAGATATTAGACGGAATTCTTCTGATTTTTCCAGAATGTAATCAGGTTATGCATCATACTGAGCCCAACTGTATCTCAGCGTGACTTGCGCTTGAGTTCAGGTAGCTTCTGGGAGATGTCGATGGCAACATGTGGGAGGGCTTTGCCTCCACCAGGACTGTGCAGGCTAACCGAGCTGACAGAGAGCTGGTGAAAGACTGATGGGCTCAAGGGATCTGCAGGGCTAAACATGAGCCCAGCAGAGGCAAGATCTGGCAGGTCTTGATCAGATATGCCGAAGCCGCTCAGTTGATCAGATACTATCTTGAATGCCTTATCCAGTATCGTGTCAATGTACTTCTGGTTTGCCTCCATTCGGATCTGCATATGCTTCTGGGCCTAGTAAAAAAAAAACACAGCAACCAGATATTATTAGGAATTATTAGGAGACTATATTTAATAGTTTCAAATGAACTCAAACAAAGGTAGGTGGATAGATTGATTCCGACTGTCTTAAAGCGGTCAGCTAAAACGAGTTCGAGCTCTTTTTTTGTATTATGAAGAGGCTCTTTCAAGCCAGCAATCAGGTGTTCTTTAACTAACCCACAACAGTATGTTCATGGTAGATTACAGATTCGTAGATGGGAGTATGGTCCCCTCTTAACTAGGAATCACCCAAGCAAGTGGAAACTACTGTGAATTCTAAATGTCTAGGCAATCATAACAAACATACAACTGAATAAAATGACTTCAAGAAAAGGAAAAGGTAGAATTGGAACTCATAGTTACCTCCACTTGTTCATGCAATCTTCGTTGCACTTCCATTTGAGCTCTCAGTGCTTCTTTTAGTTCTTGACTCCTATACAAAAGTAATAGTACCATCAAATATTCAAATTCACCTAGAGCTCACAAGCAACATAAAGTCCTAAATATCCACGTGATGGGAAAATAAGTATAAACAGATCTACTAGATATGTGCCATCGCAGCTTACTCTTTCACATCTGGAGTGGAACCTCTAGGAGACAAAGTTGTTCCACTCTGAGCCTCCATAAGATAAGAAGCTGCAATTGTGAGGGAAGGGCACAGATTGAATTATGGATCAGACACAACTTTAATATGCTATGCGGATAGTAATATATAATCATGCACAGGGCTCTCGTATATGCAAACAATGTTCTAACTTTTTACTGCTATATTGAAATCTGATAAAGCTATGAAGTTTATTAAAAAATTCACCTCCTAACTAAAAACATTCTCTGTATAAGTTACTTTTAAGTTCAAATTGTGTGAAGATAGAAAACTGTAGTAAAAGGAATGTAATATTGTTCAATGCCAGTTCTTGCTGAAACCACAATAAACGATAAAAGTGTGTAAAACGTGACTGAGGGGAGCAAGTGCAAGAAAAAGAATTGCATACCGCTAACTCTATTGCTCCTATTCAGAACTTTAAGTTGTAAAAGAACATTTTTCTAAATGAAATAATAACATGAATAATAAGATCATGATTCATAGAAACATCAGAAACCACACTATGTTTGAGAGACCTAACCACTCAAATCTTAGTAACATAGTCATTAACAAGATGTGTTTGACATTCTATAATATCGCACAGTTTACTTACAAAAATGGGATGTATGTTAATCCATTATCTATTTGATGCAAGTTGAAAGCTTTAATCCCATGATCAAGATAAGTAAGATAACAAATAATCCCATGAATCTGCACGCTCCAGATTAAAGACTATTCTTTAGTGTTTACCGCCATTATGATTTCCAGATTTGCCACAGTTCTCGAATAAAGCAATCAGAGCAACATCAAACTAGGTGTTTGCAATAAGAAGTGAAGCTCTAAAAACCTGTTCAAAACTCTATCGAGAGTTTTGACTAGGTATGTCAAAGAAATTAGCGTTTGGAAAAACTAAAGGGAAAAGGGCAGAGGATAATACTACTGCCACCTTGATATCTCAAAGTGAAATGGATGAGATTTTGTCAGATTTTCCGTTCTGTTTTTGCTCCATCACGACCACTCTTCCACATTTATCTCCTAGCTGTTGAGTTGTCCACAAATAGTGAGAACTATCGCCTCACCACCTCCAGTACAGGTAGATACTAGAGAAGAAACCTCATAATACACCACATTTACAGCTTGAAATTGTGCGTTAAGTGGCATAAGTGTGGATAAAGAATCAGACCTGACGCGATACAGGGACTGACGGTGTGCTGTATCCCATAATAGAGCTCTACTGGGCTCAATGGCAAAGCAGATGACACAGTTTAGGCAGTGTATAGGAGTTGGGGTGAACATTCAAGCCAGGAAGGGAAGCCGCACAACATCACATAGAACTCCATGGAACAATAACTAAGGGATCTAGATTGAATAAAACAATCTCATGTATTAAGAAAACGTGTCTCTAGGTGCAGGGAAACTAAATACCTAAAAACCAATCTTTAATGAGAAATATGCTTATGTTGTTATGTGTGTCATAGCACACTGGCAAACGACAATAACGCATTCCAAACGAGGATCAGTAATTTATGTATGACTTGTATGGAAGAGATCAGAGATGGTGACCTCTCTTCAATTCAATACACTAAGAATGTTAATATGTGCATAGCCCACGGCAAGGAAGAGTGTAGCATACTAACATGCCAGTTCGAAGTATCACTAACACGTCACTTACCATCTTTCGATTGCTCCGCTAACTCTTTGCCAGACTGTCTTCCCAGTCTGTATTTCTGGTTTGCAAAAGTATAAGAAGCTAACTTAATAATGGTGTTTCACTTTTGAAATTGTTGGAGAAAGATGCATGAACAGCATGTACCTGAAGATGGCTTTTTAAATGAAAAAGGGTGAGGCCCTTCACGCCCATTGTCCTCATGATAGCTTTTGGTGTTGCCTCTGCAGGATTGATACTGCAATCAGTCTAACAATGATGTATCATCGTAAAAAAAAAGGTCATAAAAAACCACCAATGCATGCAACCTAACAAAATTTTGGGATCATTAGCATCCTACAAATTCATATTAGCAAGGAACAAGGTCTGCAGACAAGCATGCAGTTGGTGATACCATGGTTGCCCCATATGTGATATTGAAATAACTTTATCACCAGCTAAAACTATGGAAAATAGAATTGAGTCAGTTTTGCATTTATGCCTCCTGATAAGGTTGATCCTGATAACTCCACCAATCACTTTGGGAACGGTAAAACAACCAAAAAAGAAGATAAACAACGAAATAACAGAAATTGAAACAAAATCACATGAAACAAGAATCAATAGAAAAAAGCTGATGCCACAGAGAAGCTAACAAAATAAACTAAAAAATAGTCAAGGAAAAGCTAGCAGTGTAATAAACAATATTATTGGTGACTGGTGACAGAACAATCCCATGTTTCTGGTAGTGGAAGTGTATATTCTAGAAGTTGCAAATGGACTTCTAGCCTAGTGGTTAGGAGCTCTGGCTGCACCTCCTAGGTCCCAGGTTCGATTCCCCACTGGGATGAATTATGGCCTGGGTTAAAAAATCCCCTAGCTTAGCCGTAATCCCAAAGCACGGGTTAAGGCCCAGCCCAGTCACAGGTAACGGTGCTAAGCGCCGGCCCGACTCTCACAGGGAACATGTGGCCCTCGTGTAAGGGACGGAGAGGGGTTCGGGGTTTTCTCGACCTGTGTGAGAAGGTTCTTCTAGTAATGAAACACTTTGGGGGTGGTCTTACCGCCCGCATGTCGAGTTTTTTTTATATATTCTAGAGGAAAAAGTCCAATTTACTATCTTCAAGTATATTGATAGTCTAGATAACCCCCTAAAGAAACAAAAGGTTTACTTAACCCCCTATGTTTCCTAAACCAGTTTAAACTTCACCTTCCACGTGTATTAAAACCAAGTTTGATTATTTGACCGGTTCATGAGCCGGTTTGCTGACTAGGTTTGCCACCTAAGCAATCTACGTGGATCATATTATGTATAAATTTAGGAGATGTCTGTGCCCCTCTTGTACGCCGCCGCCGTCGCACGCATGTTTCGCTAGGTTTCGCCCACTGGTCCGTCATTAAGATTCTACGCCGACGGCTATACTGATCAGGTGGATGATCACGGGGTGAACGTGTGCATGTGGATGATCACGGGGTGAACGTGTGCATTGGCGAGAACATCCAGGTCTGTTTCCTTTACCATTATGTATTACAATTTTCTGGACACTGAGTTTGATGGCTAGGGTTTAGCTACATGTTGCCTGGTAAACACGCAAAACGTTCCTGGTCATTAACTTCCCTCATGTTTTATGCTAGAATGCTAGTTATTAATTGAATGTCGAAAGACAAGATCAAGTCAGGGAAATTAATAATGAGTAACAAGCCCAATTATATTACCAAAGTGGTGTCTTCTCATTCGTTCTGAACTATCACGTTAACTAACATGTTGATATATTAGTAGTAAACAATTTCTTTCAACTCCAATTTGACATTAAAAAAGTTCAGAAATATGTATGAGTAAAAAAGGTTACTTTATTTGTGCTTACACTATTTCGTTGCATTTCTGAACAGGGGATATGGATCCTCTGGAAATACTTCCTGTAAGATTTCACTTTGGAGGCCAATTCGATTATGATGGTTACTCATTGAACTATGTGCGTGGCAGAGATGAATTGTCACACATAGAGAGAGATAAGCTTGTCACACATAGAGAGAGATAAGCTTTCACTACCAGAGTTGAGGGGGTTTCTTGGTGATCATGTGAATTTGGAACTTGAAGATCTAGTGGATTTTCATTGGTTGCCTCCTGGTGCTGATATGAATAATGGTCTCAGGAGTTTGGCAGATGATCAGAGTTGCACATACATGTCTGACTGTATCACGGTGGGTGGTGTAGCTGAAGTATATGCTGAAATATACAAGCATGTAGGAGGTGAAGTTGTCATGTGGATATGTGAACCAGAAAACAGTACTGTAAATCAAGTGAAGGATAATATGGTGGGCACACAAGATAATCGCAATGACGATTTTGGTGGTGAAAGCGAAGAAGGAAATGGCACTGATGGAGACAATGAGAGTGAGTCTGAAGATAACGATTATTTGCAAGGGGACGAAGATCCATCTGAAGATGACGAAGAAGCTAATGAGTTCATGATAAATGCAAGGAACAAGAGGAAGAATCCAGCTGCCATTGTCGCAACATCTCAGGAAGTTAGTATCCCAGAGCTACTACTCCAAGGAAGTGATGAAGACAATGTTTGTTTGGATGACCCAGATCCCCCTATGTTAGACTCAAGTGAAGAGGCCAGCTACGACGATGGTTATGAAGGCGAAGGAATCAGAAGGAAGAGCAGGTTTATAAGGTATGACGGTGAAGCTGATACTCCAAACTTTCATGTTGGCATGACTTTTACTGGCCGGGTGGAGTTTAAGCAGGCCTTGATCAAATATGGGCTAGCTACTCAAAGACACTTGATCTTTCCAAAAGACGAGAAAGATAGGATTAGAGCCAAATGTTCATGGAAGGGATGCCCTTGGTTGATCTTTGCATCTAACAAGACAATCAATGATAGATTCCAGGTCAAGACATTCGATGATGAACACATTTGCCCCAAAAGGAAGGACAATAGATTTGTCACAGGTGTAGAATAGCCAACAAGTATGAACACATCATCAAGGCAAATCCATCTTGGAAACTTCAGAATATCAAGGAGACTGTATTGCTTGACATAGGTGTAGATGTATCGGTATCCAAGGTCAAGAGAGCAAAATCTATTGTCATGAGAAGAATATATGAGTCATGCAAAGGAGAGTATGATAAGATATTTGGGTATCAAGCAGAAATACTTAGAAGCAACCCAGGCAGCACAGTTGCAGTGTGTTTGGACCCTGAGTATACTGACAGTTTTCCAGAGGTTTTATGTATGCTTTGATGCCTGCAAAAAGGGCTTTCAAGATGGATGTAGGAAAGTGATTGGAGTAGATGGGTGCTTCTTCAAGGGGGCATGCAATGGTGAGCTGCTATGTGCTCTAGGTAGGGATGCAAACAATCAGATTTACCCCATCTCTTGGGCAGTAGTGGAAAAAGAAACTGAAGATTCTTGGTCATGGTTCTTGGGGCTTCTACAAAAGGATCTGCAGATCGGAATAGGTGGCAGGGGCTGGGTTATAATATCTGACCAGCAAAAGGTAAAAGCCGTTTGTATGATTAATTAGTGGTGAGTGTATGATAATCTAGTTTTTTTTGTACTAAATTCTTTGTATGCTTCTTCTAGGGTCTTCTCAATGCAGTGGCAGAATTATTTCCAGACATTGAGCACAGGATGTGTACAAGACACATCTATGCCAATTGGAGAAAAAATTACAAAGATAAAGATTTTCAGAAGCCCTTTTGGTTATGCGCAAAGGCATCGAGCGTGCCATTCTTCAATTATTGCAGAGCAAAGTTGGCACAGTTAACCCCTGCAGGTGCCAAAGATATGATGAACAATAATCCAAAGCATTGGAGTAGAGCATGGTTCAACCTTGGATCCAACTGTGATAGTGTCGACAACAATATGTGTGAAAGCTTCAACAATTGGATAGTTGATGTCAGGGCTCATCCCATTATATCAATGCTAGAGGGCATCCGCACTAAGGTCTTTGTAAGGATACAACAAAATAGAACCAAGTCAAGCAGTTGGTCTTCAAGGATCTGCCCAAACATTCTAAAGAAGTTAAACAAGTATATTAACCTTGCACAAAAATGTTCTGCCATTTGGAATGGGAAAAATGGATTTGAGGTGAAAGAATGGGACAAGAGGTACAAAGTTGACATAGAGAGAAGGACTTGTTCTTGCAGGTATTGGCAACTGGCAGGTATCCCTTGTGCTCATGCCATCACTGCACTTTTCCTTAGCTCTAAGGCACCTGAAGATTACATAGCAAATTGCTATTCAGTTGATCACTACAACAAGACATATGATCATTGTATGATGCCAATGGAGGGAATGCAACAGTGGCCTAAAGACCATCGCGAGCCAAAGCCTCCAGCATATGTGAAGATGCCGGGTAGGCCTAGAAAAGAGAGAAGAAGGGAACCTGGTGAAGCAAAAAAGGCCACAAAGCTCTCAAAGGTGGGTTGCGAAGGTAGATGCAGCAGATGTAAAAAGACAGGTCATAACACCAGAACTTGTGGACCAAAGTCTAAATCAAAGAAAAGAAACATTATGGAGAAAGGCAAAGAGGCAAGTAACATTTCTTATTCTTTCGTTTTACATTTACTTATTATTGAAGTGTTGTTAACTGAAATTACTATTCCAGGTACTTGAGTGTAGCAGGCCACAGAAGAAGCCACGAAAGAGTACAAGAACTCATGACATTCGTCAAGGTGCTGCAACAGACGTGCCTTCCCAGAGCAGCTTGAACACTATTCCTATCGAGAAGAAATTAGCTGCTACAAAGGAAAAGAAAAAATCTACCGGCCAGTGACATCATTCCTCATGTTTTCTTGTAAAAAATTGCTGAAATGTTACAGAAGTAGTATGTTAAATTTTGGCTATGTACTTTAATTTCAGTTATGGACCTAGATGTGTTGGTTCAATTTTCAGTGGCCTGCAAGTTCATTACACATTGCTGTTATGGACTGAGATGTGTTGGTTCAATTTTCAGTGGCCTGCAAGTTCATTACACATTGCTGATTTCAATTTCTAGCACCAACCATAGCAAATCAGACGTGAGAGCTGGTTCCAGAGAGGTGCGCAAGGGCACAGGCAATCAGGGAGTGAGTGAGCTGCACGGCCGAGAAGGCTGCACGGCCGAGAAGGACGTATTACGTACGAGGTCGAGCACGGGTGCTGTACAGCAGGCAGCGGCAGAGCTACGGCGCCGACGGAGCTATGGCATCCGCTGAGTGGGCAAAACAGGCGTGCGACGGCGGCGGCGTACGAGATGCATAATATGATCCACGTCAGATTGCTTAGGTGGCAAACCTACTCAGCAAACCGGCTCATGAACCGGCCAAATAATCGAACCTGGTTTTAATACACTAGAAGGTGAAGTTTAAACTGGTTTAGGAAACATAGGGGGTTAAGTAAACCTTTTGTTTCTTTAGGGGGTTATCTAGACTATCAATATACTTGAAGGTAGTAAATTGGACTTTTTCCTATTCTAGAAGTGTACATTCTAGAAAAAGATACTGCTATGGATTGGATACTAATGATCAATCAACGAAAATAACAATAATCACATTGTGGATATCACGATCAAGTTGCAACCATCTTACTTAACTCCACCGGAGTACCTAAAGATAAGATGCTGTGCATAAAGGCATGAACCACACATTTAACTTGGTTATTGTTCTAAATTTTCTGGGACTCTATCAATGGCCTTTCAGCTTCCGAAACATAAAATGGCAAACGTACCACCACCATATATCTGACTACAAGCAGCATTGAGAATAGCAACTCAAATTATAAACTCAACTCTGACTACAACAGGTGAAATGACATGATTATTTTGATGAAATACAAAAGATGGTAGAAAGACACCATGCGTAAAAAAAAATAAAACACTCTCTGAAATGATGACCATTTAATTACAGATGCATGCAAAACGGAAAGCTGTGCAATGCATATGAGTTTAAATATTGAAGAGATCATAAGCATATATAAATGTTAGAATTCATTAATATAAATTAACAAGGTGCCTAAATATCCTCAGTTAGGGCCCCACATTGAGAGCACAGGATGCCCGTGCCTGCAATGCAATCCCGTGATCTGAAACTCGAAAGTCGTCGTCCCCTGATGGCTAAACCAAGCATTCAATTGAAATGAAACCTTCCAAGTCAACGGAGGTGCCCTACTCTTAAGGCTATCCCCAACCCACCTAGTAGGATGGTGTCCATAGAATTAATTATAGTGTCACATAAGATTTTTAGGTGATGTGTCATGTATTAAATAAGAGAGAGAGAGGAGATGGGAAGAAACTGAGTCTTGCATGAGACCCAGTGTCTATGCGAAAACCAATGCACTAGACACTATTAATATTAGCATTGGGAGAGGGTAGTGTCTGTATAGTTTAGGAGGAAGCAAGATGATTGGTCAATAGAATGCATAGAAAAAAGTGAATGAAGTGGCTAATTAATTATTTAGACTCTTGGTAGATGTGATGCATTGGACATCATAGTTTCTTGAGCAGTGTCCATGTGACATGGCACACATAAACATCAGTTGGGTTGGGGATACCCTAACAGGCGCGCAACATTATCAGTGAATTGTCCTAGGCGAGAATGCACGTTCTGCCTGCCAAATCCCACATGGCACCACCCGCAACAAATTGAATGCCACCGTCAAATGAGGAAGAATTAATCGTGGTGGGCGGCCACTTCAACAAGGCAAATGAAGAAACGCGCGCGAGCGACCACGGCGCGATAACGAGGCTGTCAAAGAAGAGTGAGGGAGGAATAGATGTGGGAACGCTCACTGTCAGGCCCGCCGAGCTGGGTGACGGCGTCGACGAAGCGGTCGTGGAGGTCGGCCGTCCAGCGGAGCCTGGGCTTGGGGTCGGCCGTCAGCACCACGCTGGGCCCACTGCCGTGCCCGTGCAGCCCGAGTCCGCCGCCGCGCGGCGTGTCCTCGGCGGCCGCGGCATCGGAGCGGCCACCGCGGCCAGCGTGGTGGATCAGGCCGGGGAACATCTCCCCTGCCGGAACCTCACCTGCGCTTTTTGGGGGGGCTCGCCGCGGCCGGCCCCCTCCGAAAGCGAGAGGGGAGGAGAAAGATCGAAGTTTTTTTCTTCAGTTGCTGCTGGCGTTCTTCCCCGCTTTCTTCTTTTTCTCCTCCCCTACTTGCTTGTACTGCAGCTTGCTTGCTATCTTTCGCAGTGACCACAGACCTGTGAGTTTCCAGCAGTTTTTCTTACCGAACCGGACCGCCGAACCAAATTTAAATTTCCCGTGTCACCGGTTAGGACCGGTTAGCCGACCGGTTTGACCGGTTAGCCGACAGGTTAGACCGGTTAGCCGGCCGGTTGGTTGGAAAACACGCTCACCGGTTAGCCGACCGGTTTGGCCGGTTAGCCGGCCTGGTGGCTTGAAAAAAAATGGCCATGACCTATCCGCAAATTAATGGAAAAATTGACCACAAATGCATACAAATATCCATACATATAATTGTGCATACAAATATCCATACAAATAGTTTAGTAGTCCTTTGATACAAATAATTATTCATACAAATAGTTAGTTTAGTAGTCCTCTCATACAAATAATTGTTCAACGGTAGCATTGCGAGGCCATTTCATACTCCGCGGTGGACATCACATTCAAATCCTGCCTTACAAGCAACTCAGCTTTGAACTCTTGCCAAGTTTGGCCCGTCCAGGCCGATGTCGTCTGCCATTCCTAAAGTAACATATTATACCAATGAGGATATTGCCATTCGTACACTCATCTCATCGGTGGCTGCATGCTCAACTCCGGTATAGGATAGTGATAACTAGACTGTGAGGATTCCCTGTAGGAGGAGCTAGAAGAGAACTGTGGAGAGTCGTAATCCGTCGGTCCAACCGTTCTCCTCTGCGACATCGGTGCTCCATGGTCAATGTCCTGGGTTGCATGTGTGAACTCAGTCTCCCCTGTAATCAACCATATAGTATAATTAATACTCATAAGTCAGAATAATAAAAACATGTTCATATGTACGTACACTTGGTACCTGTAAAATGGAGACCAGCAGGTGGGTTTGAAGGTGACACGCCTCCGCCCCCGCCACCGCCAGCAGCACCGCCACTGCCGCCACCACTGCCTCCTCATCATACGCTTCATCTCCACCAGGATAGTTACCTTCCGCTGCAGCCTTCTCCTTTCTCAACTTCTCTTGAGCACGTTGAGCAGTTACCTTCTTTGCCCTTTCAAGTTCACGCTGAAAGTACTCATGCACCTCCTTTGAAACCTTTTCACAACGGACGACCTCCGTCCCGCGCCCTGCCAAATGTTGTTTCAATCTAGTGGCACCACCTCCTCCCTTGGACTTATGACAATAGTTGCATCTCCAACCGGGGTAAAGATTTTCACCGCGTTCCCATACAACATCTCTATCTCTGCCAGACATTGCGTATCTACAAACATGGAACGAACATAAACATATCAATGTCAACTTGACAACACATAGCTATATCACAATACTTAAATCCTACATCCATTTCCTTATTTCCAAAATCACAATACCCTACATCAAAATATATATACATAGCTTCATTGTTCATAGTTCATACATTCTAAAATCACATGGCTGCAATCAAAATATACTTAAATATATCCATCACTACATCCATTTCAAAATTTCATAAATCACAAATAGATTTAAAGTTTGAAAGGGACCATACCTCAGTCGGGCGGCTAACCGCCGCTGCCGGTCGGCTTACCGCCGCAACCGACCGGTAAGCCGGCGTATGCGGGCGGAAACCGATCAGGCGACCGTTGCCCCGCAACCGGACCGGCTAGCCGGCCAACCGGACCGGTTACCGGGATTCCAGGGGCGGTTAGCCGGCTCGCGCGGCGGTTACGGCGGCCGGCGGCGAAAATTCGCCTGGAGGAGGAGCGGCTGCGCGGGGGGGGGGGGAGAATGAGCGCTGGCCGTTGGGGGAGGGGGGGTTAGGGTTAGGGCGGCGTTGGGCCTTCATGGGCCTTAATGGGCCGACCACTGTTTTTTCTTTTTCTTTTTTTATTTAACTTGTATTTACCAAAAAAAAATACCAAATGAGCAAATATTTGAAAACTTTTTACACCAACAGATTACATGCACCTTGAAGTATTTTTAGGAATTTTTTCGACATTTTTCCATTTTTTTAATTCAAATTTGAAAATTTTGAAATTACACCGGTTTAAACCGCCCCGAACTGCTACCGGTCCGAGGCGTTTTGGTCGGGAACCGATCAAACTGGACCGGTTCCCGCGGTTCGGGGAACCCTGGTTTCCAGTTGTTTTTCCTACAACGCGAGAGAGATTCGGTTGGCGGCGCTCACGGACGGGCGCGTCGCGACGCCCCTAGCTTTCACCGTCTCAGTTGTCAGTAGCACGGCAAGCGAAGCTATGGGTGTGTTTAGATTGTAGGAAAAAACACTGTAGCATAAGAAAAACACTGTAGCATTCGCTGGGAAACGTGTTTTGTGAGGGAGGAATAGTGAAAAGTTGAAATGAATAGTGAAAAATTGGAATGAATAGTGAATAGTTGGAAATCTGAACATGGCCTATGATGAGTTGCTGACACAGCCAGAGCACGCTTCCAGGGACGCGCTCAAAACTTTCGGACCGGCGTCCTCCAGCCCGGTGCTATTTTTTACACCAAAGAAAACGAATATATTGTTTAGGACAGGTTTAGTTGGTGAAAAAATCGACGTTTTTTTATAACATTTTAAATCAAAGTTTAGAATGACTAAACATGATCTAATTATAAAATTAATACACAGATGGACACCAAATTGCAAAATAAATCTATTGCGCCTAATTAATCCGTCATTAGAGATTGTTGGCTGTAGTATGATATTATCTAATCATGGTCTAATTAGTTTTAATAGATTCGTTTCGGAATTTACACTAGGGTTATGGAATGAGTTTTGTGAGTTATTCATATTTAGTATATTTAAATTTATTGTACTGATGAAAAAAAGTTACCGAACTAAACAAGACCTTAATTTGGCAATTTGCTAACCTTTTCTCACACCGAGAATTATGTCTCATCTCATAGGACAGGCTTTTCAGTGTGAAATTTTTTCACCAACTTCACATAACTAAAAGACTCAAATTTTTAAAGGACTCTCGGCTCATAGGAAAACATAGGGTTACATTTACACTCTACAAAATTCTTTAGAATCATCATAGGAGATCATGAATTTATAAAATTTTCAAAAAAGGAATTACTTAAAATTGGATTTCATGAAAACTTTCTTTTTATATATTCTCTTTCATTTCTTGTGTTAAGGTTTATGTTTTAATTTCTGTAGTACATATTCACGTAAGGTTAAGCTTCGTGTAACTCCTATTCCTACAGTTTGATAATTCTATGCTTCGAAGTTATCATATCACGCCAAGAATGGAATAAAGTCTATTTTACCCCTAGTTAATGTTGGCATACTTAACTTTCTCACCTATAAAACCAAGTGTTAAATGTGGGTTTAGATATGATTTTACTGGCATGGCATTACATGTGGACAATGACGTGGTAAAGAAATGTTTTGAAGTCTACTTCACGCCTAGACGAGATATTTGGTCCCTCAAAGTTACTCATATTGTTAGGACCCATTTTGGATACCAAGAGCTAAACTTTGACCATGTCAGGTATCGGTACTAAGTATAAGTATTAAATATAGACTAATTACAAAACTAATTACATAGATGGAGGCTAATTTGTAGATGTATCTATTAGGCCCTGTTCAGATTTCAAACTAATCATTATTCATTCCAACTTTTCACTGTTCAACTATTCCTCCATCTTAAAAAACATGCTTCCCAGGACTTAGCCACAGTGTTTTTCCAAAGCTACAATGTTTTTTTCTACAATCCAAACACACCCTTAATTCTAATTAGTCCATGATAAGACAATTTGGTGTTACAATAATCATTTGTTAATGATAGATTAATTATGCTTAATAGATTCGTCTCGCCAATTAGCCTAGGGATTAGGCAATTAGTTTATAATTAGCTTATGATTAACCCTCCTGATTAGCCTCCGAACATTTGATGCGGCAAGGGTTACACTTTAGGACAAGGATCAAACATCCCATTAATCATTTCTTGTTAAGTCTTTTAATGCATGTGTTGCTAAATGCATGTCATGATAGCCACATCTATAATATAATCTAGTTATGCAACAGAGTATGACACAAAAACAAGAAAGAATGGTGTGAGGTTGTTCTGCACCATTCTAGCTTAACACATGTCATTTGAGGTTTTTCTGCACCATTCTAGCTTATTTTCATCATACTCTGTCACATAACTAGAGTGTAGTAGTGTAGATATTGCTAACAAGATATGTATTTAGAAGTGAAGAAGGATCATCTTCCATGTACTGATATGATCTACATTAGTAAAATACTCCCTCCATTTCAATTTGTAAATCGTTTTAGCTTTTCTCAGAGTATAGATTTTGTTATGTACTTAGATATACCCTATGTCTAGATACGAACTATGTATCGAAATGTGTCAAAGCGACCTACAATCTGGGTCGGAGGGAATAGCATTAAAAGACTTAGCAAGAATTAGACAATATTGAAAATTTTGATGGGTTAAATATCCAATTCTACAGGTGAAGGAATATGTAAACAAAAATCGACAGTTTAGGGGTGAAGTAGAGTGTAAAACATATTTTTTCCCCCGTTTTTTGACAGCCATTGAATCACACCTTGACGATCGACTTATCGAAAATCAAATAGAACCTTACACTATATTCCATATATATTTTTTTCTGAAACTAAAGAAGTTCCATAAGTTTTGGATTTGTGAACAGAGGAACACATGGTACAAAAAATGAGAAAAAGTAGGAAAAATCTAGGCCGATCGGCCTAGCATTGGCATGCTTGATCCAGGGAACAATAAACACACCCTAGTTACCCCTGAGCTATGCATTTGAAGTTGCTTTGATCCTATGGTCTGAAAAGCACCCACCCTGGATGGAAGGGCCTTCACCAAACCACCTTATCAGTGAGCCATCATAAGCGTTCAAGAGCAGAAATGGTTGGATCAAAGCCTGGAGACAAAGTCTCAGGCCGACCGACCTACACTTGCTCCCTAGGACAAGAAATCACTGATGGTTGTTATCTTCACCGCTACCAGGGACAAATCTCAACCGAAGATTATCAAGGCGGTGGGATCCTATGACTGGCCAGTCCCCTAGGACGAGCGGCCCCACCTTGGCGTCAACTGCCTAACCGTTTCATCGACCTTTCTCTTATCACCTCACTATATATATAAAGTGTGCATCCATCACTTGAAAACACCCACAAAAGGAGTTATCTTTCAAGTTCTAGAGTAGGTTTAGTAGTGTAGGAGTTAGAGTTGAGTCGAGTTTGTCTCTAGGTTGTTAGTCATTATCAGAAGTTTAGCAAAGCTTGGGATTTGATCCATCAGAGTTAGATTTGAAATTCATGGAGGGCATTGAGTGGATTTGATCGAAAAAGAGGGGCAACTCGGGGATAATGGTGACCGAAGGAAGAAGAGGAGAATTGCCAAAAGAGAGGCAGCGGCCAGCTCGGGGATACGGATGTGGGGGATTTGGGGGTTTTGGCACCAGCGACGACCGTGTTTGGTATTGGTGCTCGGGCTGCTTTGCTAGCAAGCTATCATAGCCCTCTCCCTAGTGAGCTGCTGCATATCTCCTCTGCCCCGTGTGTGTTATGCCCGACCAAGAGAAAGCAGAGAAAAGAGAAAAGAAAGAGAGGAAAAGAAAAGAGAAGACCTGACATGTCGGCTCGGCCACATGTTGTCCATATCAGCAAAAACACACTTCAAAGTAATTTTAATAGTTTAATGGTCAAGGATACCCAGGTTTAGAGTTGGATGGCTAAAATCAAACGCATGACAAAAACAATTTTTTAAAACATGTATTTTAGTGTAACAATAAGTGTTTTTCTCATGTTTTATATCCGATAGACTTTTTCTCATGTTCGACGCTGGCGCTGGGAATTTGACTTTCGTAACCATTTTTTTTCAAAGAGGACAAATCAGTTTTTGCAAGGATATATCTGCAATTTCTGAATTTTCTGAGCATACATGCGCATTTGGCTGAAGAGATAATTACGTACCATTCGCATTTCGCAGGCTTTCCTCGTGAAAAGGAAGAAAAATCTGCTCGTGCTCTCCTTCGATAGATCCTATCCAAGTTCGGCGGCGGCCATGTCTTCCGGCGGCCGCTACATGGCCTACTCGCCGTCGCCCTCCACGGGCCCGCACTCCCCTCACCTCCAGCTGGCCGACCATGAGAAGTACGACAGGCGCCTGAGCCCGCTACCTTTCGCCCCCTGATTCTATCCTTCTTTTTGCTCGTTGAGACGATGGTTTGTTCTTGTACCCCGATGGAGGTTTGATAGGCGAATCTATGGTCGGATATCTTTAGTAGATTGGATCATGGAGTCGATTTGTGGTCTCTATCTGGTTTGCTTGGACTAGGGGATTGGATTGACTGTTCGTCGTGATTAAGATTTCTGGTGATTCCGATTCGAATGGTTTTAAGATGATCAAGATGCAAGTGAGTTTTTCTCTTTCTACTTGAGGTGGAACTGTATGAGAGATGAGGCTCAACTGTGGCCGCCGGGTTAGACTTCTGCCTGTTCTGAAGTCTAGATGTGTTTATAGACTGGGGAGTGGGGAACTTGCATAGTTCCTCGAATCTTGAGCTCGGTGGAGTCGATACTGGGAAAGGGTTGTTGGCTTCAGATGGGTTTTTGATTGGCGGATTATTTGTTGTGAAACATGTACCTTCTGTTTTCTTTTTGTGTGATTGGTAAGAGCTGAGTTACTGAGTGAGTAGTGAACTGATCCTTGTCACTCTCAGCTGATTTCTGGGTGGGCTTAATCGATTCTAGTTGAGATCAACTATTGATGTTTGGTAGGTTATACAATCGAGTAGAAGCCTGTCAAACTGTACAGTTCAACAAGGGAGGCTGGCAACCACTTTGGTTGAGTTTGATCATAATTCATGAGTCATGAGTGCTGGGTTGCACATCTACTTGTAGATTGAATAAATCCACCGAATTTCACTTAAGCTAACTCTAAGGGATCTATTTTAGTCCCATGATTTGGCATAACAGATCAGTTGATGAGCATTCACTCTCTATTTTTGCTTATATGTGTGCAATCAATGATTCTGGCTTGTTGTGTTTCCAGGTACATTGCGGAGTTGCTTGCAGAGAAGCAAAAGCTTGCTCCTTTCATGCAAGTTCTTCCATGCACCTCTCGGCTGTTGAATCAAGGTAAATCTAGTGACATATCCACTAAATTTAGTTTCTTACTACCAGCAAAGTGGCATAGTTATTTGACAGCGTATCCTACGAGAACTCAATTCCTATGAGAACTATGAGAACTCAAATCTGAGCCACATGATCTTGATCCAAGGGGAGCGCGTAGGGAGAGGTGGGAGGGGGCATTTGCAAAAGTATAATTAACTTTTGCAAATCCCTCCTCCCACCTTCCCCTTGGATCACCCTTGGATTAACATCATGTGGCTCAGATTTGAGTTCTTTATTTTCCTGAGGGACAATTACTGACTGTGCTCCTACCAGCAAATACATTCCTTTCTCGTGCTGTTTTTCTAATATTTCATCACAATACTACTGACATACAAACATATGCATTGGATTCTCAAGTCAATGTGTCAGTAGACATAACAGCTTTTAGAAAGGCTTATGTTTTGTGGGAAATTCTACTATGAACTGAAAGTTCATCTATACCATAATGCCCATTATAGGTCGATGAACTTTAGCATTTATAAAGTTCTCCAAAAATGTTACATGCACACTTGCTAACATTTATGCGCAAATGTATTCATTTGTGTGTTGTGCAAAGATGTGGGATGCACAGATGAACATATTTTTGCACATAATTTTGTAGGCCTGTATGACTTGGTATAATCTGCAAGTGTATTTTTTTTTAAAAAAAATTGAAGGTTGTGATGTTGGACCTTATAATTAGTGCAAATGAACTTAAGTTTAAGAAATCCACATATGACTGGTTCTATGCGTTCTGAGTGAAAACCAGTTGTAGCGCAACTATTGATGCACCTAGTTACTTTAGAAAAGACTAGAGTTTTGAGTTCCATCTCTTGCACATCACGAATCCAAGTCTGATGCTACAATTGTGTATATGATATTTGACGTTTCAAGCTTTCAATTCCACCCTGACAGTTTGTACTGTGTAGAGAGAATATACTTATAGATGCTAGAGAAAAACTCCTGACATCTTCCTGTGGTTATTATTGTCATCTAACTAGTTCCTTTTTATATATTTTTATTTTTGGTTTAGATAAATTTCAAGTTGATGATTCATGGAGGATTAAGACCTGGATCTTAAGAGTCATACCTTCTATTGTCTTACCCTTCAGCTAGTTCTGTCCCGTGATCGCTTAGTCCTGGCATGTGCAGAAAATACTGCTCAGGAAATTTATGCATGCTTGTGATTACATTAGTATTAGTTTAACTGAACTTTAAAAGGGTTGGATTTAAGTTGATGTGCTTGTCCATCGACTGCTGACTTGTCTGTTTCAATGAGTAATGCTAACTTATTGGTACCTGTCATGCTTGGTGTTCCAAACTGTGAGCAGAAATATTGCATGTATCTGCACTCTTGGGGATTCCTGTTTTAGATCAACCTGGGTATCAGCATGGTAGCCCCCTTATAAATGGAGGATCAATACCAAATGGAAGGCCTGTTGAAATGAATGGTTGGGCGCCAGCAATTCCATCTGAAGTATGATTACTGACCACTGACATAACTATTGCTATTTGTTTTTATGGTCGTGTTAAATTTGAAATATCTAAATTAACTGACGGTTGGTCTCTTGTTGACATTTATCAGTGGTGATTGACTGGTTGGTGAATACCCTGCAATGTTTTTTGTTTGCCAGGCAATTAACTATAGTGTGCTGTAGCCTACAGGCGATTAACTATAGTGTCGACCTCTGAAGTTGGTGACTGGTTGTGTATTAACCTCTCAAATGGCCACATAATTTTCACTCATTGACTGCAAGCATGTGGTTAATTTTTTTAGGAGTATCTTATTGTCAGTTAACATCTTTTAGGCTTTTTAGGAATGGAATGATTTAGGAGAACACTGGTGAGCTAGCGAAATTAAAATTGATCGGATGAAATTTCCATGGTACAGCATTTGAAACTGTAGTTCACACCATAGAATGGTTCATGGATTGTCTTCATTCTTATTACAAAATATGCTTTAGTTCATTACATACTAAATAATTGTGAAAAGTTGGATTTTGGAAGTTATTGCCAAATTGCATTATTGATACTTTAAGCACAATGGGATCTTATATTTGGCTTGCTATGCAAGTGAAATTTGACATGAATTATTGTACCTGGTGAAATTACAGTGCACATATATTTATGGTCAGTCCTCAAATGCAGGATCGTTTACTAAGTTTAGTTCAAATATTCTTGTTTCAATTAGTTTATTTCTTTGTTGTCCATGTTTTGTTTTATGTTTCAGGGAGCAGGCATGTTCCATCCTCCATCTAGAAATTGGCTCAGTCTACAAGGCAACTCCTCAGGTTTTGTTGTGAAGAAAACACTGAGAATGGACATTCCTGTGGATAAATACCCTGATGTAAGATGTTGCTTTCGTCTATTATTTCCCTCAGTTCACTTCAGATGAATTTTGTATGATTGTGACATTATGCTTTATAGTTCAACTTTGTGGGTCGGCTACTTGGTCCAAGGGGAAATTCTCTTAAGCGAGTTGAGGCAAACACCGACTGCCGTGTCCTGATTAGAGGCCGTGGCAGCATAAAGGATGCCGCTAAGGTACGTTTCATCTTGTTTTACCTTCCCCTGTGTCTACTTAGATTTGTGCCACTGTTAATATTCTCATTGCAAACTCTAAGTTACCTCACACAATTCTTGTTTCTCGTATTTACAATTTCTATCCTCTTTGGAGCAAGACTTACCCTAAACCCTAACTAGAACATGTATGCTAATTGGGAGATGTGTTGGTTTGGCTATAGATAGTTAAATAATTAGTGGATGTCACTAAAATTTGCATCCTTCTCTGAACTTTAGCTACTGCACTAATAGATTGTTCTCTAATGTCAGGTATGGTCAGTTTCAAAGTTTTTCAACTGGAACGAGCTGTACTGGATTTGACAGCAAACCTGAATTATATTGTACAGGAACTGACTATATGGCCAGTCCACAGATGTCCTTTTGCTATAGCTAACTTGCATTTAAATAATTATTCTATCTGTTCAGCTTATGCTTCAGAAACGCGGAGTATTTGGTATCTTGTGCATCTTGTACCACCTTTTATTTGAGTGTTGAGGCCACTTTATTGCCTTCCAAACTTGCAGGAAGAACTGATGAGGGGAAAACCAGGATATGAACACCTTAATGAGCCTCTCCACCTTGTGATAGAAGCTGAGCTACCAGCTGAAATCGTTGATATCCGTCTTATGCAGGCCCGAGAAATTATCGATGACATGCTAAAACCTGTGGTAGGATAGCTTCTACCTCTTTTTCATAAAATTTCCATTTTAGTTCCAGTTTCAACGATACTTGTTATACTTTTCTGGTCTTGTGACACCTATCCGTGCTTATATGCCTAAAACATCGCTAGGATGAATCGATGGACTTCTTCAAGAAGCAGCAGCTCCGAGAGCTTGCCATGCTAAATGGTACCCTCAGAGATGACAGCTCGCAGAAGTCTGGGTCACTCTCCCCATTTCACAACAACATGGGCATGAAGAGGGCCAAGACTCGTGGTTAGACCGAGTGGTTGCCTTTTGACTCTCCCCGAAGGCATCCATTATGTGAGACTTTGATTTGCTGCCTGAACTCTAAAACATATGTTGCAGTTGTGTGTGTCGAGAGAACCATATCTCTGCTTGTGGCTGTGGTTGTGTAGTATTCTAGTGTTTACTCTAGAGTCAGTCTAGGGGCAAGAATGTGCTATGCGATTTTGGTAGGCTTGTATAGCTCGACATGTTGGACATCTGTGGAAAGAACTGATTGTATGGAACCTAATCGGGTGGTGTTTTTGTGCAATGTTAGTGCATATGACCATTATTGGTCTGGAAGACTGGAAAACTGGGTTGGGTCATTCACGGTATTTTGTTTGTGTTATTTGTGTATGTTGCATAAGAAGCTTTACTTGGATTGTTGTTGGATCAGTCCAGAGCAGCTCTGAGAAGCACATTGTTTGACACCGGCACTAGGCCGCAGCGTTCTGATTAAAAAATGCATCAATATGATGCCGTTGTCTGGGAAACTATGGATGATCGACAGTATGCGCGCAAAAATGTAGTGTTCGGTAATAGCTCTCCGATTTATGTACTCACTTGTTTGGTATCGATACCATTTTGAATCAATGAATCTAATGTAACTAGGATGGCTGGCGTGACGACGCCGCGCCCGTATACTATGAACATTTATATTTGTGTAATTAACTATTAATAAGTAATATAAATATATATCAAATAATTGTATATATAAAAGTGGACAATTAATTTTACTTTGTATTGAACACAAATGTGGTGGCAATTCTTTCACTTATATCAACTGGCCTTATGGCCTCATTAAATTTAAATTTTAGCAGATCCTATAGGCTAACAAAAAATAGTGGAAACTATTATTTTCTCATACAGTTGTACTAACATAGAATATTGTTGAGTTAGTTGGAACTCCAGCATTTCCTGAATTGTTGTCTACTACCTCCATCTCGAATAGAATGATGTCTTAGCGTTTAAAACTTTGTCACATAAAAGATTGATGTTATAGAATATATATACATAACAAATTAGAAAAATGTCTACTTAACCACCCGACCTATGGAGGGTGGACTATATTACCCATAACATATAAAACATGGTACTGTACACCCAAACTATCTAAAACCATCTAAATAATCCCTAGTGTGGTTTTGGATATGATTTCGCTGACGTGGCATCACACGTGGACAATGACATGGCAAATGTATGTTTTAAAGCCTACTTTTACCACCTAAACTATCGATTTTTATCTAAACACCCCTGAACTATATATTGGATATTAAGCCAATCAATTGTTTTTGTATTTTTTAGTCATGTCTTGCTATTTTTTTTCTATTTTGCTAATATAGATCTTTAACCATCCACATTAGCGAAACAGAAAAAAAATCTGTTGAGAATGGAGTCGACGGCTGAGGTGGTTGGGCTTTATAGTAGTGCAGGTGGAGGTGTGGAGCGAGCAGCGACGTGAAGGGACTCGGAAAAGGGCAGCGATGAACTTTTTTTCCCCTATTTTCCTAATGCAGTAAAGAAAAAAATTAGCAAAAGATAAATAAAACAATAACACGCCATTGTCCATGAACTAAGAAAATAGGAAAACATACTCTTGCTTAATATCAATTATATAGTTGAGGGGTTATTTAGACAAAAAATGAGACTATAAAACATGTTTTTGTCATGTCATTATCCACCTGATGACGCCACATTAGCAGAACCACCTCCAAAACCACCCTAGGGGTTTATTTAGAAGGTTTTGGATAGTTTTTTTGGGGGGTAGAATACCTAGTTTTTATAGGTTGGGGTAATGTAATCTATCCTTCATTTGTCCGAGGGTTAATGTAACGTCCCGCCACTCCGGGCCGGGCCCGTCTACCCTGGCAACTCTCTAGTATCCCAAGAATGCCCCCACAGACCAACACTCGTCTTTTCTGCGCACTTTGTGCTCACTCATGCGCACCCGGGAAAGACTTCCCGGTCGGTCACCCATCCTGAAATTGCTCCGGGCCGAGCACGCTTAACCTCGGAGTTCTTTCGGGATGAGCTCCCGGAAAAAAAATTGCAACTTGTTGGTATGAATATCCTTATCAATCCTATTAAGCCCTGGGCTGGGGTGTTACAGTTAAGTAGATTTTTTCCTAACAAATTAGGAATATCCATGTATGCATGATTGAATAGAAACTCATTCATCTCTTAAAATGGCAGCTATTGGGGTATGCGTTTTTTCATACACTCCTAATATGTGTACCGGGAAAGTTATGAAGCCGAGAGCCATGCTACAACTAAATGTTGTACGCTATACTGAGTGGCCACGGTCGATCTCGATGCCATCGTCACATTAGTTGAGCACCCACACACATAGCGGCCACTAACCTCGACGCCCTCGCTGCATCGATGAAGCACCCAAATGCACGTGGTTAGCAAGTAGTGCGCCGCCCGGAAACTTGGCAACCGATCTTCATCGGGTCATTGTTGGTCATGCGATGGAGGGAGGCCTCCTGTTGAAAGGGGGCCGTACATGGCGGTAGGCAGAAAGCAAGGACCCCTAGGCGTTGACCAGAAGGCGACGAGGATCGGCGAACCGATGCAGATCAATTTTTACCGTGAATGGTGAAGCGTGGGACTTCATTTGGTGGTGCATGAGATAGACACGACGATTCGACGGCCAATAAGTGGCTTCAAGGGGACCCATATGATCACAGTAAAACAAGGCCTTTAGAGAATTTTATGTCAAGGAAAAAAAAAGACCTCTAGAGGTAGTTCCCCCACGATATGTAGCGGTCAATTTATTTGCAATGAAGCACAACACCTTGTGCCGTGTGTAAAGAAAACATGGACATTGTTTTCCCACCACAAAAGGCAGATGTACACTAGTTTTATGGCTGAGAACAAAGCATCTTGCATATGGTAAAAAAAGGTTAATTAGATATATGCCATTACAATTGTCATGCTTTTGAGATATGCCATTACTATTCATGATATTGTAAGCGTGCCATTATAATTTCGCGAGTCTTGGAGATATGCCATGTTTTCCCATCAAGGGCTAGTCTCGGATTTCATTACCAAGACAACAAAATTACACAGTCAAGGAGTTATTATAGGAGTAATTTAGGTGCCTCCTTCTTGGCCTGCTATTGGAGATATGCCCAATACTCCCTCCATATTGGTAAATGATGACGTTTTGAGATTGCCCTAAGTCAAACTTTATAAACTTTGACTGCAAATAATTTTTTGAGCATTAAGTTTAGAAATATAAAAATAATATGAGTAGATTTGTATGGAATATAGTTTTAAAAAAATATTTTAAAATATATTTTACAAATATTTTATACTAAAAAGTTTTAGTCAAAGTTGTGTTTTGGAGACCGTGTCAATGTCCTAAACGTCTTCCTTTACCAACCCGAAGGGAGTATGTAAGAAATGAGCTAACAGTACAAATGATCTCAGTAGGAGATCTAATCACTACTACAAAAACCATTTTCGGAGGCGGTCAAAATCGATTTTCAGAGGCGGTTTTTCCATCCGCCTCCGAACTGGCGCTTCTGTTAATGCGCTATTTTCGGAGGCGGACATGTGTCCACCTCTGTTAATCAAGGGAAAGAAATAAAAAAATCAAAACCCTAGATGGGCCCAAGGAGCCCATTTGGGCCCGCAGAACCCATGCAGGGGCCGCCACCGCCGCTGGTCATGCACCGGGGTCGCCGAGCCGCCTGACGCCGTGCTGCAGCACAGGCCGTCGTCGCCACTGGCCTCCTGGAGCCCCTGACGCCGCCGCCACCAGATCCGCATGTGGATCCACCACCGCCGCTGGATCCGCCTGCAGATCCACCACCACCGCCGGCAGCACGCGCACCGAGCTGCCTGACGCCGTGCTGCTGCACAGGCTGCCGTCGCCGCTGGCCTCCTCGAGGCCCCTGGCGCCGCGCCATCAGATCCGCCAACGGATCCACCACCCCCGCCGGATCCGCCTGCAGATCCACCACCACCGCCTGCGGATCCGCCGCCACCGCCTGGTCCACCGCGGTGGCTGCTCGGTGCTGCAGAGGGAGAGGGAGGTGGCAGCGGTTGTGAGGTTGAGAGGGAGGCGACGCAGGTGGAGGAATCCAGGTTGCGCCTGGTGAGAGAGAGAGAGGAAGACAGGCGGCTGGAGAGAGGAAAGGCTGCGACGCAGGTGGAAGGGCTGCAACCCTAAGTTTGGTTTATATACAAGAGCATTTTATCGGGCCTGGATGGATCATTTGGGCTGTTTTGGGCCTCAGGAACTTAGGAAGCGGGCCTTGTAAGTCATCCACCTCCGAAAATAGATTTACGGAGGCGGACACTTTATAATGTCCGCCTCCAAAAATAGATGATTTTCGGAGGTGGTTGTTTTAAAATGTCCGCATCTGAAAATCAATTTTCGGATGCAGACAAAAACAACCACCTCCAAAAATAAAAAATGTCCGCCTCCGTTAATCCCCACATTAACAGAGGCAGACATTTTTTTTGTCCACCTCTGAGGGCTTTTTTTTGATGTGTCCTCTAAAACATTTTTTATAGTAGTGAATCTTTTTCTTATCAAAGAAGATACTATTTGTTGACTTCCAGATGGCCCAACATATAGCTTCTAGTCTAATTATGAAGATTGTTTTTACCCCCCGGCAGGTACTAGTGCACCCATACCCAAAATTGTCCAAATGAGTTTGGCCAACATGGTGCTCCCACAACCATGGTCACCATGCTCCAAACAAAGTTGGCTATGGTGCACTTGAAGAACAAATGGTCAATGCTCTCTTGCTTAGGGCAGAACCTGCATCTAGGATCCCCTGCCAATTACGCTTGATCAGTCTTTAGTTAGAATTGCATTTTGTTCAATTAGCCACATAAATATTTTCATTTTAAGAGGAATCTTAGCTTTCTAGATTCTTTTGTTTGGGTGGTTTAGCCCTACGCTACACATGTGTTTGTACATAGATTTGACTGAGAAAACACCATTCTTTTCCCAAGTCTATTTTGGGACTGCCTTTTTCAGAGTCCAGAGCAAAGGCTGTTAAGATGTCCCTAAGACTTGTTAGCTGTATCTGATCTGAAACATCAAGGCATCTTCTAAAGGATAAGCTCTAGCTTTGTTCTGCCCCATCACATACTCTGGTTTTCTTGTTCATTACATATGGCATAAAGCCCAGAGAATTTATCATTGAGGGATACATTACCACACCAACAACCTAACCAAAAGTTGGCTTGTTTTCTATTTCCCACTATTAGGTATCTGCACTTAAGGTGGATATGCCTAACTTTTAAAAGGTCATTCCACACTGGAGAGTTTCTAGGTTTGGTTTGAGTTATGTTGGGTCATTGGTCTTTCTTTCACATATTTCATCTGCTAGGTTCCAGGGTTCCTTTTTCTAATTTCCACCACCACTTACAAAGGCAAGTGGTATTTCGTCTTAAGGCTGCCCCCTTACCACATAAAACATTTCCATATGTTCTGTCCATTCTCTTAAGAATGGTTTTTGGTAAAAATATATCAACATAGAATATATCAGAATGTTACTCAGGTAAGCCATTAAGAGAGTTAGCCTGCCACCAATTGATAGTGCGTTTCCTTTCCAGCCATCCAAGCATTTTAGGAGCTTTCCATGAAGTGGAAACCATTTCATAACATGGAGTCTGGAACCTGATACCGGCACCACAAGGTATTTGATTGCAAAATGGAAAAGTTCAGAGAAAAGTAGATATTTCTAGGAGTCTTATGTAACTATAATCATCTCACTTTTGTCAAAATTGATTTTGAGTCCAGATATGTCTTCGTAGTGGTAGAGTAGCAGTTTTGTATTTCTAGCCACCTTATCAATATCGTCTTTCAAGCATAAGATAGTACCATCAATATATTGCAATATTGCCATCCCTTTGGGTTCTGGTACTAAGCTAGTGATGATCCCATTTACTTGGGCCATATTTATCACACGTTAGTCCTGGATTCTTAGTATCAGTGAGGAAAGCGGGACTAAAGACGAGTGCCAAATAGGTACTAATGAACATATGTCTACTAGACTACTAGTGATGCTCACGTACATGTAGATAAATCACTCACTATGAATTCATGTAGGTACACTCAGCCCCTATGCTTATCTTAAAATAAAATAGGTGGTTAGAGATTTTGAAATTGACAGAAATCACAACACCCTCCAAACTTGGAAATTGTTTTTTTACTCCCTAAACTTTTTAAAACTGGGCAAATCATCCCCTAAAGTGGTTTTGGACGGTGTTTTTCCACTGTAACGGCAGTTTTGGTTTTTTATTTTTTATAATTACGTTTGAATCTTTCAAAAATCATAGTAAGTCACAGAAAAATCATAAAATAGAAAATAAAATTTTTTTGAACTCCACATGTGGTTTTCTACAGTAACGGTGGTTTTGTCTTTTTTATTTTTTGTTATTTTGTTTGAATCTTTGTAAAATCATAGTAAATTATAGAAAATTATAAAATAGAAAATACAATTTTTTTGAACTCCACATGAACATATATACACATGAACATATAATCTAGTATGCTTTAGAACATTATTTTATAGCTATAAATTAATTATAGAAAAGTATGGATCTAAAGCTACAACAAAAAAAATATATTCTAAAGCATACTATATTATATGCTCACTATGTAGATCTAGTCATGTGGAGTCCAAAAAATTGGATTTCCTATTTTACAATTTTTCTGTGATTTGTTATGATTTTTCAAAGATTCAACCAAAATAAAAAAGGCAAAAAGACAAAACCAATGATACTGTAGCAAACCGTCATCCAAAACCGCTTTAGGGGATGATTTGTCCGATTTTGGAAAGTTCCGAGGGGTAAAAAAGTTAATTTCATAGGCTAGGGGTGATGTGCTCCACCCCCATAGTGGGGGTGCGGGAGGGGTTAAGTAGACATTTTCCTATTACTTGCCGTGATAACATGGGCTTCCACAGTTCCACTAGAATAAATAAAAAAACACAAGTATATGTAGCATAGGATTCAGCCCTAGATAACAAGAAAACTAAACAACTAAATTATTATGTAGGTGCAACAAAAGAAGTCACATACCATATTTTACTAATTCAGCAAGAGTAAAATTTAAAAATATAAAATTATGTACCACAAAATGCAGTTAAAGTAGTTTTGGCTCCATGGCCGAGTTGTAAATTAAAGGGGGTAGACAAGTTAGGACACAATGGTACTAAGGCTGGCAAACCCTGATTTAATATGTTTGCAAAGATTCCTTATCCATGTTTGTGACAAATCATCTCTTGTTCTCATAGCTTGATATTATTCGTTAGATATTGCTATGAATTGTTGTTTAGTACACTAAAAATTATGCAGAAATCTACGGAAAATGATTTTTAAGTTGCTTTATCCTAAAATAATAGAATAAAAATCTTATAAAATCGATCCTCCTCGTGTTGTACCTGGAAGCTGTCTCCTCATGTTGAGGGGAGTAATTTGACTTCTAAAGTAATGACTCCTTCGTTGAAAATATATGATGTTTAAAGCATATCGATTAGTTGTTGTCTTTCTAAATAGTATATGAGTTTACTTCTAAACATCATGTTGTATCTTTCCTCCGTTTCGGATTGTAATTGTTTTGGTATATTCATATAGAAGTATGTTTTAGTATTTATCTAGTCGTAATCTATACATCTAAGTAAATAGCAAAATTTATACACTTAGAAACCTAAAACCAATTTGGGATGAAAAGAGTACAATTCGAGACCAATAAACGATCATTCCGCATTTTTTTTTAAAAAAGAATCATTTATCGCGCGACGGCATATTCCGCGCACAAGCTAACGAACAGGCGGCACCATCTGGTTTCTCGGCGGTTCTCCACCGTCGGAGTGTCCCTTGTCGGCTTGCCCGTCCTCCCCGTGGGTAGCGCCAGCCCGTGCATCGCTCACGAGGGTAAATCAGCTCCGCGAGTGGTAACGTGCCACGGCTGCATCGCTTTTGCCACGTGAGCCGTGCAGGGTACCGGAGGCCACATGGCTCGCTAGCTGCCATCGCGTCCAGCAAATGGCCAAACTGGTAGGCGCCCCCCGGTCTCGCACACCGTCTATCAAAAGGTTTAGCACTTTAGGCTGCTGGCTCAGCACGTAGTTGTCCTACACGCATTCTGTTTCTCTCCAGGTGTAGACGTCCGTTGCACAGGTGGACATGTTTTAATTTTGTTTAGCAGACTAAAGTTTTAATAAAGTGCATATTAGCTGTACAGGCTTGTAAATCATCTTGTATAACATATATTGCTCAATCATGCATCATTGTTATCTTGAGCATTGGACATGCCTTCTACATAACATGCTAACAGCTTGCACTTGCCTTTTTATTCCGTGAGTGCACTCCTAGACAACCTAATGATTTGGAGCTGGCAACCCAACATTTCCAGTGCTGTATCCTGCACCAAAACAAACTACAACTTGTATAATATGCTATTTTTTTCAAAACAAACTTGTTTCGTCACGTTATAATGACACCGTGTCATATAAATCCAAAGAGATGACAAAACTTCACGCTTCAAACCCACGGCATGTGTCTTTCTCTAAAAGTTGAGTGCATATGAGAATTAAATCTACAACTTTTACACTTCATTTCAATTAACAAACTTCTTTCGTCAAGAAATGGCATCTTTTTTAATGGTCTACATGTATTATTGCCTATAAATAGAGAAGACGCCCCAATTGATACACACACCTACAAATTCCATTCTCATATTCCCCAGGTCTTCTTCTTAAGTTGCATCGATGGATGTGGCATTGGCATCTAAGCCTTCCCCTTCACCCTCGGGTGCTACCATCGAGCAACCAATTTCGAAGCGTGATAAAGCCATTGTAGATGAATCATCCAAGCATACAAATCTCAATCCTAACGCAAATGATGTAAGTCATCTCTTGTTTATCTATATATTAAAGAATATCGATGATCTAGTGGCTCTGTAATAAATTATTTGTGAAGATGTGATATGCTAATATGTTATCGGATATCTTGGCAAATAAAATAAGATTTTTTTTGGAGAGCTTAATGCATTATTTTCAATTTGTGTACAATAAGTTCATATTCCCTTATGACTTTATTATTTCTCCTAATATCCTTTTGTAGTTTTCAGCAGTGAGCACATGATTTTCGTTTTTCTTATGTCATCCAACGTCAGCCAAGATCGTTTGCCACAACTATCACACACAGGATCCAAGACCATTCCAGAAGTTGTCACCTGCACAGCACAGTGCAGACAGTCCCAGTCTCTCTCCCCCTAGGAAAAAAAAGATTTTTTTAAAAATATCCGAGTACTACTAAAAGATGAGTTAAAATCGCACAACCACACGAGCAGAAGTCCCACTCTGACCGCCGCTCCTATCAGACTATCTGTCAGTGTGTGGCCTCACTCGTCACTCCCCGATCCCTCGCCAGGCCACAGGCTCCCCGTGAGCTCAGCCGCTCCGGCGCCTTGCCTCCCTCCTCCTTCCTCACCGAAGGAGCAATGGCGATGGCCACCATGGCTCCCCATCATCCCGTACCTGATCCCTTCGCGCCACCACGGCGCCGCGCCCTCCCGTCCACCTCCGGAGATCCTCAGCCCGCTCCTCCGCGCTCAGCCGCGCATGGCCGGCGGGGCCGCGGGGTATCCGTCTCGACGCCAGCGGCGTGGCGGCGGCCGTCGTCTTCACCCCGCGCGCCGTGTCCGACTCCAAGAGCTCCCAGACTTTGCCTCGACCCTGACGCCAGCACGGTACGCCCCCACTTCTTGGCGCGGGATGCGGCGTCTCTGTTGGTGCGCCTGGCCGTCTCTCGCCTCCCTTCTGATCCGTAGGTTGTGCCTTGGAGGCGCATTTGCCGTTCCTGATGGGAAATTGGGATGCGTGCATAAAGGCTGCTTTTTTATTCGTTAACGCGTTGCTGATCCAGATGCGCAAATCGGCGGCTGGGATTGTCGTATTGTGTTCTCATGTGCACGTGTTCATGGTTGCTGATTTTTTATTTGTATGTACTTGGTACCGATGAATGAGGCAATTTTAGGATATTAAGTAGTTGTTATGAGATTCATGTGGTTGATCAGGATTCCTTGTAGTCAATAAGAAATGAATCAAGATGTTGTCATGGCTGGTGCGTGGTGGTTGTTGCTATTGGTTCATTCTTTCTACTATAATCATATTTTTTGTTCTCACATGGTATTAGTTTCTTGGTCTGATGTAGAGACTAGAGACTACAATGTCCATTTGACATGATCCTCAAGTGGTCACTGGTTTTTAAATATGACCTGTTTGTTTAAGTTATTAGTTTCTGAGGAGTGCTAAAAGAATGAGATTCAGAGTTGTCCTTTCTGTCATACTCATAAGTTTACTCGTTTTTGTTCAATTGATTTTGCTGTATGCAATTAACATGCATTCGTTGGTTCAGAGTGTTCTTGGAATCATTCTTGGAGGTGGTGCTGGCACTAGATTGTATCCCCTGACGAAGAAAACGTTGCCAAGCCTGCAGTGCCATTGGGTGCAAACTACAGGCTTATTGACATCCCTGTCAGCAATTGTTCTTAACACAACATATCAAAGATCTATGTGCTGACACAGTTCAACTCTGCTTCTCTCAATCGTCACCTCTCAAGAGCCTATGGGAGCAACATTGGAGGGTACAAAAAATGAAGGTTTGTTGAAGTCTTGGCTGCACAGCAGAGCCCAGATAATCCAAACTGGTTTCAGGTAGTGTGTCTCTGATTTTTCTCTATTGTGAATTGTGCCATTTAATAGCCAATGCATGACAGGGTTCTAATATGAGATGTTCTACTTCACTCTGAGTCTGAATTTAGAGGAGAAACCAATTTCATAGCGGTATATGGAATAGTATAGTGGATATGGCTATGCATATGTGTGTGGATGAAAATATATCTTTTTCAACTTTGCTGGACAACTGTGTCATATAGTTAAGCCGACAATTACTTATCGTATCGATAGTGTAGGAAGACCAATGACATTTCTTCCCCTAACATAAGTAGCACCACTTAACACTACATTCTTATTTTTCACAAAAAAGGTCATTTCTGTTGGCTTACTGAGCATGGAATTTGACAGTGTACTATCATGTCTCAAGAAAATGCATTCTTGTCTACAGGAAATTTTGATAAATTTCACGAGCTTATGTCAAATACTGATTTATTTTATAATATTGTGTTCTCAGGGTACTGCCAGATGCGTAGCAGTACTTGTGGCTATTTGAGAGCATAATTGTGATGGAGTTTATAATTCTTGCTGTGATGCATTCTGTACCGGATGGACTATGAAAAGTTTATCCAGGCTCACAGAGAAACAGATGCTGATATTACTGTTGCTGCCCTACCGATGGATGAGAAACGTGCAACTGCATTTTGGTCTTATGAAAATCGATGAAGAAGGGAGGATCATTGAGTTTGCAGAAAAACCGAAAGGAGATCAGTTGAAAGCAATGATGGTACTCATGATGCGCCTTTCCTTTCTAGCTTACTTGATATATACATTTGTGACAATCATTAGTATAGTTAAATTGTTCTTCTTTAAAATGCCTTCACATCATATTGTTGTCTGTTCAATGTAGGTTGATACTACCATACTTGGCCTTGATGATGTGAGGGCAAAGGAAATGCCTTACATTGCCAGCATGGGTATCTATGTTTTTAGCAAAGATGTAATGCTTCAGCTCCTCCGTGAACAATTTCCTGGAGCCAATGACTTTGGAAGTGAGGTTATTCCCAGGGGCAACGAGCATTGGAAAGAGGGTATGTAAAGATCATTGAATATTTAGCTCGTTGTTTTTCTTCAGTTTATTGATGTTTGTTTAAATTATTAATATATCATTTGATGTTCTTCCAAAGAAATGCCACTGTGCCATAAGTTGTCAACCTGATAATTCCTTTTTTTCCTCAAGCAGCAGATTATTATGCAGACACTCACATTAGAGTACATATTTGAAGTTCATATGCACTAAGTGCTTCTTAAGAGCAGTGTGCTAGAAAGCACTAGATGCTAGGAAGATGGGGGTTGGCACCTAATGCCATTCAACAATTAGGCAATCTAGGAAGTAATTAGGTGCTAGGCAATTGCTTGGTACTCAGGCTTGGCAGCCACCTTTTAGAACAGCACTTAAAGATCTATTATTATTTTCTGCAGGTGCAAGCTTATCTATATGATGGTTACTGGGAAGATATTGGTACCATTGAGGCATTTTACAACGCAAACTTGGGAATAACGAAGAAGCCAATCCCAGATTTCAGGTATGCTTTCTCTACTAACTGTGCTGCAGTCAACCATTACAAAGCTGCACGTATGTCAAGTCTTACCATTTCAATTAGCCTCTTCTGATTTAGTGTTTGTGTTCAATCTGAATGCAGCTTCTATGACCGTTCTGCACCAATTTATACACAGCCTCGACACCTGCCACCTTCGAAGGTTCTTGATGCTGATGTCACCGACAGTGTTATTGGCGAAGGATGCGTTATTAAAGTACGCAGTGTTTTGTTTTACTGCAATATATTTTTAATACATTTTTATACGCCTTCTACATTTACTCAAAAGTGATTTCTCATACTTTATACAATAAATCCTTTATACCATGGTTTTTGGGAATTGTAGAACTGCAAGATTCACCATTCTGTTGTTGTTGGACTCCGATCTTGCATATCTGAAGGTGCTATCATAGAGGACACTTTACTAATGGGTGCTGACTACTATGAGGTAAAATATATAAGTGTATGCTGCTATCAGAGCAATAAGAGAACTCAAACCTTGTCTTCTTTTTTGTTTTCCAGACTGAAGCTGACAAGAAACTCCTTGCTGAAACTGGTGGTATTCCCATTGGTATTGGGAAGAATTCGCACATCAGAAGAGCAATCATTGACAAGAATGCTCGAATTGGAGACAATGTGAAGGTATTCCAAACTGATATTCTTATGTTGAATCATCTATTGGTCTATTTTTTGCGGATGGGATGCTGCATAATATGTACTTGATATGTAGTTTTTCTTCTGTCAATTTCTGCATTATTTTGTAAAAAAATATTGATCTAAAAATATGAATGCAACATGATCTTTGGTCATTTACTCATTTTGCATGGACGATAGCTTATATAAGATGGCTGTGTACAGTTATCATTGCCAGCATAATTTTTCATTTTAACCCTTTACCTGTATTCATTGAAGTAATCAAGCTGAAGTTCTGTGTTCCAAAAGATAAAGTTGTCAACATGTCATATATCACTTTTTGCTCTAAAAATATAAATAAATGGTTGGAAATGTAGACCCGTATATGATCTGTGCTTGGCGACCATTCATGCATATGGCATTCAATTCCATCCAAGAACACCTGCCATGTCCTGACCAGCTGTTTCCCTGCTATGTTCCTGGCATTGTTTGACAGACCTGTTGTTGCATTTGATTGTTCTTAACATGTCATGAGCAAAAGGGGTCTGATCATCTGAACTGTTATTTGTATGATTTAACATTAACATTGCATTCCATAGGCTTGCTTGCCAGACATTTTATTTGGCATCGGCTTGCTTACCTCACATTTTGTTTGGCATCGACTATCCTCACATGGCTTGTTGATTTTGTAGATAATCAATGTTGACAATGTTCAAGAAGCTGCAAGGGAGACAGATGGGTATTTCATCAAAGGAGGAATTGTTACTGTGATCAAGGATGCTTTGCTCCCTAGCGGAACAGTTATATGAAGTAAGTTACACCCCTGTTCCCAAACACAGCACTGTCAGTAAAGCCTACCCTGCAAAAACTATGAAGCATAGTAAACCAAATAGGTAGCAAATACTGCAACTTTACTGGACTTTGCAAGCTTGCATGTTCACAAAAACAGTGTCTGTACTTTGCTGCAGGTATATGTGGACATGTGCCTGAGAATCGTCGACTATCATCAGCACCCGGTTACATGCTTGATCCACTGCTCCGTGTGATGGAGATGATGGAAACAATAAAAGAAGTGCCATTCAAGGCATTGTTTTTTCTATATTGTTCTTTTGTCCTCTTTTAATGTTGTAGGATATAATGTCGTTGCGGGAAATATTCTGCATATGTTGTGGGAATCGAAATCGCACTCCTGAATGTGGGATACCTCTTTGTGGCTATGTAATTATCAGTTCAATCATCATGCTTTGCTGATGTTGATGTGAGCTGCGGAGCTATTGTCACCATGCATGATGCAGTCTGAACATATTCTGATTACCCATTTCGTTTTGTCACTTTGTCAATTAATCAATTTCCCAGATGGCACCCCGCTGCCTCACTACAATATGAAGTCATCGTCTAAACTCAGTTTATCCGGTGGGAAGTGCAGTGGGGGAAAAAATATCATCTCGAAACGGTTTACTTTTCCTATTGGGAAAGGAAACACTTTAGTCCATTCGTACAGCAAACGAGATAAATTCTTGTGTGTCAAAAGTCAAAGTGGAAAATATATTTTTTAAAAAGATTAATAGGCATGTTTTATTGTCTTCCGCTGATTTGACTCCAGTGAAACATATACAAATTGGACCGTAGCATCAACCCATGCCATAAGTTGTATACGAGGCGACCAACAATTCTTCAACAATGGACTGAAGGATGAGCATGAGTAGGCTTAGGCCGTGGAGGACAAGTGAATTGAAGGACCCAAACGGTGAAGGCTGCAAGAGAAGGCTTGGGCCAAAGGACCAGAGAATGCCGGGTGGAGTCACGTGCGTATCGTATGGTGCACGGACGAGTAAGAGTACATGGAGATGGCATTGGCTGAGTCAAGGAGGATGGCGATGACAAGAGTCGAGCAGGCTTGTTGTTGCGGCGGAAGTGCGAAAGAACTTAAAGGCGTCGTGGCACTTGGCAGTGTGCGGCTCGACACACATCATCACCGATGGTTTGACTGATTTGGCCACAAAATCAGGCCTTGGCACGTCATGCGACGGTGAACTAAGGGGTTCGAGGGGTTTATCCACAAAACCACCAAGATGGCAGGTTTGACCGCTTTGAGCCTCAAAACCGAGGACAGATTCGATGCCCGAGGGTCGCATGGATGGCACATGACGTCATCGTGAGGACTGCGTCAAGGCAAAGCAAAGGCGAGAAGACGACGCGTCTGTCCGTTGGAGAAATCACAGTCTTTACTATTTTGCCCCTACGTGGGTATGTATCCGAATAAAATATCTAAGGACAGTTTAGTCTTCAAGATTAGGCCTACATGTATGAAATGAGGGTGGGTATTCTCAGCTATCTCTTCCTCTACCATTATCTTAGGGTTAGTTTTTATCTAAGGCTAAGAGAGTGCTTAATGATAGGTTAGCTACAGATTAGAGGGTGGGTTACCCTAGGTTTAGTGCCTAATCTTTAAGTGGATAGGATGACGGGGTGGACCTTGACCAAAACCTTGTAGGAATAATGTTCATCATCTAATCATTCTTGGTTGTGTTGGCTAATTTTGCGATTTCTTATTCTATCCTTTGAGATTTTTGGTTTTGATCTTATACTTCGTTTGTGCCGCAAATCTTTCATGTTCTTCATGTGGGATTCACTCATAGTCCTCAGGGATCATGTTGCTTGCGAAATCCCCTCGTTGAATTCATGGATTTGGGCAAAAATCAAAGTTTTTCGGTGTTTATCCATGTTCTTTGATGTCAGATATTATCTTCTTGATTCCTCTCGATTCGATGGGGTTTGTGACCTATTTTTCTCCAATCTATTTGCCCTTCGTGTACTTAAAGGACTGTTCCAAATCTCGGATCAAATCGTGGAGTAAATCGGGAGATCAATTCGATCTAAGTTCGAGTTTTTATGTGGGCACAGTTCGTCGGGCCATCGACTATTTTGGTAGACCCACCGAATTAGTTGGTGCCAACTAGCACCCACCGACTTATGTGGGCATAGTTCCTAGCACCCACCGAATAAGTGGTGCTTATGTTTTGGGTGCTTTCTCTCTAGTAAAACTCATCCCACCGACTGTGTTTTCACTCATGTTGATCCACCAATTGTTTCTCACCTCCTGCTTACTCCGCCGAATTGATCGGTGCTCCCAGTGAACAGTGACCACTTTTTTTTCTTCTCGGTGAGTTTTCATTGACTATTTCGGTGTTGAACGATCTCCCCGTCAAAATAATTGGTGCATACTGTTTGTGCCGCTACTTAAGTTTTTTCCTCCAGTTCACAGTTTGCTTTTGTTGCTTCCTTACGAGTTCCAAGGTTATAGCACCTGTTGTTATGTAATCTCTGGCTACGTAGGTAGAAAGAGTGTGCTCGGATTTCAACCGTACTCTAGAAGAATTTTGATCTGCCTTCCATTGCATTACCCCCCCCCCCCACACAACACACCACACCCACCACCACCCATTTTCGACCCCACCACACTCCAATCTGATTTAGAATATGATTCTACAGCCAAGGGGGTATTAGGATGTGCAGAAACCCTTCAATCCATGCATTATTACTTCCGTGGGAACTTATGAAGTGCTCCTTCCATTCAAGTAAAAAAAAAACACTATTCCCATTATCCAAAAAATAAAAGAAGAAGAAGAGTAAAGAAGAAGCACTACCTCCATTGCAAGCGCCAAGAAGTGTTAGGTCACTTCAATCCCGCCAAACAAAGAAGATAATGCCAGATGGTTGTTTTGCACTATCATCAGGAAACCCAGGTTACAACTGCATTTTTCAATCCAGCAGTTAACCACAGTTCGCGATGAAGTCATGTTCACTGGTTTATTGGCATGAACCAAATGTTCTTACTTCACGAAAGGGAAAGCAAAACAGGAAGCTATCGAATACCGGCACGGCAGCCCAAGAACCAGAATCTGCTGCTGTTACAACTGGAATACTCTCAACAACCCAGAGCAGGCAGGATGACGACCACGCTCACTTGAAATGGTAGAGAGGCAGCTCAGCATTGAGGGGGTGGGACATCACCGTCAGCACGTCCGTCACCGATAACATGGAACTGATCGCTGCCTTGAGGATCTCCCGGGAGCACCCCGGCTTCACCATGGTCCTCACCTGGGAGGACATCATCAGTGGGCATCTCAATGTTAGAGACCTTAACTGTAAAGTTTTTATCTGAAACTCAAGGCATTTGAAAAGGGTTTGAGGTTTCAACCTTGCTGAGGCACTCTTTCAGTAACTCGATATCGCCCATGTAGTCCTGGTTCTCAATGGTCAGCGTGATGGGCTTTGCATCTGAACCAGGCCCTTCGAACTGAATGCCTCCTGGAGTCCTGTAGAAGTCATCTAGGAGGAAGCTTGAAGCCTTCTCTCGCAGCAATCTGAATGATGAATAAAATAAAATAATAATTCAGTTCACCTTGTTGTGACATTGCATCCTTTCCAAGAGTAATCAGAAGAGCATGAATGGGTATTCAGCTCTGAACAGTGTGGACTTACTCATATGCCTTCCCTTTCAGGTCAATCGGAGAAGGATGGATGGAAGGCCTTCCTATAGGGATTGCTCCAGGCCACGTAAATGCCTCTTGACACTCATCATCGCCTGGTAGTGACAACAAATTGTGCTACTAGGTCAGTAATAAGAACACAATAGATAATAATATTTTCGCATCTGATGTAAAAGCATCATCAGTGTCAATCTTACGGTTAATGGAGCAGCAGCACATCTCCATTTATCTACAGGGTCCTTTAGATTAGCCACAGTTGCCATGTATCCAGTCAATCCAGCTGCGATCATATGCAGGGAGATACGCCCAAGAGCCTACAATGTTCAATGTTATAAGGATTGCCCTAAGAATCAGGAGATTCAACTTTGGATCATATAATGGTATA